>JAMXDD010000008.1:12104339-12576454 GCA_024733475.1 Syzygium grande
CTCTTAACTCCGGCTTAGTCGAAAGAGATATCCTATAGTCACGCGGTCTCGCGGACAAGGATAAACACTTACGACACCAAAAAGAGTTTTTCGAGGAAAAGAAAGGTAACCTCTACATTGCGGTCTTGCGTTCGAGGTTATATCTTTCTTAACACCATCCTAAAATATCATATCGCGGCCCAGGTCCGACGGCATAGTTGTGTATGCAACATTGTAGTGCTAAAACATTTAAAGCATGCACAACAATTCATAAGCAAACAATGCTTCAAGTATCCGAAAAAAAATAAACATTCATTTCCCAAATCCTAAACCTGCAAAATAAAGGGTCAATGGCAAAAACATTCACGCTAGGGATGTACTTGAACAAAATAAACGGCCTAAGGCCACTAAGGATTCCCTAAGCGGAGTCACCTCGCTATCGCAACCTCCTCGAACCGGCTCCACCGCCTAAGGGGTTAGGCTAATGGATTACTAAGTTAAACCTAACTCGAGCTCTCCCAAGCCCATACCAATTCACGACTTAAATTTAAGTTGTTAACATGCAAATCAATTTCATCTAGGTGTCGCCACTAATCAGTTTTTGGTGGGTCGACTAGATATCCAAGTAAAAGCGGGAGAAATGCTTTACTTCTACGAACTAAAGATTCAATGGGTGCAGGGGACTTGATTACACTAATTGACCAATTAGTGCCCTTCGATACCTAATCTTGCTCAATTCACCACCTAATGTGTTCACACAAATTGAGAGTCTCAAAATTCCATTTCTAACTAAGCTAAGGAAGGCCACAATTAATAACTAAACCTAACATGCATAATTGACCACATGCAAAGTTAAGTTAAACGCACAATTCAAAGTGTATGAAACAAGTAACATGCAATCAAAAAGATACTAATTATGCAAAAAGAGCAAGAAAAGCCAATTCCAAAGCCCAAATAACATTTTTTAAAATTTTCGAATTTTTTTAAATTTTAAAATAATTTTTCTTTTTTAAAATTTTTTTTAAAAATTCTTGAAATTTTTTAAAAATATTAAAATAATATAAAATAGACCGGTCGGATCTCCACATCCGACAAGGATAAAATCTATTTTTCGTAATTTTTCCTTTTTTAATTTTTTTAATATTAAAATAATAAAAATAATATTAAAAAATATTACGAAATCGGATCCGGATTGGATCTCCACATCCGACCCGAATCGGGATTGACCTAGGCATGCCAGCCCAGGTGTCTGGCGAGGTGGGCACGACGAAGGCCCACTTGAAATAAAAAAAAAAACTACAACCCCAAAACAATTAATTAAAAACACCTAGGCCCAAAACCCACCATAAATAAAGACCTAAATAACACTTGAGCCCAAATTGACCAAACTTGGCCCATCCGCCAAAAAGGACCAAAAAAAACTATTCTAATTCTAAACTAAACAACCCAAAACCTAATAAATCTAAAACTAAGCCCAAACACCAAATAAAACCCTACCGGTTAGGACCCGCTCGCCCGACCCAATTCGCGGCGCCGACCCGACTCACTAAAAAACCCTACTCGACCACGATTCGGATGCTCGACCCGACTCCGTGGGGTGACCCGACTTGCGGCTCCCCTTGTGTCGCGGCCCGGCCCTAACGCCCGACGATCGGGCGCCCCACCTTCCAAACACCCGCCCTCCGTCTCCGCCAAAGGGCTCGATTGCCGGCTCTTCCCCTTGTCGCATCGCCGCCGCGGTGACCGACTCTTGACCAGGCTGCGAACTCCCGATGGTGAGTTGGGTGATCACGACTCAACGCCGGATCTGGCGGGGGCCCGGTTCTTGCCGTGCGTGTCACCACCCCGGATGTAGGGCGGTGGCTTCTCAAACCTCGACGCTGTGGTCAGGGTTCTCGATCCAACGACAGCCCGGGTGCTTTCGGTCGTCCGGATAACACGCCGCGACCTCCATGGTGGGGCTTTGACTGCGGCTGACAGGAGCCCTTGCTCGGCCCGGCCGCCGGGCTTCGACTTCATTGACCATCATCGCCTCGACGTAGGAGCCGCGCCCTTTCGTCACCGCTATAGCAACCTACGGCCAGACTTTGGGACCGCCCCGGTACTCACGCACAAAACAAAAACACAGCAGGCGAGGAGGCAAATCCAACAAGCTTAGTTAGGGCACTTAACATCAAGCGATTTGGCGTGCATTACAAAACAAAGGGATTTTTCGGCTGTCGAGATTCCAAAACAGCCGGGATCGTCGACACCGGACACGTGAAAGCGAGGAACAAGCAACAGTCCTCACGGGCGGAACTCGTGCGAGCTGGACCGCGAGCGGCCGGTGAGCGGGCGAGGGAAAAGTGCGAGCGAGAAGGGAGGTGCGTGCATTAGCGGTCCCTATCTAGCTCGGCGTGAGCAGGGGACGACCTACGGTCCGGGACTTCTCCGGTCGCCCCATGCAACTTTCGAGCGAATCCTCGGAAATCGACCCCGACTCGTCGAATGAAAAAGCTTCGGCGAAAGTCGAGGCCCGAACCTACGGCGGCGGCGTCGAACTCACGGCGCGATTGAGGCAACGACGGTCAGCCGACGAAACCCGTTACGCCTCGGATCTCTCTAGGTTCTCTCTCGATCTCCCCACGGCTCTCTCGCTCACTTTATCTGTAACTCCCTCGTCGGTCTCTCTCTGTTCTCCCACTCTTCCCTTTTACATTCTCTCTTTTTACGCCCAGGGAAGGAGGGGTATTTCTTCCTCTTGGCTTCCCCTGGCGACACTCGCCATTCCATTTCAGCTCAAAAGGCGCCCTCGATCGGAGCGTCTTCTCCATTTGAGCTTATGCCATCAGCCGGTCCTCTCCTTGGGGGTTGAATCACGCCCTTTTTTTGTTAAAGCGGCGCGAGATCTCTTGGGTCCTTGGGCCGTCAAAGGTGTTGACTGCGCCTTTGCTTCCCGCTTTTGGAATCGCGACTTGACCTCCTCGTGCGAGCATACCTACGCTTTATCTGTTAAACCACGGCTTCTACGTTCTGCTTTTGTTTAACCGTCTGCATCGTTCTTCTTTTCCAAGGTCGGCGCGCGGCCGCGATGTGAAGTGGGCGGCGTTGACTAATTCAACGATGGCCTCTCTCTCCCCTTTTTTTTTAATTTTTTTTTAAATTTAATCTAATTGATAATATTTTTTTGCGATGCTGTGCTGGGCGGCGTTGAATAATGCTGGTCCCCCCCTTTTCAAATTTTTTTTAAAAATAAAAATAAAAATAATTTTTAATTTTTAAATTAATTTTTTTATTTTAATTAATTTTTTATTTTTTTTTAACATGGAAAGCGTGTTCTAATATGCATTATTAATGTAAATGCGCCTAAAGTCTATATGCCAATTAGTGTAATGAAAATATTTTTGCTTAGGGGTTAAAAATTAATCCCTAATTTTCTAAGCAATTAAACCCTAAATGACTATGCAAAATTTAGGTGTCAACAACCCGTATGGACAAAAACTGGTTACCCATGTGGGAATATATCCTCTTTCAGCAATTTGATTCACCATACTAGCTAAGGGATTTGCATGTTAGTGGAATTGGAATAACATGCCGATTCACATGAAACACCCCATGAAAATATTCTCTGCTTTCATCAGTATTAAATGAAGGAGTCACTAAATGAGTGATTGTTGCTTGCATGCTCATCTATCCAGGACAATCTAGGAAAGAGAATATGTTCAACCTGGGAGCTGCAGGGAGTCCTTTATATCTGATTGCAGCGAGTAAGAATGAACTCAACAAAATGGAGGATTTGCGGAAAGAAATGGAACTCGTTCTTCAGAATGTCAAAGAAAGAGTTCGGAGGAAAGATTCTTCTCGTGAACCATCTGAGTTGACGGAGAGTGTTGCCTCTTGTTTGACTGATATAAAGGAAGTCCTGAGCTGCGGCAGCCACCTTTCGGAGCAATCCCATATAACGCCATCTCTTTTGCTAGAACAACATAGACGTATGCAGTTGAATCTGTCCAGTGGATGCGAGTCTAAACAAGAACCTGTGGAGGGGATTGAAGAACTGGAAGCAGAATTAGAAGCCAAGTTAGGCGCTTGCAGCTTCAGTTGGATGCTAAAACTTCTTCCAAGCTGTTCGCTCATTTTAAGGCGAGGAAAATCCTTCACGAAACTTTGGTTTTTGGTTTTTATTAAAGTAGATTCTGTGATTTGATTACTAGGAGAGTTGTGGCGAAAAAAATAAGGTGTTGCAAAAGGTTATATGGAATGAATAGAAATCAAATGGATTGAAAATAGATCTAGGATCAACAGAGTTCCAAGCTACGTTACAATACTCCCTCTGTAAAGCTGTAAAAGACTGGAAAGTTAACTAAAGCTATAGGAAGCTGTAAATACATGAAGTAAAAATCGTCGGAAACTAAAGTGCAGATAAGCTTGAGTGTTTTTGCATTGTTGTAGTTCGTGTCCTTTCTCTTTGCTTCTTCCGAGTATTTATATCTCCTCCTATCCTGTAACTGCTCGTCGATTACTTTCATGTTTTCAAACTTCAAACTTTGAACATTTTGGCACTTCCAATAACTGCATTTTCTAACCACGTTTTTTCCAGTTTTATTGTCCGCCAAAACTTGATCTTAACTGCCAAGATGATTTCAAATCTGGACAAGTAACTTCCCATAATATGCTCGTGCTCATTATCCCCACTCCTGCTCATAACTTGCTATCGTGATTTACATAGCTGGGTTGTGATTCTTGATGTATTCGAAGTGTGAACTTCCGAATTTCGGGAAAAGGTCGCTGTCTGAGGCATAAATATTCTATCGTCCCGAACTATAACTCTCCATATTTTGGTAAACATACATATTTTCAATAATTACCAAATTCAGGACACGATGCCATTTCACACTTGCTTCTCAAAGCATGTTTCCAAATTTGGTCCTAACGTGTCTCGGAAGGCGAATCATTTCCATGATTAGCGAATTCGACATTAAAGCCGATTATGCACTTATGCCGATTTGGTGTCAACATATGCCCCCCTTTTAAAAGGATTAAAAAGAATCTTTTAATTCTTTTAAATGCCAAAAGAAAATACACTTACGTTTTTTATTGCTGTATTAACCCGTCACCTTACTTGCGCGTTTGCCTTTTTCGTCTTCAAAACACTTCTTCTAAAATTGTTCCTTTCTCCGTGCCCTTGCATTCTCACCCTTTCGACTCTCTCGACTTCTCGATTCTCTGCACTCTCTCTCGATATTCATCTGAACCAAATGGCTTCCTAGGCTTCCAAGGAGCAAACTTTTCTTTTTTCTGCAGCGGATGCTCTTGATCGCTACCATATATTCCAAGATTCTAAAGATTTCAAAGAAGAATTTCATTTGTTCTCCGTGAAGAATGATTTGAGGATTCCTTCATCCTTGGTCCAGCGATTGCACAATCAATTCTCTGTTCCAAGGTGCCTATCAAGCCACTTCCACGTCATCCATTTGAAGTGCTTCCGGTCCACGAGTCATCTATCTTGGCATATCGGTGGCACTCTCGTCCTCCTCGCCTTAGGGCTTTTTCCATCTTTGAGCCGGACTTCTACGGTGGTATCTTGACTCCTTCCTTCTAAGGGTCCCCTTTGGGATACCCTTTCAATTTATAATACTCTGCATCTTAGCTGTTTGAATTACCATTTGAATCGTGAATTAATCGGAGCATTATCTTGCTTTTGGTCGCCTTCCACTAATTATTTCTTTTTCCCCTTCTCTCCTATGTCGGTAACTTCTGCTTGATGTATCTTTGCCTCACTAGGCTCTCTCTTTTGGGTACATACCCATCTACCCTGTCTCTCGATTCTCGTTCAATTTTGGTAAATTATCGATTACGAAATGACCTATGGGGCATTCATAAAAAGTACTTAAAAAGGAGAGTGTAGTTACCGACGAAGAGCATACTACTTTCCTTTTATCTTGGCTCTGCAAATTCATTTTCTGCCATCCCATAGTTAGGATTTCAAATGACTTTATTGTTATTGCCTCCGCTCTAGTATCGGGGACCTCGGCTCTAGGCAAAACCATGTTAGCCTTGCTATATCGAGGTTTAGCTCATGCTTCCTCCTTCCTTGCTTGAAAAGTCGGTGGAGTTTTTGGTGGTCCTCTATGGCTTCTTCAAGCATGGGCGGCTTTCTATTTCCTGCCTGGTTTTTCGAGGACCAAGTTATCTAGCCCCTTTCGATCTCCATTCGACCATCCGGTTTATCGGGGCCTTGAGTAGGAAATTAATCTCTGTTGCGAAGAGTCATCTTCGTATCTTGATATTTTATTTCTCAAATCTATTCTGCTGAGGAGAACCCATATTCCTTCACTCCTTTCTTTGTTTCCCGATTCAAGTCCTATCTCCTTGCTTTCCAGAAAAATAGGAGTGCCTTTTGGCGGACATTCGACTTCGTTGATCTTTCTGTAAGATTTTCAACAAAAGGCCAATTTATTGCTGGTTTTGAAATTTACTCGCCCCAATATTGTGCCAGACGGCTTGGGCTAATTCAAAGGGTTCTTGTTCCAGCCCTGTATACCTTTTCTTATGCATCCTTTGATAAAATATCCTGCAAGCTAAAAGATAACCAACCTTTTATTGAACTGACCACACTAGTTCAAGATGTTTATTGATTGTTTCGTGTTATCGAGTTCATTGGATATCCCAACCGTTCTTCAGCCGATTTTGACCTCTGGTGGGATGGTTATTGAAAAGCCGTATTTTCATATTCTCTAGATCAAATTCTCTTGAAGATAAAGGATGCTATTTCTCTTACATTGTCAAAAACAATCGAAGCTGCCAATGTACCTGCTCTTGCTCCAAAGAAAGTATCAGTAAAACACAAGGTGAGGAAAGTACTTATTCGATCCTCAGAGTCACCTCCAGAGAGCTCTCCCTTAATGAGTTAATCTCAGAACCCACACTACGAGCCATGATAAAGCCACATACTCCAAAAGGTAATTCTCAGGCTCTACTTTTGGAGGTTATTACGGTCTTAACTTGTTTATCTTCTAATTAATCTAGGAACTCTTAAGACCTATCAGCCCCTATGCTGCTTCTCCTCTTTCTCTTCCTGGCAAGGCTCCTACTCTACCGGTTTCCAATCCTTTACCACTTATTCTTGCTCCTTTGTCAAAGGCTGCATCAATTCAAGAACAACCTTCTGTTCTATACCTGAAAGAGAGTATACCGCCAAAGGATACTCTTACCCCTGCTGTAGGATCTGAAAAAGATCTTTCTTCATCTTTCCTCAGTAAATATTATTATTTTTAAATTCGATTCAAGATGTTATGCTGTTATCTAACATACATAGGCCAACATTTGCGATTCTTCGATGAGATCATTCACGTGCTTCAAGAAACTTCAATTTCTAAAGAAGCATCAAATATACCACTACTTGTAATTACCGAAGAGCCCATCCCTGTACTTTAAGAGACTTCAATTCCTAAAAGAGCATCAAGTGTGCCCCTACTAGCAATTACCAATGAGCCCATCCCTATGCTTCAAGAAACTCTAACTTCTAAAAGAGCATCAAGTGTACCACTATCGGCAGTTACTGATGAGCCTCAAGAGACCTCAATTCTTGAAAGAGCATCAAGTGTGCCATCCGCTATTTATACAATTATTGTTTTGCCTCCTCCCATCTCAAGCTATGCCTAGTCCACCGCCGAGATAGAAATTTTTTTTCTCAAAGAAGCAGCAGAAATGGAAAGGATATTAACAGGCACTCATCCCGGCTCTTCCATAGCTCCTTATTCTCCGTAATCCTCAACTTTATTAATGTCGATGAAATTCCTCAAGAAATAGCTAAAGCTAAATGGGAAAAGCTCCTTCACTTATTGGAATCTGGCTATGAAAAGTTGATCAATGACTCCAATAAGAAACGCCAGTGCAAGGATTCTCTTCCAAGAAGTATGCTCTCGTAATCCATCCCTTGTTTTATCCGAGCCCTTCCGGGACAAGATTGATCTCTTTGCCGTTGGCTTTATGGATGTTGATATCCCGATGATACAAACTCCGACGTTGTACTCTGTTCACATCAATAATTTAATTCTCTTAACCAAAAGTTAAACCTAATCTCCATTTGACTCCTTTAACATTTACACCAACTCAAAGAAAATTGCTCTATTGCAACTTTCATAATTCAAAGGTCAAATAATAACCTTCCTTTTTGCTCATCCCTCCGAAATTACTGACTTCAAAAATAACTGTTTGTTTACACGCACAAACCACGTTCCCGCCGATCTCGGTTTCCAAAGGAGAACTACGGCGCATAATTATCCACGATCCGCTCCACATCCTTTACCTTTATAACTACCCAAGCTACCAAATCTTTCCCGAGAACTTACGGTCATGTCCATGATGTCTTCACATGGTTCTTCATCTCAATTGCTTCTTTGGTCCCGATCACAAAGACGTCGCATTTCCTTATTATTGAATTGCAAGTATAAGGTAGAAGTTACCGATTTGACCAACTTCTTCATATCCAAAGTGTTTTACGTCTACGATTACGCCTTTCTAGATCTGGTTTGGGAGTTATGCTCTTTATTCCCTGCTAGCTTTGATGAATTCGAGCATAATGTGAGGGAAATTTGAAATTTAGAGCCTACCATTGTGGAAGTTTCGCCCTTTATCTTCAAATTGAGGAAGAGTCTTCCCAATTACAAACTTCTAAAGAGAAATATGCTCAAGTTCAGGACTCCCGTGCTCAAGCCAGAGATGACATTGAGATGACACGTCGACTTTTCAATTTCTTTTCCAATCATCATCGTGTGGAGCAGAGGATACTCGGAGATGAAATTTCCCGTGTCAAGTCTATGGTTGAGGTTGCTTCAAACAAGTACGAGTGCAATCGCTTCAAGAAGCTTGGGAGGAATTTGAAATTGTCCGCTTCCATTCTCGTCATCTGGAATATCTCGAGGGACAATAATCTAAACTCCATCAGGATCTTGCTCTGCATTCTCATTATGTAGCCCAAAATCTCAAACTTGTTAATGACTTGCAGGTCTTTGTTACCAAGATTAGGATGTACTTTCATTTCGAGTGAATAAATTAACTTCCTGGTGTTTTCCAAATTGATGGATGATATTTCTTCAAAAATTTTCCATTTATAGAACGTGACAGTTTTCTTCCATTGATATCCATCAATCGGTATGCATTTCCACTAAGCACTTGGTAACTAAATAGGGTCCTTCCCAATTCGACGACCATTTACCAAATTCCTTGTTTTGGAGGTTAAATGGCAAAATTGCTTTCCACACTAAATCCCCACAATGAACTATTTGACTTTAACCCTTTTGTTAAAAGCTCGCCACTCTTCTCTTTTGTGCAATCAATCGATCTAAAGAAGTCGCACGAACCTCATCCAGCTCATCCAAATTTATGTGCATCCAATCTCTATAATCTTGAACAACATTTCACTCTGTAATTGGACTCTTAAGGATTGTATTGTTATCTCCATCGGTAAAACCGCTTCTTGTCCATATATAAGCATATAAGGTGACTTTTTGTGTTTCGATCTTCGTGATGTTCGGTATGCCCATAATACCATTGATAATAAAACATCCCATTTTCTTGGATTTTCTTCTAGGTGTTTCTTGATCAGTCCAATAACAACCTTATTAGTTGCTTGACTTGTCCATTTGCACAGGGATAATATGGTGTGGAATAGACCATTTTGATTCCTCTTGATCGTGCAAATTCTATCACTTTACTTCCAATGAGTACTATTCCTTGGTCCGTAGTAATCGACTCAGGTAAACCAAATCGATGAATTATATTTTCTTCAATAAACTTAACCACAGTCTTCGTGTAATACTCTTATATGGAATGGCCTCCACCCATTTTGTAAAGTAATCCGTAGCCAATAAAATATAACTATGCTTATGAGAAGAGGGTGGATAGATCTTACCTATTATGTCCATTGCCCATCCCCTAAATGGCCATGGCTTTATGATAGAATGGAGCTCCATAGCAGGTACATGTTGCAACGGTCCATGCTTTTGACACGAAAGGCATGCTTTGGCATAGTTGATACAATCCTGCATCATTGCTGGCCAAAAATATCCATATCTTTTTAATAGCCATCTCATCTTGATTCCTGCTTGATGGGCTCCACATATACCTTCATGTGCTTACGCCATTACCAATTTTGCTTTATCTTTGTCAAGACATCGCAAGAGTAATCCATCTAAGGATTTTCGGTATAATTCTTCTCCTAATATAACGTATTTTGAGCTTGCATCCTCAATTTTCGATCTCTCGAATCTGGATTCTTCAAATATTCAATGATTGTTTGTCTCCAATCCTCTTCTCGAACTACTTTACTAAGCGCTATCGGTATCTTTCTATGTTCAATAGAAGGTACCGACAAATAAGATATAGTAATCACGATGTCTACCACTTCTTTTGATATTCGGTATTCATAAGCTATTTGAGCCAACTTGTTAGCCTCGAAATTGTATCTCTTTTTACATGAACTATATCATACTCTCTCGAATTGCTCTAAGCGCCTCTTGGCGGATAATAATAATCAATCAAATTTTCATTTGAGCTTTGGTATTCTCTCTTTAATTGTTTCATCACTAATTGTGAATCACCAAATACTTTAATAAACTGTACTTTCAGCTCAATCAATATCCCCAAGCCAACAATTAGTGCTTCATATTCAGCCTGATTATTTGAACATTCAAAATCTAACTTACAAACGCACCTCGTGAATTCCCTATCGGGGAGATTATTATCAATCCAGCTCAAACCATACTCTCAAAGACGCGATCCATCAAAATACATAGTCCATGGTAGCACTAATCGAGGCTTTGCTCATTTTCTTCCATTGTAAACATGGATATTCGGTAAGAAAATCAACAATGGCTTGACCTTTTACTTGCCTTGATCGGCACATATGTTAAATCAAATTCAGACAAGATAAATGCCCATTTGGCTATACGCCCTTTTATAACAGGTCGGGACAGCATGTATTTTATTATATCAGTTTTACCGATCACATGCACTGTAGTTGGCAACAACTAATGCCTTAACTTCATACATGCAAAGTATAAATATAGACATAATCTTTCAATTGCGATATATCGTTTTTTCAACATCGAGACAATACCACCGCTCAAATAATATACCTTTGTTCTTTCCCACTTTCATTCTCTTGTGCCAACATACTCCCGATAGTTATATGGGTAGCCGATAAGTACAATTTCAATGGTTTGCCCGCTTTTGGCGGCATTAAACTGAGGAGGATTCATTAGATAGGCCTTGATCAAATCAAATGCCTTTTGTTGTTTCTCTCCCATATAAATTTGTCCCGATTTTTAAGGCGCAGGGTCGTGTGTCATCGGCTCCATTTTAATGCAGACAAATTGGCAATGAATCTTCTAAGAAAGTTTATTTTCCCAATCACCATCTGTAATTGTTTCTTTGATGTAGGATGGGAAAGCTCCATGATAGCCCTTGTTTTGTTTTTGTCAATTTCAATTCCCCTCGATTGACTAAAAATCCCAAGAAATTTCCTGCTTGTACTCCAAAGGCGTTCTTGGTTAGATTCATCTTCAATTTGTACTTCCTCATTCTAATGAATGCCTGTTCGAGATAATCCGGATGATCTTCTTGGGCTGATTTAACCACCACATCGTCAATATAAACTTTTAAGAATTTACCGATCATATCATGGAAAATAAAGTTCATTGCCTACTGATATGTAGCTCCCGCATTCTTCAATCCAAAAGGCATAACTACCCACTGAAAATCCCGATCGTGCGGGACATCTAAATGCTGTCTTGAAATGTCTTCCTTAGCAATAAAAATCTGGTTATAACCGGAATGACCATCCATCAATGATAACATCTCATTTCCCGTATTTGAGTCTACTAAATATACGCCATGGGCATTTGGTATTCATCCTTTGAGGTGGCATTATTTAGATCCCGAAAATCAATGCAAACTCTCGGTTCCATTCTTCTTCTTCACAGGAACAATATTTGAAAGCCATTCAACATACCTAGCTGTTTCAATAAATTTTACCTTCAACAACCTTTCTATCTCTTCTTGGACTTTACCGACCACATCTGGAGCAAACCTTCTTGCTAATTGTTTATGTGGACGAAACCCTTTCTTGATTGGAAGGCGATGTTCTACAATGTCTCTTGATAAAACTAGTATTTCATGATGGTCCTATGCAAAACAATCTTTATACTCTTTGATCAGGTTAACCAACTTGTCTTTCATGCCCCCTTGCAAAAATGTACTTACATACATTGAGCAGAAAAAATCAGGCTCTCCTATATCAACCTCTAATAACGGATCTTGAGCCTCCATTGTTCTGTCTTTTTTGACCAACAACTCTTCCCATTCGTCGATACAATATGAGGCTTCAACATTTTGCTTTGCCATTTCCGCCAAATGTGTGAAGTACCTTTCACAAACTTCTTGCAATACACACTCGTTTTCCATAAAAAATGTGTAATTCTTCTAATGCCAAGCTTGACTTGAGGATCCATTCAGCTTTCCTATCCCCGAAGCGATAATAAGCAAGGGATTGCGGATTTATCTTTGGTAATTCAATAGCATAACGCTCATGTAAACAATCCCGATGTTCTGTACAAATGCCAGTCCACCCGATTGAAGCATATCCCGAATCTGCCTCAAGATATTCCACTTTCTCACCATTCCAAAATGCCAATATTTGATGTAAAGTTGAAGGTACACACTGATTAGAGTGTATCCAATCTCTTCCAAGCAACAGATTATATGAACCATCAGACTCTACTACAAAGAAAGTCGTTTCAGATGACTTGGACCCTATGGTTAAATCAAGAACTATTGCTCCCTTAACTTCGGTAACTTCTCCAAGAAAATCAGATAGCTGAACATTGGATGGGATGATGTCATTGTCATCTTTCCCTAATTTCTTGAAATATTTGTAAGATATGAGATTCAAAGTAGCTCCAGCATCCACAAAGATTTTACCGACAAACCTACCATTGACCCTTCCTGAAACAATCAAGGATCTTAAATATTTTGCTTTTTCAAAAGGTACCTTATCAAACTTGATGGTTTCTTTGTCGGAAAACTGAAATTCAGCCATGGCTGTCTCTTTTTCTGAAATGTGTTCGATGTCTTCTTCCACTATCAAATTAGTTCCATACTTCGCTGGAAGTCTAGCGTGGACCATGTTTATCCATACTGGAGAACCATATTTCTTCGATATCTTGGAATAGCCAGTTCGGTAACTTCTGCTATCTTTTGTGACAATTTAGGATCCAAGTCTTTTTGTTCCACCTTCCCTTGTTGCTTTGGATTAAAAGCTACAGTAATCTGCCTAAAATTAATTGTCTGTGGAACCTGAGCAACTCCTTCTTCCTTTTTCATTTCGATGTGAGAGCTACTTCCCGAATCACCCGGTTCTAGTTTATTCTGGTCTTTTCATCGGGATTTCTTTTCCAGACCCAATTACCTTTCCTGCTGACAGATGTGAAAGGTAAACCTTGCCTTGCCATACCTTTAGCTTGGCCATTCTCAAAATTTCTTTGCCTATTTCTTATTCGCTGGAAACGCCTCTTGATGGTTCTATAAGATGCCTGTCCCGGCGATCTAGCTGTTGACCATTTTCCTTCGGGAGGGTCATACGGCACCTTAACTGTTTTTCTTCTGTGGATTTTCTGAGATTTTAATGGTGGTGGATCATCAAATTCATCTCCCCAACCAGTTGGCTCAACTGGCAATGATAGAGGTGGATACTCATACGTATTTCCATAATAAACCACATAGTCAAACTTTCCACTAGGTTCTCAAGCAATCCGACTTTGGGATCACTTTCCTTATATCGCTGCCATAAACTCTTTTTCTTTGCAGGCTTGGTAATGTTTCGTTTTCTTCATGAACTTGCGTAACCGACTCCCGAATTGTGGGGGCTAGTTGAGATGAACCAGGGTGGTAATCTTTCCTCTCATGCCTATGACCAGCATCTTTTCTTTCAAGCACTTGTGCTGTCTGTCTCGGGTACATTTTCTCCTCTCTTGCTCGTATCGAAGAGTTTTCGGTAGCTACAATCTCAGATTTTATCCGTGGTCCACTTACCTGCAAACAAATGATCCCGATCTGTATCTCCCTCTCGCTCCCTTCATGTATTGGAACACAGGAAACTCGAGTCAATTCCCGATCTTGCCAAAGTCAGCTCCGGTGACGGTGAGTGCAAAGTTATTCTTGGTCATCATCGTCGTCTCTCGATATTAACCATCTTGATCATCTTCGGGAAAGGATGCGCACCTACTTCCATTAAGGCCTTGCCATTGTCTTGACAAATTTAATCTTGCCTTGGCGAATCGCCTCTTGGATTGTCTTTCTAAACATAATGCAATTCAACTTTGTATCATGAGTGGTAGAGTGATGCCATTTGCAATATCTCTTATCATTATCTTCTCCTTTGACGGGATTACTTGTCCTTCAGATAATTTGATCATTCCATCTTTCAACAACAAGTCAAATATTTCATCTAACTTGTAGATGTCAAAGGAGTAGTTATTTGTCTCCTTAGCCTTGAACTTGGATACATCTCTCACCTGGCTGGCTTAAGTGCTGGGCACACATATGGTTTTTCAAGTATCATAGTTGCTACGGCTATCTCATTCTCCTCTTCGGCTATCCCTCCATGTTCGGTACTTTCGGCAAATGCAACTGCCTACCGATTGTCCTTGTTCGGCTTCTTATCTTTCTCCTTCAACAAGTGTTCATACTTAGAAACCCGAGCATTTAACAGAAAGAGATCGTCAAAGGCTTGTCCTTCAAATCTTTCTTTAAGGTTAAATCGCAAGTCGTTAAAAGCCAAATCTATGAACTCCTTCTCGTTGAGTGATGTTAAACATCGGTTTCTGGATTTCTTGAAACGGGCAATAAACTGATCTACTGTCTCGGTATTATATTGATACATCCTGGCCAAATCGGCTACCGTTACCTCTGGTACCATTCGGTAAAACTGAGAATGAAACTGCCTTTCCATCTCAGCCCATGTTTGAATAGAATTTGCAGGCAAATTTGTATACCAAGTAAACGTTGTTCTTGACAAAGATAATGGGAACAACCTTAACCTTAGATACTCATTAGTTCCAGCTTCTCCACATTGTGCCAAGAATCGACCCACATGTTCCACAGTTGAGTGATCTTCCTCTCTAGTAAATACAGCAAAGTCTGGCATCTTGAAACCCCTTGGATATGGTATGTTATTCACCCAATCAGGATGTGGCTTCCTATATACTGGCCTTGGCAATCCTCTCTCTGCTCTCAATTATTGCATTACCAATTTTGCAACTCTATCTGGGTTCCATGGCCTTAAATTTTGCTGGCCTAACTAAGGATATTGCCCCCTAGGATCAAACCGTTGAGGTCGATTCACCCCTTATTGCTCCATGTTAAAATTACCAGGTGGTGGCCTATAAAGTGGGTTTTCTATCACATGAGGATACAGTTGAGGGGTAGGTGGTCTGATATGGTTAGCATTAGGCATATTTATTGGTGGAGGTACATTCATCACTGGTGGTGCATTTGTGACCATGGGATTAATCAAATTAACATCATTCGGGACATTTTGAGGAAAATTATAAGTACTCACACCGTTCACAAGGTTTATAGGGGTAGGATTCTCTGGTCTTGGTATAATTCTAACAGGAGGTTGAGAATTTGATCCTCCATTACCGTTATACCCCATATGAGGAGGTCCCGAAGTTGGTGGAAACAATGTTGCCCCAAAAGGATTTGCATAAAAGGGTGGAACTTGAGAAGATGAACTGGGACGCGATATTACCTCATTTATAGCATTGACCACCATGGGTTTTATCACATCTGTCACATGTCGCACTATATGGTTGGTAAGCTCGTTCTGCTGTTCTTCAAACAGCCTTTTCATCGTGGCTACCAAGGTATTATCTGGTGCCAATGCGCGGGCTTGTTCTTCAGTTAATTGCCGAGGAATGTCTGCACTTTCCACTTGATTAGTCGCAGAATGCTCAGAATGTGCTCCTTCAACTGGATTGTTGATGTTATCCACCCGGTATTCCTTGATTGCCCGGTTCTCACCATTTCTCCAAATCATACCGTGCGTGTCCCACCGGGCGTGCCAAAAAGATGTTCGCTCGTTTTAAGACGAGGAAAATCCTTCACCGAAACTTCGATTTTCGGTTTTTATTAAAGTAGATTATGTGGTTTGATTACTAGGAGAGTTGTGGCGAAAAATAAGGTGTGACACAGGATTATATGGAATGGATAGAAATCAAATGGATTGAAAATGGATCTAGGATCAACAGAGTTTCAAGCTACGTTACAATACTCCTACGAAAGCTGTAAAGGACTGGAAAGTTAACTAAAGCTATAGGAAGCTGTAAATACAGGAAGTAAAGATGCGTCGGAAACTAAAGTGCAGATAAGCTTGAGTGTTTTTGCATTGTTGTTGTTCGTGTCCTTTCTCTTTGCTTCCTCTGAGTATTTGTATCTCCTCCTATCCTGCAACTGCTCGTCGATTACTTTCATGTTTTCAAACTTCAAACTTTGAACATTTTGGCACTTCCAATAACTGCATTTTCTAACCACGTTTTTTCCGTTTTTATTGTTCGCCAAAACTTGATCTTAATCGCCGCCAAGATGATTTCAAACTGGACAAGTAACTTCCCATAATATGCTCGTGCTCATTATCCCCACTCATACTCATAACTTCTTGCTATCGTGATTTACATATTTGGGCTGTGATTCTTGATGTATTCCCGAATTTCGGGAAAAGGTCGCTGTCCCGAGGTATAAATATTCCATCGTCCCGAACTATAACTCTCCATATTTCGGTAAACATACATATTTTCAATAATTACCGAATTCGGGACACGATGCCCTTTCACACTTGCTTCTCAAAGCATGTTTCCAAATTTGGTCCTAACGTGTTTGGAAGGCGATCGATTTCCATGATCTGCGAATTCGGCATTAAAGCCGATTTTGCACTTATGCCGATTCTTATTTTGGTGTCGACACAAGCAGTCTTATCAGGAAATGATAAAGGTAAGGTTCTGTCTTTGATTTTCTGTGTGATTCCCGGATTAGGGGGCTCTCCGAGGAACACTAGGTTTCCTCGATGCTTGCCTATGCATGGATTTGGTTGCAGAATTTTGTGTATTCTCACTGTCAAAACAATGATATTGTTTAAGTTGTTTTGGATGTCTTGGAAATGTAAACTGTTGTAAACATAAATGGCTTCGAATCAAGTCGGACTTTGAGGCGTGATATCACTTTCCTTAAGAATTTATTTGCTCCACAATGTTACTAATGGTCACCGGTAAAAATTCTCTAGGATACAACAAAGTTTCAAAAAATGAAAACTAGATAGCAATTCTAGTATTTCTCTGGGGTCTCTCTAGGAAACAATTGAAAATGATGGCTGTAGTTTTTGAAAGAAGACTTGAAAATTGATTCCGTACTCCTTCTTGCCAAAAAACTGACATATATAGAAATCGGTCTTAAAGAACATAGGCAACTTTTCACGAAAAGTTGCAAAGCTAAAAAAAAATATCCTTCGGAAGAAGTTGCAAACCTGAACAAATGCAACCTTCGGGAAAGACTGAAAACCGAACAAGTATAATCTTCAAAGGTTGTCTTGGAAAGATACATGTAAACTTCGGAATAAAATAAAAATAAAAATATATATTATTAAATTTGAATTTTCCTAATTTCAAAAATTACTTAATAAACAAAAAACAACCTTTCAACTCATAAAGATTAATAAGATAACCTTACGAAATAAAATAAAAAAATAAAGGGATTAGTGCTAATTAAACCGAGGTGCATAAGCGTGCAAAGTGCGCCTAATAATCACACAACCTCAAGCAAGTATTGTGTGGACTAGCACACACACCCTATTGTCTTCACTTTAAAGAACGAGAAGACACTCGCACTTATAAAGTGGCCCACTTTCTCAAAACTTTCCTATGTGGGACAAAGGAAAGAACATTATTTTATTTGTTTTACAAACAAACATCCAACATAAACCACCCTCAATTGAAGTTTCCTTCACTTGTTCCGTGGAAGGCTGGCATAAGAGCAATCATTTAGGTCAATTCCATTTGTGCATGCATTAGTGTTTGACATATGCTGCAGCAGAGTCTCAACATAAGGTTTTAAACAGAGAAAAGTTTCAAAGCTTTAGTTTATTCTAATTCTGCATGTTTCACAGTTTGTCCCTTTATTTGATCAGATTGAACTCCACATGGCAGTCAGATTTTTACTTCATTTGCATTCCTGATGTTTCATTTCCGCGCCGTTGCTACTTATGTTAGTGGTCGCCCTAAGAATCAATCAAGGTTGAAACTCTAATATTAGTTGTGGATTAGGTTGTGTCGGAAAATCGATCTTCACTAAACTTAGGTAGTCATAATGTCTTGCTAGAGACCGCTTATGACTTGTAGGCCAAAAGGGTTTTGTGTGGCTTGCTAATGTTTAGTGAATCTCTGGTCGCACACAATCGCGAAGCTAACTTAATATTTTCTGTGCGTCTTGATCTACTTAAGAGTAGATTTTTTCTCCTATTTAAATTATCTAGCGGTCGTGCGGCGTTGTATGAGATAATGTTATATGTACGATTGGAAGTGGATAGTTTGCGGGGCCCAAATAGCCCGGCCCATTAGGGTTTCCTATGAGACTATATATATAGATAGTGAGAGAGTCTCACGTCTACAATGCCGACACGTCTCTATGCCTCCAAGGAATGAAAAACCCTAGAGAGAGTGTCTCCAGGAGAAATTCTAAGATAGAGAATCGTTCTCTATTCGGCGTTCAAGAAAAAGGAACTTCAAGATCTTTCGCTAGCACGTGGATCGTTGGAGAATTTCGTTCGCGTGTGTGGATACCGGTAGAGGCGTAACACTTGGGACGCTAATCCCGACACAATCGATTGTCGATTTATTTTCGATATGCAAAAGGTACGCTTCGAAATTCCCTTTCGATTTCAATATACACATGGATCTGTCTGGGGTTCTATATTCCGCTGCGTTCTTTTTGTTGATGAACCCTACAACTTACTCATCTGTTCAAGCCTTTTAGTGCTTAGCACAGAAAGCATGGAGAACTTTCTTCATCACAAGTTCTCTATTACTTGTATTTATTCTCTAGTCAAATGCAGAACGGTTTGCTCTTTATCAGAGTAAAGAGAACCAGTTATAGGCATCAGCTTTTCTGTCACATTTTGGTTTGGTATGGTTCTGCCTATTATATATACATAACTGAACTCCTGTCCTGTTTCCAACCTCCTTGTCGATCGACACACTCAGTGCCTCTTGGTGATTTTGGGAAAGGGAAAGAGAGGAGGAAAATAAATGTAACTTCCTGGCTATTATGTGCAGGGCTTAGTGTTTTCTACAAAGAGTGTTGGTCAATTTTATGGTGATTCTTTGTGGTAACACTCAATTTTTGTGAGCAAAAATGTTCTTCTGTGTGCCCGTAGCAGGGTGGGTACAGAAACTGCCGATGGATTTTGAAACATATGTAAATTTATGCATTGTTTGCTCTCTGATTCTCCACTTTCTTGCTGTCTTCTCATTTCTGTGAAATATGATTTCTTTCTCTGTCCCTGGACATGAAGGAGGCACTCCAGAATCCACAGAGTTCAGTACTCTGCTCCTTACGCCTTTTCATGAGTCCGAAAAATTTTTCTCTGATGCATATGTTGCGGTTATGGTCGAGCCTTCAGTTCAAGGCCATCGACGGGAACAATCGTTTCCAGTTCTCTCTTGTTTCATTCATTATGTTTGTGCCGTTAAAGGAGTACATTCTTTTTTCATTTGGGTGTCAAAACAGAAGTCATGCAAGGATATGCTCGAAGTCTGACCACTTTTCAGGATAAACTTTAGCTACACTTGTTTGAGTTTGGTTGATGATTATCTGAATCTTAGAGCTTATGATCTATAAACTCGGTTTAGCAGATTGCACACAAGGAGTCAGCCTCAGGAAGTGTCCGTAGCACGAGCTTTGGAGAAGTAATCGACCCCAGAGACAAAGCGACTGAAGTTCAGGGCGGAGTTCCCCCTGTTGAACTCGAGAGGAGGTTGCATGAACTGTTGGAAACAAGACAGCAAGAGCGAATCGAAGAGCTCGAAGCATCTGTAGAGCGATAGGAGCACAAGCTATCTGAGAAAGAGAGAGAGATCTCATGGTGGAAAGATACAGCCCGTCTTCTGTCACAGCATGTATCTGAGGCTTCTCTTGGTGGTCTAACCAGCAATGGATCCTTGATATGTTGAACTCAAGACCGCGAAATTGATTTGAATGGTGTGCAGCTTTTCTTTTCCTTTTCTTATTTTTTTATGAGACGGATCAAGGGACACATAAATGTAATAATCAGTTATACAGCTTGAATTTACTCTCTCAAATACTCAAGAATAGATTCAGTTGAATTACCCGTATATTATTTAAAAATATGTTAAAGATATTTAATCTAGATCTTCTTCTTTTTAAAACTTAAACTAAAAAATAGAGTTTCACATTTACAAATTAAAAAACCAATAATTATTAATGAATGCGAGACACCTGGCAAAATTTGTCAAGTGTAAGTATAGAGGTAAAGTGAGTTGCCATGTGGCAAGCATTATATAAATATTCTCCCAATTGTCAATATATGTATTTTGTCGATATGTATCGATATTTTTACATGTTATTTTTATCTGTGTTAGCATATGTCACACTCCCAACTCTACAAGTACAAGGGCAATAACACGGCCGTCTTTCTACCTGAAGGACGCAATCTCAAACATAACTATTAACCTGTTATCGAAATATATACATCAATATATATTTAATAAAAGAATCATCTAGTTACAACATCAAAGTTTCTATAATTTATCAAAAAGATATACACATCTTCGTCTAACAACTAAACTCACAAGTTCATTTTAAACATAAACAACTCATACCCCAAAATTCCATTTTCAAAATGTCTTCTTGATAACGAAAATGCTCCTGTCTTACTTGTGGCTAGTTGAAGAACCTGAAAAGTAAGTAAAATTAATGGAATAAGCAATCGCAACCTAGTGAGTAGTACATCTTTTCTAAGCAAAGCGAACATTCACTATGCATCTTTATAAAACGATATCATAACTCATCAATCATAAATCCAGTATATCATTTACGTAAAATATAAAAAATGGGTTACACTTTTTGATCATTAAACAATATTAAATCAACGATAATAAAATCAATCATCAATGATTTATTACATTTATTAATCTCTATCGAATTAAACATCGATAGTCCATTCAATTGACTAATTTAATGCTCTTTATCTAACTATGGTCACGCTTAACACCGTGACAAACGCAATCAAGTTTATCCCATTGGCTAGGTTTCCACCTATATCAACCGGTGATTTGACCCAAAAGGCCATCCTAATAATAATATGCATACTTACCTCCCTCAAAGGGTTCAAATCATAGCGATATGAGCATAAAAGTTCCCCAACCTCAATATCCAATAACCCACAACCAAAACTAGAAACTATATCAAAACTCAGGTTTACTAACCAAGTCATACAACTTTTCACGATTCAATATATATCAAAGTATCTTTCATAAATCATAAACTTTTTGTGATTCTTTCATAAAAAGTTTCACAAATTATTTACAGGTAATCAACTCAAACTGTAATCAAAAGATAGCTTGTCATTTCAAATAGACAAAACCATAGTAAATGCTCGATCCCATTTTATGCGGCCCAAAATGCCAATTCTTAACTTATGATATATCTAATTTATATGATGTTCAAAATATGAGTTTACAAACTCAAAAAAAGATGTAAAACTACTCACCTGGGAAAGTTGAAAACCAACCTACGAAGGTTATTAGAGTTGACGAACTCATAGGCCTATCGATTAATCATATGTTCATATTTGTCCCGTATTATCTGTTATGCATAACTTGCATGCGAAACGTCATAAATTTGTTCCGATCAAACCATACTTCGGAATTGATTTTCATTTGACTCCATGCCTCCACATTGCCTTAAATTATATTTTTCATATAAATCTACAGCTTAGTAACTCTCAAATTGGATTTCGTAGCTCAAAATTCGCATAACTCCGAATTTAGAACCTAACCTCGAAAATTACTTCGATTATACGAGTAATAGACTTGAATACTTACCAAGCCTTGTAAAACGGAGTTAATTGGATTTGTCGGGACGTCCGAAGCGGCTAAGCGTGACTCCTCTCTTTTCCCTCCCCTTTTCCCCTTCTTCGAGGACGAACGTCTCCTTCCTTTCCTCGTTGTGTCCGCCGGTGGTCATTCTTCTTCTTCTACGCTTCAATTGCGTTTGAAGCTATTGAACAAGAATAAAGAGTGGGTTACACGGGCCGAGGCCAAATTGCTTGGGCTTGGGTTGGGCCATTATTACAGCATATAACTGTTGTCACTTATGATATCGATAATGTGGTAATTTATGTTAGTTCTACACATGTGTTGGACTTATTTATGTGCATAAATACTAATTTTTTTTTGTAAAGTTCCACATATTGTAACCTTAAAGTGAATATACATCTTTTATTCATTGATTATTTACTTTATTGTAACCTTAAAGTGACAGAAACACAATTTGTTATATTTTAAATAGTCTATGATTTTTAAATTTCTGTAATTTTTTTTAAATTAAATGAATTTCTTTATTCAGTATAATGTTTCTCTATTACATTGAATGAAATCACGTGGACAAATTAAGCTATTAAATTATTGATTGTTTATCGAGTAAACAACATATATCTTTAGCTTTTGTTAATTGAAGTCTTGATTTGATGAAATTCCTTTATGCACTTTGTAAAATTAGTTGGATCAAATCAGTTAAAATTCAAGAGTTTCTCAAATCTTTAATCTCTGCTGATCTGTAAACTACTTTATTATAATTTTATCTTGCTTAAATAGATATTCCTGTAGGAAATATTCTTTATATAGATCAAGAGAGATTTAATAGCAAAAAAGATATATACACGCACGTGCGCGCACGTATATGCTATTTTCTAAATTATGTTTTTGATTTTTCAGCTATTCAATTCATTGTGAGGGTTTTGACAAAAAAAAATTCATTGCGAGTTTATGTTAAGCAAATTTGACATTAGCAAGAAAGGTTACATAAACTGCAAATATGTATTTTTCATCCAACACGTATCTTATATTATCTTTTCATTATTCAATTTGCTCAGTTTTTTATTAAGTAAAATGTTTTTGTACTGTGTAACTTATACAGTTAACGCAATAAGCTATAATTCAAATTATACTCGATTTAAAATAACAATACATTAAACAACAAGCTTGGATGGCGAGTTAGGAAACCCACAAAAATCGCCGGGAGTAAAGTAGTAATGCTTCCGAAATGCAGAGTCCGAACTAGTAGAAAAGTAATCATGAAGAAAAAACAACTAGTTCCTAACTCATGCTGCACGCAAAGGAACTAATTTAATTAATAAAAAAAATCGTTCCTTGAAGACTTTTACAATTCCAAAGACAAATGTTCCATCTATATAAGTACGGGGGGCACAATTTGTAACTACCATAAAAAACCAAGTGTTATTAGTCAAGGGACGAGGCTTTGTGCGTAAATTAGGTGCACGGTACATATATGACTATTTACACCATCAAATTTAATAAATATTAAATCATTTAATTGGATTTTGAATTCAATGCTACGTGATTCATGAGGTTTGCTAGTCTAGGTAGTAAAAATGTGATTGACAAAAACGTGATCTCAATGTGATTCGTGAAAATAATTCGTTATGATCCAATATTGAAACAATAATTTCTACCCAAATAATTAAAAAAGTCATTGATTAACTTTAAAGTGAGGGAGCTTTCGTACTTTTAAATAGTCGATGGAAAAATTTTTATTATCAATAACAATTTACATTTTAAACATTTTCGTGGATAATAAAAATATTTTTTATTCATTCATTTTTATAAGTAGTACAAATAATTATTTTTTAAAAATATATTTTTAAAATCATGTATTTTTCTCAAAATAATCGGAAGCTTGAGTGAAAGTTTGAATTTTCTTTCTATTTTCCAACTTCGTTAGAATGCGAATCACTTTATCGATCCGTTACATTCTTTCGATTTAATTATTTATCTTTTATTGAAAAGTGAATTCCACTATAAAAATCAAATATATTTTTAATTTAATTAATTCTTGTGGAGCCACTCTTTTTCGGCCTTTTTCTTTCATCCTTATCCTCCGTTTTCCTGTCCTCATGACCCGACGCGTCTCTCTCTCTCTCTCTCTTCGCTCACTACTCACGCGCCACGCGCGCGCGTGCGGAGCACACGACCGCGCGCGCGACTTACCCAAACATATCTACTCGCTTGTGGATTGGGTCCAGGAAAAGTCGATGAAAAGGATCCATGGCGACTGGCAGATGAACCCGCTTTTATGTACGTTCTCTTTTGTTTTTACTTTTAGTCAAAATTTAAAAAATTTCTTTCACGTGGATCACCTAACACCATTATAAATAAAATTAATATTACGAAAAATTTTAAATTAATATATTTGTGATAAATTTATCTTAAATTTAATTTTTTATCATCAAAAACTTCAAAGTGGTACACCTACGATAAAATTTATAGCTTCCGTCAAAGACTCCTAAACTGACAGACGTTTGATACATTTACTCCGTGACAGATTTACACGAAAATTTTGTCAAGGTGGTGCAAATCAAACGGTGGATCTTTCAAGCCTAACACTAGTATTGAATTAAACACGCCAAAGAGTCATAAATCAACAACGATAATGCAAATCTGCCGACGATATGATTTAAACATGCAAGACCGACTTAGGGATAACGACAATAATGTTATGGGACCACCCTGTGGCCGCCCGAAACTCTTGAAATGGCCAAATAAGACCTCATGGCTTGTTGTCTAGCCCTTGAAGCTTGCTGCATAGCGAGTACTTGGTTGGTCCCCATTGGCCCATTAAACGACTTTAGGGATGACGACAAATTTGCATTATCGTTGTTGGTTTATGACTCCTTTGGCGTGTTGAATTCAATACTAGTGTTAGGCTTGAAAGATATTTGCACCGCCTTGACGAATTTCTTGTATAAATGTGTCATAGAATTTTTGATAATCAAAAAAATTAATTTTAAATAAATATATCATAAATATATTAATTTAAAATTTTCATGATACTAATTCTATAATTTTCATGTGGACTTGTTACGTCATCTTGTGTCATTCACGTTAACGGATTTAACGGTAAAAATTGTCGTAAGTTAATGGATAGTAAATTTATTACAGGTGTATCACTTTAGAGTTTTTGTGGTTAAAAAATTAATTTAGAGTAAATTTATCACAAATATACCGATTTTGGGTTTTTCGTGATATTAACCCTTATAAATAACGTCATTTACCTAACGCATTTTTATGTATGATCTCTTTTTTTTTTTTTGGCCTACTCCTCTTAAGAACCCTCAATTTTAGGTTCAATTTCCAATTCTCCCTTGAACTTTTTTATCTAAAAAAAAATCACCAATTTTCATTATACTCCCAAATCTGTCCTCCATAAAAAAATCGCCACTAGTTTCTTCAAAATTATCAACATCAGGAGATTGCCTTGTTTCATATTGAAAAATCATTTGAGGAGGATAAATACGTCATTATAGGTGACAAATTTATGCTAAATGGTGGTATTTTCCACCATCACTAATTTCTCGGATTGCTTGGTTGATAATTCTCGGTAGTCGGTATAAGTTCAAGGTAAATATGTTATAGTAAACATAATTTGAGATTTTTTATAGCTTTTTCTCAATGCAATAATCTATGATTCAAATTTTACTCAATTTAAAATAACAATACACTAAAAGTCATTGCATAACATACTTACTTGTTTTCGTAATTTTACATTGTGTTGGGAAATCTTTTCAAAAATCACCGTAAGACTTTGGATAAGTTTAGTAGAAGATTGATCAAACACGTTTGGATGACAAGTTAGGAAATCCACAAAAATCGTTGGGGTAAGTAGTAATTCTGCCGAAAAGCAAGTTCCTATTCCTAGCTCACTCTGTACGCAAAGAATCAATTTAATCAATAAAAATCATTTTCTTGAAGACTTTGACGAAGTCCAAAAAAGAAATGTTCCATCCATAAAAGCATGTGGGGCTCAGTTTTTAAAAAGACACCATGACTCTGTGAATTAAATGCAAGATACACATTCAAATTTAACAAATATTAGATCCTTTAATTTGATTTTGAATTCTATATGACATGATTTATGAGGTCAGCTGGCCTATGTAATAAAAATTTGATTGACAAAAACGTGATTTTCAATGTGATTTATGGAAACAATTCATTATGATCCAATATCGAAACATTAGTATCTACCCACATAATTAAAATTAAAGTCATTGATTAACTCTTAGTGAGGGAACTTTTGTACTTCTAGTGAAAATTTGGATTTTCTTATTTTCCGACTTTATTAGAATGTGGGTCAATTTATAGATCCAGTACATTGTTTCGATTTAACTATTTCTCTTTATTGAAAAGTGAGTTTCACTATAAAAATCAAATATATTTTAATATAATTAATTCTTGTGGAGCCACTCTTTTTGGCCTTTTTCTTCCATCCTTATCCTCTTTTCCTGTCCATCGGCATCACCCACTGCCACTCTCTTTTCTCTTGTCACGCTTCTCTCTCTTCGCTCACTACTCGCGCGCGCGACTTACCCAAATACATCTACTCGCTTGTGGATTGGGTCCAGGAAAAGTCGATGAAAAGGATCCATGGCGACTGGCAGATGAACCCGCTTTTATGTACGTTCTCTTTTGTTTTTACTTTTAGTCAAAATTTAAAAATTTCTTTCACGTGGATCACCTAACACTATTTTAAAAAACGTCATTGATTAGCTAAGGCATTTTAAAGTACGGTCTCTTTAGTTTTTTTTTTTTGCCCAATCCTCCAAAGAACCCTTAATTTTTAGATTCAATTTTCAATTCTATCATGAACTTTTTATTTAAAAAAAATTATCAACTTTCACTATAATTTCAAATCCATCTCTCGTCCAAAAAATCATCACTGGTTTCTTTAATATTATCAATGTCACGAGATTGCCGTTGTTTCACACGAAAGTGAGGGCGTTGATGACGAACTTCTAACCGGTCATGATGTTGATAATTTTGAAGAAACAAGTAGCGATCTTAGATGCGAGGGTAGATTTGGGACCATAGCAAAAATTTGCGATTTTTCTTTGGAGAAAGAATAAGTTCGAGACAAAATTGGAATTGATACTAAAATTAAGACTTTTTAGGGAGTTAAGCATTTATTTTCTTTACCTACTCCTTCCATGGACGATCAAGTTTCTACTAACTCGAAGTGTGGAATTGGAGAGGCCCAAAGGTTTACTAGTGCTCTTCTTTCTTTAGTGGTAGTTGGAGCCGGGAAGATCTTGTTTGGTTTTAATATTTTTCCAGCCTTGTTGTATATTTTATTCCTTTTTTTTTCCGGTAATGTTGCTTACATCAGATTTTGGGCAAAACTTAAGGTTGAAAGCGAGTTTGCTTTATCATGTGGATCAACTAATCAAATCAACGGTGGTTGGAACAGCTCGCAAAATCCAACCACTTCACCTACTTAATCGCGCCCGGCCTCTTCTGGTATGTCTGTTGAAACAGAATGGTTTCATGTTGGATCTCTTTTTCCAATTTCGGTCTCGATTAGTTCACAAGATTGAATGGCCAATTCTCCTCCGGACCCTCGATTCGATTGTTTTCCAAGAATGTTGAGCCGGGTATGTAAGCCATGTATCTGGGAGAGATATAAAATTAAGGGATAACTTTCGGTTTTTGCACCTTGATTTGGTCTTGATGAGAATATTTTGATTAAAAAAGGGTACATAATCATAGAAATACATAGATCAACCCCTGCATTTCCTATTTAATTGTATCATTAAGGGCTAAAGGAGAGTAACTCAACACCCCGCAATAATTCCTCCGACAGTAGGTGTCAAATCAAAGGTCCCACTAGGAGATATTTTATTTGAGGAACCTGTGGTTGGGGAGAAGACAAAATGTCACTTCAACAGCGATTTCTATTATTTTTCATTTCCTTTTTTATACTAAGGAATTATTCTGTTTCGAAAATGAACTGCTATTTTTAGACGAATTGTGAATAAAAATACGCGTTTGATAATTGTACAAAAATTTTCTTTTCAAAACAAAACAAATACACAGAATTCTCCCTTTTACACTCTTTTCCATTCATTGATGGGTGACGGCGGGTGGCGGCCTTTGGCCAATGGGGGGCAATCGGCGAGTGGCAAAGAGACGAGTATGAGTGATGAAAAGAGTTTCTACTTCTCTTTTTGTTCTAAAAATAAAAAGTAAAAAATTTTTTTCTTATTTCTGTTCCAAACATATTTATGAACTACAAATTGGTTTGAAAAATTAAAAAATGAAATTACGTTATTAAATAGATTGTTGTTCCAAAACTATTTAAAGTGAATGGAAGAATAGAGAAGCAGAAAAAATAAAAATGGTTCTTATACGCTTTAAATTTCTGTTTATTTCGCGAAAAATGAAAATTTTGAAAAATATATTTCTAAAATGATCGTTTGAAATAGACAATGAAATTCTTTTCATTCATTCATTTTTATAAGTGATATAAGAGATCATATTTAGAAAAATATTTTTCAAATTTTTATTTTCTGGAAAACAAATGCACCCTAGGAGATAATATATTCTTATTGGATGCTTCCTATGTGTACGCTATTATATTTACTTGCACTTAGCTTTTTCCTTTATATTAGCATTTGAACAGATTTGTATCAGTGCCTTTTTCGACCTTGATAGCAAGTTTCTCATTGCCTTTGTCCTTCAGGTTATGAAAAGTGATTTTCTAAAGAAGAGTACATTATAGAATGGTTACGTTCGAATAAATGATCCCATAGATTTGATTTTTTTTTTTTTTTTTTTTCCTTTCTATACTACCATGTATAGTTAAATTACATGGTTAGTCGGTACAGTTTAAATATTGACCACGTCCTTTATTCTATATTAAAATAGTATGAATGGAAGATGAATCTTTTTTTTTACGCGCTAGAATCTTTCAAATGAAATAAAATACTATCATATTAATGATTATTACATGTAAATAATTATGGATAAATTTTTAGAATTAACGAGTATCCACTAAATTACGGAAAAAGAAAAGAGAAGATACAAAGGGGAGGGATATATATCGAATGACGGAGCTTTCACTAAGAGGGAGAATTTAAATTTAACAGCTCATGAACCTTTAATTTTTCTAATGGACTTCTTGTTCGATCTTGCAAGCAAAAGATTAGTTTAATCCTTCGCGATATTATGAATCGGATCGGACAATGACCCCGTGTTGGATCCTTAAGCCAACGTTGGGTTAGATGTGAAATAATAATGCAATGCATCTTTGTCATATAAAGTTAAGCCCTTTAAAAGTGATAAATTAAGTTAAGGTAATTTAGGGCTTTAATGTATCAAATAGGGTGTGGCCCTTTAATGTGTAGAGACTAAAGGAGAAATTACAATTTTATTATGGGCAAAATTGTAATTTCTAAAAGGGTAACATTAGGGTTACCTTATAAGAGTGGTTATGGTCCCTAGAACGTATGTAAGTTTATGATTCCTCTTCATCCCATCGAAAAAGATAAACACAAAAGAGAATTCAAAGGAACTCTCGGAGAAAACCTATTGTTCTCGAAGGCTACCCGCACGACACCGAAGAAATGTCTCACGCTATGGATTCAAGTACGCTACGTGTTTATGCTTTCTCAATGAATTATACATGTATGATCCTGTTTCGTTGATGGTTTTCAACGATTCATCGGTTTTCGGAATCTAACAAGTGGTATCGAGCGGTATACATGTTAATTCATGGGTTTTAGGGTTCGGTTTTAGCAATTTGTGAAATTAGGGTTGATGCGGATGTTTTGCGTAGCAAAAGCAAAATCGATTTTTATATTGTACAGTATTTTTCAAATTTTTAAATTTGTTAAAAGTGAATTTTGATGTTAAAACTGAACTTAAACGGCGAGACGAGAAAAATGAGTGGTCGCCACCACCGTGGGACGCCTTAAAACAACCGACGTTACCGCCACGCCACCGGGCGTTGAGAGCTCCCGGCGGCACACGCTGGTGTGCCCAGCGCTGGCGGCGGCGGGCGCGAGCCGGGTCGATTCGGCCGACCCGACCCGACTCCGGACCTAACTAAGATCCGACCGGGGACCGACCCGTTGACCCAACCGGGGTCCGGCCGATTAACCCGACCCGTTGATCGAACCGGTCAAACCGATCGGACCGGAAGAGGTCGGACCGGTCGGCGGTCAAACCGCCGAACCTGTCGGCGGTTAGACCGGGTCGGACCGCCATTTTGCCGGCTTTAGGCGCCGGCGTGAAACCCACGCGCCGCACCTTCAGGAGGCGCGTGAGGGCGCGTTCGGTCTCTGATTGGAGCGTGTAAGGTACCGGCGTGCTCGTATTGAGATTCTCTACACTGTGGTATATTTATTTTACATGTTTGATACTTTTAAGGATGTGAAAATACATACGGAACCCTATATACGCGTATTTTTAGGGTATATTTTCGTATTTTCCTGTATTTCTCTATGGTTTAAGAGATACAGATTAAATCTTACATGTATATGATGCCATAAGGACGTGTAGATCCTGTTTCATTGATAGTATGTATAAGGTTCAACATATATCAATGTATAAAGCAATGTAATTAGCATGGTATGTAATTTTAGAGACATTGCCCATGTCTTCCAGTCTAGAATTACATCTATATAGTATATGTGAGACATAAAGTTTATATCCTCAGTATGAGAGAGTTTCAATGATTCAATTTGGTTGTGACCGCCAAAGTGGCACACTTGATTGAGTTTGAGAAATATCAGTCTCGTATTGTTGGGATGTCTCCTGTTCTAATATATTATTATACTCCCAAAGGAGGTGATTATGTATTGGTTCATGGAGGGGTGCATATACAACATGAGTGAAAAATGGTGATCCTAGTGGTTCATACACCCAAAGGTAGTTAATTCATAAAAGATTGGAATATATTCTCATGGCCATTGTAATGTAGAGGGTATACAATTGTATATCATGTATTCTGCCCAAAGGTGATTATATGATGATGTGTGTAACTCTCGGAAAAGTACTCACTTGATGTTGATTATAGACATTGCTTGTTTTTAACAGTCACCTTCTCCCGAACGGTAACTCCATTAGTATTGAGGATCTTCTTGGTTCAAACTTTAAAAAAAAAAAAAAATGGAAAGGAAGGTTAAGGCGCGTGTTCAAATTTGGTGGAGGAATATATATCTTGAAATAAATTGATTGAAGCAACATGTCCACAAATGGACCTCTCTTGTGTAAATTAATTTATTTTAAGATATAAAAGGTATGCACATGTGATGCATGTGGATTTTAACCAGCCCAAAGGAAGGTTAATATTTAACAAAATCACATTTGCAACTGCAGTGATTAACATGTGATGATTATTTGGATTTTGTATGTGAATAATAAATCGACCCAAAGGAAGTTTTATTGTTTGACATACTATTATTATCAATGTTTGATTACTGCAACAAGATATCACTTACTAGTTAATATTGTTGTCCAAAGACAAGGTATTAATGTAGTGCTCGATGTCTTGAGATGGGAATTACCTTGATTTGAATTGATATATTGCTTTGAGACTTACGTGAGCATGTTTTATTGGTTGTATTTGAATTCAGCTATTACTCCCTGCGAATATTATTCGCCAGCATTAATTCAATTCCTATGATAAATGGCACCAACTTCAAGTCATGACAAGAGAACCTTCCGATAGTCCTCGGAGTCATGGATCTCGACCTTGCGTTAAGGATCGATTCTCCTACACCGCTTAATGATCAAAGCACCCTCGATCAAAAGAGGGATATGGAAAGGTGGGAGAGATCAAATCGCATGTGTATGATGATCATGAAGAAAGCCATTCCAAAAGCATTCCGGGGCATAATGTCGAAAAGATAACCACAGCTAAAGAATTCCTTCATCGACATTGAAAAGAGATTTGTCAAGAGCGAAAAGGCTGAAATTAAATGCGATCTTGACAAATTTAATTTCAATGCGCTACAAAGGAAGGGCAATGTTAGGGAGTATATCATGGAGATGACTTTATTGGATACCCGAAAGATCAAGGGGGTACAAATTTTATGTCCCCTGACTAAGTCAATTTTTGAGTCGGAATTGCTCGATTCTTTGAGGATGTTGAGTTTGCGAGAGGAGATACTGATTAGGGATCTTGACTTTGAAGAGGAATCTGTTAATGTTCCTACACCGCCATTGACATTGATCCCACAAGTGCCATTGTCATTGATCGAGACACAACCGATCGGGGACGATGAAAGAGAACCTCCCATTCAAGAAATTATTCCAGAAAATCAAACTCTACCACCTCAAGAACATATGCCATTAAGAAGATCCACTAGAGAGAGGAGAAGTGCAATGCCAAATGACTACATTGTATTTCTCCAAGAGCATGATTTTGATATTGGAATGATGGAAGATGATCCAATTAGCTTTCGTCAAGCCATGGAAAGTTCTAACTCTCAGAAGTGGAATGATGCCATGAAGGAGGAGATGAAGTCCATGAGAGACAATGACGTTTGGGATCTTGTCCCATTGCCAGAAGGTGTGAAGCCCATTGGTTGTAAATGGATATTTAAAACCAAAAGGGATTCAAAAGGCAATGTGGAGAGATATAAGGCTCGTCTTGTCGCAAAGGGCTTTACACAGAAAGAAGGCATTGACTATAAAGAGACTTTCTCTCCAGTTTCTTCGAAAGACTCTTTTAGGATTATAATGGCATTGGTGGCGCATTTCAATCTTGAGTTGCATCAGATGGATGTAAAGACAGCGTTTCTCAATGGTAACATTGATGAAACAATATATATGGTGCAACCAGAAAACTTTGTATCTGGAAATCCAAAGAGTATGGTTTACAAACTTAAGAAATCCATCTATGGGCTCAAGCAAGCATCTCGACAATGGTATTTTAAGTTTCATCAAGTGATCATCTCATTTGGCTTTAAGATGAATTTGGTTGATGAATGTATACACTATAAGTTACGTGGGGAGCAAGTACATTTTTCTGGTTTTGTATGTTGATGATATCTTGCTTGCCAAAGAACGATATAGGCTTATTGCACGAAACCAAGAGATTTCTGTCTAATAACTTTGAGATGAAAGATCTTGGTGACGCCTCTTTTTGTATACAAATACACCGGGATCACTCTCGAGGTATTCTTGGATTATCACAAAAGAGCTATATCGAAAAAGGTTCTCTAAAGGTATGGCATGCAAGATTGTAAACTAGGTGATACCCTGAATCTAAAGGAGACAAGTTTTGTCTCAATCGATTGCCCTAAGAATGATTTTGAAAGAAAGGAAATGGAGAAGATTCCTTATGCATCCGTAATAGGGAGTCTCGACGTATGCTCAGGTTTGTGCGCGTCCGGATATTGCGTACATTCTTTGGAATGTTGGGCAGATATTTAAGCAATCCAGAGTAGACCATTGGAAAGCAACCAAAGCGGGTCTTGCGATACTTACGTAAAAACAAAAGGATACATGCTCACATATCGGAGGTCGGATCAGCTTGAGATCATTGGTTATTCTAACTCCGATTTTCTTTGGATGCCAAGATAGTTTAAAGTCTACATCGGGCTATGTCTATCTGTTAGCCAGAGGTGCCATCTCATGGAAGAGTGCCAAACAGTCCATAACGGCCTCTTCAACTATGGCAGCAGAATTCATAGCGTGTTATGAAGCATCCAATCATGGAATATGGCTGCGAAATTTTGTCACGGGACTACGGATAGTGGATAGCATTGAGAGACCACTCAAGTTATTATGTGACAATAAATTAGCAGTTTATATTCTAACAACAACAGAGGCTCGTCGAAGTCAAAGCATATAGACATCAAGTTCCTTGTTGTTAAAGAAAGAATTCAGAGTGGACAGTTGTCTATAGAACATATTGGTACAAACTCCATGCTTGCGGATCCGCTTACTAAGGGATTGCCACCCAAAGGTGTTCCATGAGCATCTTTTGCTCGTATGGGTGTTATGTTCATTGAGGATATTAGGTCTTAGTGGGAGTTTGTAATTTAAATGTTCTTAATATAGACATTTTCAGTTATTTCAAGTATATGGATATTTGAGGTTATTTTCTGCAGAAATATCAGGATTTATTCACACTCGATTTTGGTAAAGTCCGATCTCACTAAGGTTTAAGGTGGACCAGTTGGAAATAGGCATGTTAATATCACATTTCATGAAATTTCCATGCTACACATCCACATCATAATCCATGTCATTCAGTTGTATCAATTTTGTGACCATTGATGGGTTGAGTTACGATAGATGTGACAAAAGCCGCTTTGATCCTATATTGATATGATTGATGGACCAGATTGGTTAGAGATACATTTTGGTAATGACAATAAAGTTGAGCTCAAACAATTGTTATTGCAAAGCATAATTATAAGGATACACATATAATCCAAGTGGGAGATTGTTGGATCCTTAAGCCAACGTTGGGTTATATGTGAAATAATAATGCAATGCATCTTGTCATATAAAGTTAAGAGCCCTTTAAAAGTGATAAATTAAGTTAAGGTAATTTAGGACTTTAATGTATCAAATAGGGTGTGGCCCTTTAATGTGTATAGACTAAAGGGAAATTACAATTTTATGATGGGCAAAATTGTAATTTCAAAAGGGTAACATTAGGGTTACCTTATAAGAGCGGTTATGGTCCCTTAACGTCACGTAAGTTTCGATTCCTCTTCATCCCATCGAAAGAGAGAAACACAAAGAGAATTTAAAGGGAACTCTCGGAGAAAACGATTATTCCGGAAGGTTACCCGCATGCCACCGAAGAACGATCCACGCTATGAATTCAGATGCACGCTTCCATGTTTATGCTTTCTCAATGAATTATACATGTATGATCCTATTTCGTTGATGGTTTTCAACGATTCATCGGTTTTCGGAATCTAACACACCGCACATCCATCCCTGCGAAAAGGATTAGGAATTACCGCAATCTACAGACCAGGGGCATATCGTTTTTTTTTTTGGTCGAATGGGGCATCTGTATCGCTTGTTGGTTTTCTTTCATATTTTTATTAATAGAAAAAGCAAGTCAAGTCAAGAAGCACCTGCATAAATTCTACAAATCTACGCAACTTCCGCACAATGCTTGGAAATTACGTGTGCAATAATTGTCCTTTCCATACGCGGCAAGTGTTATGCACGGGTAATCCAACATCCAAGGTCGAGAAGCGGTTTACAAGGCTGAAAATTCAAATGTTACATTGAAATATGCCCCGAGTTTGAGCCCAATAAATGAAATTCGATCCGAGATTAATTATTATTTATGGAGGTATGAATATTCCGAAGTTTGGATTTCTTATGGAAGTTCGGAATCGTGCATGCAGTATATGGCAATTTTCGTTTACTAGTTGCAGGTGATTTTATTTCCAATTTGGAGTCCAAAAGGATGTTGGACTTTGACTATGAAGGAAAGCAAATCGTGGACTTGTGTCAGAGAAAGGAAATAAAATCCTACTTGAAGTCTGCCAAAGAAAGACAAAATAGGAAAGTTCAAACTTGGACTTGTTGACTGAATTTTGTGGAATATCTCTTCCTTGTTGAAGTCGGCCACCGTGCGTTCACTTCTTGAGCCATATAATGGCTGTTCGTTTTTTGCCGCAAGATTGATACGACAGGAGTTGATCGTGAGTCTTGAAGCACCGTTGGTGTGCGAGTGCTTGGCGATGGGCAATCTTCGTGGATTTTGTTCGTGGAATTACACCAAGAGCTCAAGTGTTAGTAGCGATTAAATCTTGTTTTAAGATTTGTGTACAATTCTTTTGCGAGATTGAGAGATTATTTCGTGAGGAATTGTGAGGCTAAACACTGCGTCGTTATTTGGTGTAATTGGGGCTTGGGAAACAGGAGAGTGTTTGAGTGACTCGAGTGTGGTTGTAATCTCCGATTATATCGCTTGATTTATAGTAGAATTCGGTCTTACTTAAAAGTGCGACGAGGTCACTACGACCGAACCATGTAAATCGGTGTCGATTTATTTTCTTATTCATCAATTTTATTGTTCGATCGCTTGGCTTCCGCAACATGTTCACTAAAAGATTAGTTAATGGAATATGCCAAAGATTCATGATTTACAATATTATATGAACCTGTTCGTATCCTCCACTCACGTCAAGGGTGTTGGTCATGTGTAAAATGCAATATATATTGTTGCCTAAATGTCTGTGGACCTCTTGTGCCCCATGCGAGAGAACGCGTGATAGAGCGAAAGGAACTTTAAATGTGAATTAGGTGCACAGTAGATATTTATTTTCACCATCAAATGTAAAATTGTTCGATCATTTAATTGGAGTTTGAATTCTATACTGCACAATTCATAAGGTTAGCTGCGCTATTTAATAATAATGTGATTGACAATAACTTAATTTCAACTTTGTTTATAAAAGTAGTTCATTACCATTCGATGCTTGAACAATAATATCTATCCAAATAATTAAAAAGTCATCGAATACCTATATGTTATTTTATAGAGGGAACTTTTTGACTTTTAGTGACATTTGAATTTTCTGTTTATTTTCCAACTTTATTATACAGCAAATACTTAACGCTCTCCCAAAGAATAGTCATTTATTACCTAACGCGTTTTCATGTATTGTCCCTTTTGTTTCTTCTTTACCTGCTCCCTCTGTCGACGATCAAGCGAGGTCTACAAACTCAAAGTTATGATATAATCCAAACTACCGCCGTTTAATTCGAAAAGATATGTCTATTTACAGCTTAAACACAATATTTTGAAAAGAGATGTTAGTCCAATGAATAAACTATTTAAAACATGCGTATTATCTCAATGAAATAAACTAACCTCTAGCTGTTATGCTTCGACTTTCAACTCAACATCGAGAGGTAGGATTTTTATCTCTATGAGTGGAGGAATACTAGAAATCATGACAAAGATACTTATTAAAGAATGTAATATAAAATACTTTTACAAAAAAAAAAAAAAAAAAAAAAAAGAGAAGTGATGTGTTTTTTTAAGGTATTGTCTTGATGAGAAGCATGCGTTCGTGCAAATATGCATTCTACGTTAAAACAAGTAATACTGTTGTTGACACAAAAATAATCTGGTCATCTATACACATATGCCTGGCACGTGAATAAAGAAAGCATGTGAATAACACGTGAGTAAGGATGGAGATGATCACATGTATAGCACATGGGTTAAATCTTGCACATATTGATTTATCGACGGGTACTAGGATCAATATGATCGATGACAATGATCTTCAATGCCACATGTCCAGTCGTCAAGGTACAACAACAAATAGTTCAAAACCACCTATATGGGCGTTGGCAGTGAGTTCTTGTAAGATTCAAAACTTGAAAACTATTGAGACGACTAGCATTGGAGATGCTCATTGTGGAGGGAATGGTTACCATCTAGAGACCCAGTCATGGAATGATAGTTGATAACTGCAAAACTATCTCCACACAAGGAGGTGGTTGTTCAAAATGTGGACGAGTAAGGTTTGCGAAAATAAATGAGAAAGAATGAGGTTGATGTAAGTTACGTACGGAAGCCTAACTGCAGGATATCATGGAGAAATGGCTATCATGCAAAAACGAAGGAGAACAAATGAGGTCGACGGAAGTTACTTAAGGAAGCATAACTGTTGGAGCAGTTACCACACCCTCACTATAAATACCACTAGCTGTGCAACAAGGCGCCCCGCACAAATAAAATAAAATATTATCTTTTGATTATCTTTAAACTTTCATGCACGTTACTTTCAATTTCCGTAGTTGTAGTTTTCACATTCGCGTCATTGATTGAATTTCGCTTGTATCTTTACCCTTCTATCGCATTATCGATTAAATTCCGGTGTGATATTCCAGTGTAATTAGGTGTTGTCATTGATTAAATTCCAACAGAGTTTGTTTACATTTGTACCTGCTATACTTTTTGGGCTTTGGCGTCAACTAAATTTGGGCAAGATTCTAGTTTGTATAGTTTCTATCGAAGTAAAGTTGTTGATTCCATAGTTTGCTTGGATACCTCATGTATGAAATCGCCACATAACCCGATCTCCTCTCATTAAAAGCCGAAGACGATTTCGGTGAAAGATATTTTGTCATGGGAGCAAAACCGGCAAAACAATTATATCTTGAAGGGAGAAAAATACATATATATGAAAGATGTAAAAGATACAGTGGTAAGGACATCTTTTTCTTTGGACCAAAAAAATATAAGGGCATTTTCTTTATCTCTAATTTTTCCTTTGGCAAAGATTGGGGCGAGGTAGAGCAAAGAGGCCTGAGGAAGACGGAAAAAAAAAAAAAAACCAAAAACATGAACAAAGAGAAAAAAAGAAAAATAAAAAAAAAATATGCTTGGATGATAATGTCATTGGAGGTGGATTTAGTTGGTTGGTGAAATCGGATCCTTATTTGAAACTAAATTAGTCATATGAGAGTTGAGGTTCTTATTTGAGATAATGTCCATTTTGAAAAAAAAAAACGTTTCCACTTCAAGCACTTATCAGAAATTTTTCTCAAAAAAAAAAATTAAGAGACTTGATTGAACATTTTACAATAGTTAAATGAGCGGTGTCTTTATTCCAAAAGAAAAAGAAATTCTGATTGGCCTGTGTGGTATCCCAGGGAGTCTTTGAAAATTTCCAAAATAGTTAGAAAGTCTTGCAACACCTTCTCGGTTTCTACTTGCCAGCGAGAACGTTAGGTGGGAAAAAAGACAAATAAAGTTGTGCCGCCAGAGCCACAATAACGCTAGGAAACCTCTACAATGTTAATTCAATGATACTAACAAATCTAATAATGCTGAGGAGGTCCACCGTTGCAGAAACTGTCACAGTGGAGCACGAGAAGCTGTTGGATTTGCACAAGTGACTCGCCCAGGTGGGGATGTCACGTGAAGCCCACTCGAAAATCTAACCGAACCGGGAGTCTGGTTCTCGAATGGATTTGTGGAATCAACAGGTGATTTTTAATTTCAATTTTTCGAAACTAGTCTTTAGTGGGCAGTTCCTTGTTCTCCCACAGGATGATCACGCTCACTCCTAAGACTCATTAAGTTGTTAAATACCAATTTATTAAGGTAATATATTTGTGACCCACACCATTAAATATGATTTAAAGTATGAGTTCTATCACTATTTTGCTACCTCTAATCATAACAAAGCTACAATCTCTCCAACTTCCCTCCTCTTACTTTAAGACACAAACTAATTGAAAGGAAAAATGATACAAATAGTCTCTCGAACCTTAGCTTAATATTTAATGTAGTCTATAAATTTTTAATTTGTTCAATGTAGTCCATGAACTTTAACCTAATGCGTAATGTAGTTCATGAACTTTTAATTTATTCAATGTTGTCTTTGAACTTTTAGTATATGTTCGATACAATCCCGAATTATATGAAAATGTTTAATGTAGTGCTTCTATTAATTCAAGTTCGGGGATTACATTGAACATTTTCATATAGTTCAAGGACTATATTGAACATGTACCAAAAGTCTAGGGAAGATATTGAACAAATTAAAAGTTCGGGGACCACAATGAACATTAAACTAAGGATCATGGACTATATTGAGCAAATTAAAAGTTTGGGTACCACATTGCACATCAAGTCAAAGTTCATGGACTGTTTGTGTCATTATCCCTAATTAAAAAGAAGTAAGATATATTAAAATGACAAAAAAAAAAAAAAAATAAAGGTACCTTCTTAGAAACCATCAATCTTTGCATTAATTAGATTAAAAGTCCTATTATCGCACTTATCAACATTGATGTTCTTAAGAAATTTATATATGAAGATGCCGTTGGTAATTAATTATATATGTTGATAAATATGTAATTACTTAATTATATATGTTGACTAATAGCAAAATGCAACTGATTGAAAGATTTATGATACTATTAAAATAATAAAAAATTTAAAGGTACCTACTGAGTAACCAATTAACCATTACTTTATCGTCATTTAGATAAAAAAAAAAAAAAAAGCTTAATCATTTTCACTTATACGTCGTTGATTTTACTAAAAAGCATCTAAAATGAAACTAATTATTCACTTATCTAACACTGATATTGTTCCTAAGAAAATGAAAACGGATTTGCACAATATATAAAGAGGATATTAGTAATTAATTACATAAAAAGTTTAATTATTCAACTTACCTAACATTGATGGTCTTAAAAGAAATTAAAATACATTCAACTATTTCTATAGTTCATGGACCACATTGCACATTGGATCAAAATTCAGGGATTGTTTGTATCATTTTCCCTTGTTATATAGAGAGCTTTTTGTACAATAAAAATGAGTTTAATAATTAACAAAAATCGTTAAATGAATGACTAACTATAAAATAAATCAAGCCTGTCATTTATCCTTCGACAACTAGCATGGTTCTATGTATCGTCCTCAGGACCATCTCCGTTCCCAATAAAGCGCTATGTTTTGTAGTATCTATTTAAATTATGTGAATGAGCTATAATTTTATCTTTTTTTTTTGTGCTTTAATATCGTTTGCCCCTTTGACTTCTAATTCTCATAAAAAGTAATGTTTGATCGACCTCTCCATTTCCCTCCTATATCCATATAAAAGAACAAATCTCACGCAGCTATTGTGCAGAATTACAAAACTTGATACCAAGAGGGACGAAGTCATAAAGTCCAAATATGTTGGGCTGAATAAATAACCAACGTCATGTTTTGAATAAACAGTTTTCATTGTCTGATTATATATTTTATTGTAACCTTAAATAACAAACACACAATTTGTTATATTTTAAATATTCTATAATTTTTATACTTCTGTGATTCTTTTTAAATTAAATGAATTTCTTTATTCGGTATAGTATTTCTTCGTTCCATTGAATGAAATCGCTTGAACAAATTAAGCTATTAAACTATTGATAATTTCATGATAAAAAAAAAAACTATTGATAATTTATCAACCAATAAAATATATCTTTAGCTTTGATAATTGAATTTGATCTGATGAAAATCCTATATTTACTGAAGTAAATTACTTGGATCAAATTAGTTAAAATTCAAGAGTTTGTCAAATCTTTAATCTATGATAATTTATAAACTATTTGTTTCAATCTTATTTGGCTCGAATAGATTTGCTTGAAGGAAATATTCTTATATTTAAATTAAGAGAAATTCAATAGCAAAAAAGATATATATACACATATAATATATGTATTCAATATATATACATACCTACTATTTTCTAAAGATATGTTTTTCAATATTTCAGCTATTCAATTCATTGTGAATTTATGTTAAGCGAATTTGAAATTAGCAAGAAAGGCTATATAAACTATAATATATATGTATATTGATTTAAATGAGACATCTCTTCTTTTATCTTTTCATTAATAATTTTTTTCAGTATTTTTTTTTAAAATTACACTGTAAAAAAATACTTTTACAGTGTAACTTATCCGCTTAATGCAGTAAGCAATAATTTCGATTGTACTCAATTTAAAATAACAATACATTAAGAGTCATTGCATATCATGGGACTTGTTATTGTAATTTCTCTTTGTGATGGGAAGTCTTTTCCAAAATCACTCTAGGGCTTTGAATAAGTTTGAGATTTTTTTCATGGTATTAACCAAAAAATATATTAAACTCTAGTGTTGGGACTTGTTACTACACGATTCTATGTCAATCGAGGAATTCTTTTCACTTAGAGCCTAACACTAGCGTTTTCGCCACTAAAACATCCCTTAATGTGGACGCTATGTCCCAACACTAGAGTCTAATATATTTTTGGGTTAATACAATGAAAAACCCCAAATTGATACACCTATAATAAATTTATCACAAACTAATTTTTGACCATCAAAAACCCTAAACTAGTACACCTCTAATAAATTTATCATCCGTTAGTTTCCATTAAATTTTGCAGTCAAATTGTTGAGTTGGATGAAACGTGGCAATTGACAATTGTACTAATTTGGGGTTTTACCTCCGTTTTGTCACGGTGTATCATTTTATAATTTTTCGTGGTATTAATTCAATTTAACGGAAACTAACGGAGGGTAAATTTGTCACAAATGTACCATTTTGAGATTTTTGATAGTCAAAAAAATTAGTTTGGGGTAAATTTGTCACAAGTGTATTAGTTTGAGTTTTTCGGTAGTCAAAAATTAGTTTGGGGTAAACTTGTCATATGTATACTGGGTTTGGGATTTTTCGTGATATTAACCTTATATTTTTTTAACAATGACAAAGAAACCCTAAATAGTCTATCTTGCTATTGATTTTTGGGGCTTTAGTCTTTTGTTGGACGATTTTACCTTCAATATGTTGAATTTGGTGTACCATGTGCATTGAATTTTGGCCAAAATTGATCTTGATGTTCATGGCGGGGATAGGAAGGGGGGACATTGAGTTGATTATGAAAGGAGGGGGTAACATCGCATGGCGAGGGGTGGGGAAGGGTAACATAGAGTCGATTGTGAAAAGACGGGGAAACATCGTTCAAATAAAAAATCTAGGCGCATACGAAATTTCACAAAAGAACCTGGAGGTAAGTGGTAATTCTTCCAAAAAAAATCAATGTGGCTTTTTTTTTAGCACTGATGCATAGTCCGAACTCTGAAGCAATCCACCCGCAGTTGCAGAAAAAGTAATCTTGAAAAATAATTCAATATTCATGGGAGTTGGACTTCACAACAACTAGTTCTAACTCGTGTCGTTAGTGTGATTTATTGAGTGACGTAAAGGAATTAACTGAATCAATAAAAGATCATTGCTTGATAACTTTCACAATTCCAAAAATATGTTTCATCAATAAGTGTATGTTGGGCTCAATTTGCAGATGCCATAACTATGAAGAAGACTTTATTACTTCTTTATTACAGAAAACCGCATGTTAACAGTCAAGGAACGAGACTTTATGTGTGAATTAGGTTCATGGTACATTTTTTTTATTATTTACACTATCAAATTTAGCAAATATTATATCATTAAATTGTGGTTTTTAATTTTATACTACATGATTGATGAGATAAACTGGGCTATTTAATAAAAATGTAATTGACAATAACCTAATTTCAGTGTTATTTACGAAAATAGTTCATTATCATTGATATTTAAACAATAATATCTACTCATATAATCAAAAAAAGTCATTGATAACCTAAATGTTATTTTAGTGAGGGAATTTTTACTTTTAGTGAAAATTTGTGTTTTTTTTTTATTTTTCAACTTTATCATAGTGGATCCCGCGTTTTCTCAGAAAGTCTCTGATTACTTAATGCATTTTCATGTATTATCTCTGTTGTTTTTTTTTTTTTTTTTCTTCACCGTCTCCTTCCACCCATCTACCTAAATAATTAAAAATGTCCTTGATTACCTAAGTTTTACTATTATGTGGATGACCTAACGTGTTTGTTAAAAACTTATTGATTCCCTAACGCATTTTCATGGACAATTTCTTTTATTTTTCTTTTACCTTCTCCTTCCACGCATCTACCTAAATACTTACAGAAGTCCTTGATTATCCAAGTCTTACCATAATGTGGATAAATTGTTTATTAAAAAAAGTCAATGACCGTCTAATTTGCTTTCATGGATTGTCTAGTTTATTTTCTCTTTACCTTATCCCTCCATTGTATCTACCTAAATAATTAAAAAAGTCCTAAGTGTTATTATAACGTAGATGACCTAACGCGATTATTAAAAAGTTACCTACCTAATACGTTTTCATAGATTGTCACTTTTGTTTTAACTTTATCTTCTTCTTTTTTTTGGTAAGGTTAACTTTATCTTCTTTGCTCCGTCGTATCTGTAAAAAAATTCTCTAGGGCTTTGAATAAGTTTACATGAGAAGGTTAATTATTACGCTTCATTGGCAAGTGAGGAAATCTTTTCACTCAGAGCCCAACACTGGCGTTTCGCCACTGGACCATCCTTTTGACGTAGACGCGCTGTGTCCCAACACTAGAGTCCAATATATTTTTTAACAGTAACAACGAAACCGTAAAATAGTCATATTAGCAAGAAAGGCTACATAAATTAGAAAAATGTTATTTTTAATGTGACATATCTTCTTTTATCTTTCCGTTATTAATTTCATTCAGTTTGGATTAAATAAATTTTTTTTTACAGAGTAACTCCTTCACTTAATGCAGTAAGCTATAATTTAAATTATACTCATAAACAATACATTAAAAGTCATTGCATATTAATTATCATGCGCCATGTTTTCGTAATGTTTCATTGTGATGGGAAATCTTTTCCAAAATCACTCTAGGACTTCGAATAAGTTCACATTAGTAAGATTAACCAACACGATGGCAAGTGAGGAAATCTTCTCAATCAAAACCCGAGACTGGCGTTTCGCCACTTCACCATCCCTTTGATGTGGATGCTATTTCCCAATACTAGAGTCCAAAATATTTTTTAACAGTGACAATGAAACCCTAAATATTCAATTTAGTAGACTTGGAGTTGATCTCGGGGTTAGCTCTCTTTTGTTGCACGATTTTACCCTCAATCTGTTGAATTCGGTGTATCACAAATCACAAAAACGGAATTCTGGCCAAAATTAGAAATCTGGGCGCATATGAAACTCCACAGAAAGACCTGGGCGTAAGTAGAAACTCTTCCAAAAAACTTCAACGTGGCTACTATTTTTTCTCTTTATAGCATTGATGCAGAGTTCGGTCTCTAAAAGAAATGGATCCGCAGTTGGAGCAGAAAAATAATAATGAAAAGAAAAATGACTATTCGTGGGAGTGGGACTTTATGACAATCAGTTCTTAACTCGCGCCGTGGGTGTGATTTACTCAGCAATGAAATTAATCTAATCAAAATACTGCACATGCACCGAGTCACCAAGAGGAAGTCAGGTAGGTTACCCTACGGAGCTCTCATTACTCTCATTCTGCGTTCTCAAGGCATCAATATCACTGATGATTTCAAAGCTGACATGCTGGCCAATGTGGAAATTGACAGAAACTTTGAAAAAGAAGAGGCTGCGTTTGACACCCAAAGGATGGGTAAACTCAAGGAATGAGATTGTTCGTATTTGGCGTGATGATAATGAAAAGGCTGTTGAAGTCTTAAAGGAAAGACTTAAAGAAGGTGTGGAAAGATCAATGCACGGAAAAGCTAAAACTCCAGAGGCACCGTCAAGAACTCTAGCTCTTCGCCCTCGAACAAAGAGATCTTCATTTCAAGGGGAGCCTATGTCTAGACAAGCCCAAAAGGATGAGCCATCCAAGATTGGTTAGACATTTCCTAATCTTTTATATCTTGCTAACTATAATCAGAGCGTAAATTCCTAAAATTCCTTCATATCTATTTGCTCTGATTTATCTTATATAAGACGTCTTCATTAATCATTCGCACAATATTTCTAAAAAATCTTACAGATATTATCTTGTGCGGAAATTGCTCAATCAAATGCGTACTTTCTGTAAAGCAAAATCTTCACAATGTCTTTTCAAATCAATTACTATCTTTATCTACATGGTAAGTTTTGTCATCATAAAAAACGGGGAGATTATTGAGAAAACTTCCTAATATGTTTTGAAAATTGTTAAAACCTTCCATAGTGTCTATGGAATCTAACAAAAGTATTTTCAGGTGTTATTCATGAAGAAATAATGTTCAGACTCCAATTATTGTCATTTGGATATTACGTCTGAAGTTCTGAGTATTTACTTCTTGGATATCATAAATGTATGTCATGGATATCATTAGATTAATATGAGAATATCAGCAAAGCTTGCATGTGAATATTGTCAAGATGCTTGGCATCTTCAAAGTCTATGCAAAGTTTATTCAGACTCGGGAGTATTTAGATGCAGAAAGTATCATCTGATCGAGAAAAGTCTATTAGATTCAGAATACAACATATATATATCTCGCAACGACTAGTGATCCAACTGGGATTTCTTTTCTAGAAAGTGTTGATTGATCTTCAATCTTAAAGATTGTTTTGCAACAAACTTACTCAAAGCAAGAAATCCTTGATTGATTGACAATCGTCCAAAGGCAAAATATTCTTTCCAAACAAAGAACTCTATTTATGGAAACCTAGCTTTGATTGTATGGGCGACTGGATCAATGGGGATTCTGTTCTCGTCACTCAACGGCTATTAAATCTTCTTGAAGCATTCGTGTCCAACGGGTTGATTGGAGAATGATCCTTTAAATACTATTCAATAGCTAGATTGGAAGTAAATGAGTATAAAAGGAGATTCTGATTTGAAGAGTATGGCGAGGGGTCGTGAATCTGAAATTCCAAAGTCCAAGAGAGCTTCAACCTTACACACTTGTCTTTGTGAGCTTTAAAACTGTAATCTTTGAGAGGTGAAAAAAAATTAGTGACTCGAGATAGTGAAACCTATCAAAATTGATTGTTATCACTTACTTCTGTAACATCTGATTGATTCATTAGTAAAATTCAGCTAGTAGGTATGCTGCGTGGAAAGTGGACGTAGGCCTGAAATAAGCCAAATCACTATAATTTGTGTGTAATTTTCTCTATCCCTTTATTATTATTCTTGATAGTATATTGCACACAAGTGAATATGATTATAGCATAGTCTAGTCTCTCCTCAGACTTTGTCTTCACGTGATATTAATTTTGATTGTTTTAATTCCACTTTAATTTGGGGAAAATTGTCAAATCGGGTCCTAAACCTATTGTCTCTGGCCAATTCAGTCCTAAACCTTTTAATTTTGCCAATTTAGTCCTAAACCTTTTAAATTCTTGCCAATTGAGTCCTTTCGGCCAATTTTGGTAGGCCGGTAGCAGCGTGGTCGTCGGTAAAGTACCGATAAAATCCGATCAACAACGACATGGCAATTTTTAATTATTTTTTTCAATTTTTTAATCTTTTTTTTTTTTTTTCTGCTTTCTTCCCTCCGGCGGTTCGATCGGCGGCTTGCCGAGGAGGGAAAATCGGCAAAGGCCTGCGGCAAAGCTCGCCTCGCCAACCACCCGGCGAGGGTGAGCCTCGTCGGCCCAGGCTGGGAGGCGAGGTCGCCTCGCCTGTGGTGCCGTTGTGACCCGAACAATGCAGGCGGGGCTCAATCTCGCCGTTGCGACCTAGGCAACGGCAGCAGACCGCCTCGCCTCGCCTCACCTCACCCAGTGGGTCGGTGAGGCTTGCCCTCTCCCTTTGCCCTCCCCTTTGACCGGGGAGGGGAGAGGGGAGAAAAAAAAAAAAAAAGAAAAATAAAAACAAGATTAAAAATTGAAAAAATAATTAAAAATTGTTACATTAACGCTGGACCGGACGGTCAACACACCCGCCCCCGTGCCACGTCGGTACCGCACCGCCAAAATTGGCTGGAAGGACTCAATTGGCAAGAATTTAAAAGGTTTAGGACTGAATTGGCAAACTTAAAAGGTTTAGGACTGAATTGGCCGCTGTACAATAGGTTTAGGACTGATTTGACAATTTTCCCCTTTAATTTGTCAAGTCCGGTCATAATCACCTAATCATCCCCTCCAGGTGATAGTGCTAGCCACCTCACACTTATACATTAATTAGATAAAAAAGCTTAATTTTTCTACTTAGCTAATTGATGTTACTAAAAACATTTACAATGGAGCTAATTATTCCACTTGTCTAACATTGATATTGATTTTAAGAAAATTAAAACGGATTCATACAATATATAAGGAGGTTATTAGTATTAATTATATTTTTTAGATTAATTACATGAAAAAGTTTCAATTATTCGACTTGTCTACCATTGGTGGTCCTAAAAAATTTAAAATGGAATAAACTATATCTATAATTATCTATCTATATCTTTTCTATAATCTTATCTTATATCTCTAATACTAAAAATATCATATATAAGATTTTTTTGGTCATTAAGTCATTAATGCTGATTTTGTCTAAGAACCAAACGAATCTATAATGGTTGAGTTTTTGCAATTAATATTGTTGATTAGCATGTATAAATTGAGTTTTGTAATGCTATAAGCGATACAATTTGGACTTCGGTTATGTTATATTGAATATAATTGATACTATATATTTGTTGGTAGTGCTTGAGTAAATGTATTTTAATCTACGGACGGTTTGTTCCGTCGCCATTTTTGCAACAATCCGTTTTCCTTTTGATGACTTAGATGATTTTATAGGCATCTAATAATTTCCATTTATAAACGGTGAGTATTAGTCAATTGGGGTCTCTCACCAGTTCCCACCGATTCAATAGCCCTTTACCACAACCACTAGGGTTTGCCCATGTGACCACCCTTTTACTTGGGAAGAGAGAGATAGGGAGTTCAATTCCCCACATTCTCGGGGAGCTAAGGGTGGGGACATATAGTTTTATATTGGGTTTCGACTCTCACGCCTTGTAAGAGATAGGACAAAAAGTGTGAGAGTAAGTTGAGAGTTAGAGTAGAGCAGATTAAAAAACATAGCCCTTTTCCACAAAATTAGCATTTTTAATTGATAATTACTTCATTTATCATCTTTTGTATACGGTTTTCTACAATAAATGACGTGGGATTGTTATGTAGAGAGCTTTTGTACAATAAAAATGAGTTTTGCAATTAATAAAAATTATTAAATGGCTGATTAACTATAGAATAAATCAAAGTCTACCATTTATCCTTTGACAACTAGCATGGTTCTATGTATCTTCCTCGTGACCATTTGTGTTCCCAATGGAGCACAGTTCGTAGTATAATGTACTTTAATATCGTTTGCCTCTTTGACTGCTAATTTTCAATAAATTCTTATGTTTGATAAAAGAAATAATTTCTGATCGACCTCTCCATTTCCTTCCTTCCGTATATCCATATAAGAGAACAAATCTCACGCATCTATCGTGCACAATAACAAAACTTGATGCCAAAAGCGACGATGTCAAAATGTCCAAATATGTTGGAATGGAAAAAAAATGTGAAAACAAGCGTTCTACTTTCATACGATGCTTACTTTAGTAGTATAAGTTCTTAATTGATTACTTAAGTGGCATAAATTTTAATAAACCTTAACTTAAGTAATGTTGGCAATTTCCCTTGTTAGGAAATCCGACATGGGACTAAAATTTATCATACTCGTGGTGAAATTTTTCAAAAATTATGACACTCAAGTAATATAATATTTAACTAAGCGTTGTATGTTAATTATAACACTTGTGATCGGATTGAATTTGAGATTACAATTTGAAGATGTTTGATGTCGGTACTTTACATGTATGAGGTTGATCTTTTGTAATGGGGTTTTACTATTATTTTTCTGGCCTGGTTTTGCTTTTAATATTTAAGTTGAAGATTTCTTTTTTTTCTTTTTCTTGGTAATGTTGCTTACATCAGATTTTGTGTAACATTCAGATTTTGATCCATTTTTGGGATTTATAAAACGCGCGATTTGTCGATTGTGCTTATAGTAGAATCTCGCCCGAGAACCGATCACTCTTGGTTATTATTTTAAACTAGAGATTTTACTAGAATCTTTTCGATCAAATTTCGCCGTTATTTAGATCCCGAACTTGGCAGATCAATTTTGGGAGTTTCGGGGACGAAATAAATTGACCGGTGTCGACATTAATGTGGCCGAGATCGAGGTTATCACGAATGATGGGATAATGGGAGTTTTTGACCAAGTGTGAATTTGGACTAGTAGACCTCTCTCATTAAAATTTGGTTTCGTTAATTTGGCCTTTGTCCTTTTTTATTTGCGAGGCTCTTTTAGGATCGGTAGGTAATTTTCGGTTTGAATTTGGGTCACCGGGTCACGTTTAATATTTGAAAGTTCAAATATTTTCTTTTAATTTCTTCTCTCTCTCTCTCTCTCTCTCTCTCTCTCTCTCTCTCTCTCTCTCTCTCCCTCGGACCCCGCGCTTCTCCCCCTCTGCAGACGTCCCCTCTCGCCCATACCTCCCCCTCTCCTCTGACATCTCTCTCTCTCCTTTTTTTTTTTTTCTTTTTCCCTTTTCTCTTTCCTCTCTCCTCTCTTCTTCTTCTTCGTTGGCTTTCTTCCTCCCCATTGGTTTTTATACCTTTCGTCCACCTTTCATTTGCCCGCGCCTTGCTTTCGTCGGACCGTCACTTTGGCGCCATCGCTCGCCCGATCGTCGCCCCGAAAAGTTTATCGCGTCGTCCTCGCCTCATATTTCCTTGACTATATTTCCTTAGGCCTATCTGTATAGCGACCTGTGAAGCAGCGGCTTCGCCCCTTGTCCGATATCCGATAACCGCCATCCCTCGTCGTCCAGAAGCCACGCTTAGAGCGCCGTGCCACCCAAACCCCGGCGTAACCCCTCTCCTCCCCTCTCTCTCTTTTTTCCTCGAACTTCCCTGTTTGGACCCGGCCTCGCGCCAGCGCCATCGCTCACTGGCCGCCGCTGCTCGCCACCTCGGCCGTCTCCTCGGGCCACAATTCTCCGCCACCCTACCGGGCTCCTACGGCCAACTCCCCTTCTTCCTCCTTCTTCTTCTCGGCTCTCCTGTTTCCTGCCGCTGTCAGCTTCACTCCTCGCCGGGCCGCTGCTGTACGCCATCACCGCCGCCGGGCCAAGCCACCGCCGCTTTGACCGTTAAACCCGGTGAGTTTGACCCTAAACCCTAATTAGGCTAATTTACATTTCTAGACGAGTTTAGGGGTTAATTAGGGTAAATTAGGGGGTTAAATTATGAAGACAATTAAGGACTGATTTTGTGGTGTTTTTAGTGACTAAGAATGATTATTTGGTCGAGGTTTAGTGACCCATATAGTGCTGTGATGTGGCGAAGCATGTGTGTCGAGATTTGGATAAAATGGTGGACTTGAGAGATGAAATTTATAGACCGGGTGGAGGCTATTTTTGTGACTATTCGACGGGCTTAGTGCGATAAATTAATGGAGGATTGTTGGCCCGAGAGGCGCGATAAATGGGTTGGACAGTTTGAATTAAATCGGCCCGAGTTCGGGAAAGTTCGGGTTCGAGATGTGGATTATGGTGCGCCGTATTTTTTGGTTTGTGGTGGCTGATTAGAATGATATTTGGGGAGTATAATAGAGCATTTTGGTGATGATTATTAGCCTAGAAATTACGGTATAATGATCGTCCACGATGGGACTAAATTTGGGCGCTAGCCGATTAATTTGAGGTCTAAGCGCGTGCGATTACCGGAATTGATCGATTTGTGTAATTGATCAAGCTAATTGAGCCTCGTTGTGGTTAATTTGATGGTGTCCGTCAGACGCCGGCGGGACCGAGAATGGATTAGCTCGGGTAGAGCCCCAATGCGTGAGTGCTTGTTGACCTCTTTATGTGAATTTGTATGTGGGTAGTGTGTCAATTTGATGCTATGGTCGATTTGAATTGATTGTCCGATTTGGGCATGTTAATTTATGAATTTGAATATGCGCAGTACAAGTTGAGTATGTTACATCGTAATTGCGCATGTGGATGCCCAAGTGTGAAATTTATGGTCATGAATGTGCATCTCACGCGATTGGCACGACATGTGCATATACGAGCCGATGTCGGATGACATGTGTATTGTGATCACCTAAAATGCCATGATGCGCTTTTACGGGTTTAGATAAAATTGGTGCCTCGTGGAATGTGTGATCACAAGAAACCCCGGCGCGCTTTACGCTGGATAGTGAACCCGCCCCGAGGCGTGGTTACGGGACGATGCCCGCTTGGTCAGAAGATGTCCAACCTGATGCGCTTTACGGGTCAAGGGCCATGAGCTCGCGGCCAGAGATCGATCTCGGCGATGGACTGACGCGCTTTTTACGCTGGTCGACCGGATGCTTAACGCTGGTCGGAGGAGAAATTGGTAAATGGCAGAGTGCTAGTACGCAAGTGTGCGATAAAGCATTGATGAGGCATGAGTACGAGAGGCGAAGCATTGGCATATGCATAACATGCGCCGCGGGCATAGAAAATGTGCGGTATGTGCCGTGGATTGAATTGCGGACGGACTACTATTGTTGATTTAATGCCTAACCCGCGGTGGTCAAGAAGTTCTAGATCGAGGGCCAAGGGCCTGAGTCATAGGGGACTGTGTGTTATGTGTTTAGTACTTGTCGAGGTGCACGCTAGCCAGTTTAGGTTTAGGAATTACTACCGAGATTTATTCTCGCGGTTGTTGAAAACCGATTTTTCGTGATCCTCGCCTTGTGGATGACAGCGCACCCGATGCGTTTTGGGAGGAGCCCCGGCTAGTTGTAGTGGCCTTGACCCGCTTTTGATTTTTGGTATTCGGGTTGTCCTTGGATATTGTATATGATTTTCGATATTAGTACAAGTGTTGATTTCGGTGGTTACCCTTGGCCGTGTGTTTATTTAATGTACGGGTGGTGAATTGCTTCGCATGTGCTTTTTATATCTCCGTGTTGGGTATTGGGTCGGCGACACGTCCCAGGGGACGTCGTACACAAATCGACCTTTGCAGGGATGTGGCTACCGTAGGGTTGGGCGTGACATTTTGGGCAAAACTTAAGGTTGAAAGTGAGTTTGCTTTATTAGATGGATCTACTAATCACATCCAGCTTGTCTCATCATTTTTAGGATATATCAAAAAAATCTCAACTCACTTTCTTTCGGCGTGGCATGTGGTACGTAGCAATTTCTAATGGTATGAAAGTACCATGTAATGTTTTTGAAAAGAACTCTATCGTGGATCAATTTCCATTTGGACATGTTTCTACAATAGGAATATTCTTTTGTGCTATTTCCCTCGTGATATTATGAGAAGGATGGGACGGTGAGTGACCCTGTACATGCATCCTGCAAAAAAGAGTCAATAGCTAAATTAGTTGTTTGGAGAATATGATTACCGACTCAACTAGGAGCATCTTTATTGCTCGTTGGTTTTCTCTTTTATTTATTTTTATTAATAATACAAGATGCAAGTCAAGTCAAGTCGTGCAATAATTGTCCACGCACCTTCCCCACGATGCTGCGGAAATTACGCCTGCAATAATTGTCCTCCTCCAACAATGGGCATGGGCGTCGCGTTTTTAATCATCTTCAATTGATTCAACGGACGGGAAATTGTTTTTAAGCGGATAACAGCGATTTCAAATTTCGTATAAATTTTATCTTAAACTTATTCGTTGAAATAGTTTCATTATTTTTTTAGAATATATAACCTATTTTACATGCACTAAAACCTATTCTATCACAAGTTTTATGATTTATCTATATTTTATCCGTATTATTAATTAAACGATTATAGTAAATCATCATCTTTAATGATCACTACTTATTGCTATAATACACTCGATCACAACTTATATTTAGATACAAAAGAATATGAAACATTAATAAATATAAGTCTCAATCATAAAATGAAAACTTAGACTAGTGGTTCCAAATATACATTCATCGTCGGACACTATTAAATACCTTGCAAGATCGCTCGAAGACATAGACCAAAAAAAATACAAAACTTGTTCAGATTTGAGTGTTCTATCTACCTAGAATCCTGGAACCCACCCATCAAAAACAGGTTCCCTAATTTTTAAACATGAAATTTATCATACGTATTTTGGAACTTGGAACTAGATAAGTTTCCACCGATTTGATTTTCTGGTTCCAGACTCTATCCTAGAACCATTCACGGTGGTTGGGAGAAGACAAAATGGCTATTGAACTCCGATTTCTGTTATTTATTTTTCTTTTCCTCTCGCACTTAGCTTTGTCATTTATTTTAACATTTCGATAGATTTGTATCAATTTGTTCTCGATCCTAGTAAAGAGTTTCTCGTTGCCTTTATTTTATCAAAACTTAAAAGTGACTTTCTAAAAAAGTGGACATCATAAAATGGTTACATTCATTTTCCCTCTTTTTTTTTTTTTTTTACCAAAAAAAAAAAAATAAAATGGTTACATTCCAATAAATGATCTACTAGATTTATTTTTCTTTTTCTTTTTCCCTATCTATACTAGTATGTATAAATTATCAATCAATTTTTACGTGATTAGTTATTACATTTTAATTCTTTATCGCATCCTTTATTTTATATAAAAACAGTATAACTGGGAGATGAATCTATTTTTTACGTGCTAGGATGTTTCCAAATGAAATTAAGTACTATTATGTTGTGATTATTACATGAAAATAGTTATGAATTAGAAATGTGGGCGCATATGAAACTCCACAAGAAGACCTGGGGATTAGTATTAATTCTTCCAAAAAACTTCAATGTGGCTTTTTTCAAAGCATTGATGCAGAGTCCGAACTCTGAAGCAATGGACCCGCAGTTGCAACTGAACAATAATCATGAAAAAGTAAATGAATATTAATGTGAGTTGGACTCCAAAACAACTAGTTTCTAACTCGCATCGCTGGTGTGATTTATTGTGTGACGCAAAGGAATTAATTTAATCAATAAGAAATCGTTAACTTGAAAACTTTCACAATTCCTACAAAAAAGAAAAAAAATGTTTCATCTGTAAATATGTTGGGCTCAATTTGCAAATACCATAACTATGAAAAAAACTTCATCACTTCTTTGTTGTAGAAAACCACATGTTAATAGTCAAGGAACAAAAATTTGTGTGTGAATTAGGTGCACGTTCGTATTTGATTATTTGGACCATCAAATTTAACAACTATTAGATCATTTAATTGGATTTCGAATTCTATACTACATGATTCATGAAGTTAGCTGGTTATTTAAAAAACGTGATAGACAAGAGCCTAATTTCACTTTTAATTATGAAAATAAATCATTATTATCCAATATCTAGTGAATATCAACCCAAATAGTTAAAAGAAAGTCATTGATTACCTAAATATTATTTTAGTGAGGGAACTTTTGTACTTTTAGTGAAATTTTGAATTTTCTGTTTATTTTTCACGTTTATTGAAAAGTTCATTGATTACCTAGCGCATTTTCTTATGCTCTCTTTTTTTTTTTTTTTCTTTACCTTCTCTGTCCATCGCATCTACCTAAATAATTAAAAAATCCGATTACCTAAACGTTATTAAAATATGGATCACCTAACGCGTTTTCAGGTAATGTCTTTTTTTTTTTTTTCTTTTTATCTTCTTTCTCCATTGACGATCAAGCGAGGTCTACGAACTCGAAGTGTGGAATTGGAGAAGACCAAAGTTGGCGAGTGCTCTTCTTGCTTTTGTGGCAGTAGGAGCCGGGAAGATCTGGTTTGGTTTTAATAAAATCCTTGTTTCATATTTTTTTTTTCCTTTTTCTTGGTAATTTTGCTTAGATCAGACTTTGGGCCAAACTTAAGGTTGAAAATTAGTTTGCTTTATTAAATGGATCTACTAATCACATCCAATTTGTCTCATCATTTTCAGGATACATCAAAGGAATCTCAGCTCACTTTCTTTTCATGGCATGTATATAAAGCATTTTTTATTGTATGAAAGTACTATATGATGTTTTGAACAGTAACTTAAGCTTAGTTATCAATTTCCATTTGGACATGCTTTTACAATATTGTCATAGAAGAAAATTTCTTTCATGCTATTTTCCTAATAGTATCGTTTAAATCAAAGGGTCTGCTGGGAAAAAAAATTATTTGAGGAGCTAAAACGAAAAACATAGTGGTGGGGTAGAAGACAAAATGGCTCTTGAACTGCGAATTCTGTTATTTTTCTTTTCCTTTTTTATAGTAAGAACTTGTAATTTGCATTTCAAATGTGTGCACTATTATATTTCCCTACACTTAGCTTTGTCCTTATTTGTATAAGTATGATTTTGTTCTTTATAGCAAGTTTCTTATTGCCTTTGTCCTTTTAGAGTCCCGTGCCTTGACTATGGACAAATTGATTGCGCTTGTCTAAGAAGGTCGAGGCAGAAGTAGGAGCATGGTACAGTTGGTCCTGTCATACGAGCAAAGCTTTCCAAGGGAATGTAGATAATAAAGCATGACATCTTCAACGAGCACGATGACTTCGTCGGAATCATGGTTATACTCTGTGATATACTCGTGAGCAAGAAATCTCAAGTATCTTGGATTATGAGACATATAATATAATTGTCACCATAGAAAAGAACCAAAACTATATGAAGACATGATAATTGAGGAACAAACCCCAGTATTTTGCTTAAAAAGATGTCATAGGATTATTCTAATGTGCAGAACTAGAGTATCAGTTGCTTGTGTTGAAACCCCAAACATAAAGATTGCTTGAAACATTTGTTAAGGGTTTTATCAATAGAAGCTGGACATTCTGTGGTTCGAATATTAGTAAGATAAATGTGTTCGAACAGTGCAAATTCAAATTTGGGTTCCAGCTGGAGGACACTGACCGAGCTTAGCTCTAGAACTCGTCCTTCCACACCTGCATGGAATCAATGCTCGTTTTCCAAGGTGAGAAAGAAAAATTATAACATAAAAAGACTTGGTCATAACTTCCGTAAATTTGTCTTTATTGCTGTTCGTCCCAGAGAAACTAATTCTGTATTAAACACAAAAATCAACTACAGTTGGCAAGGAATCTTGCTACTGTTTGCGACATGGATCCCATGTGTCCTCTCCTTCTTAACATTTTTTTTTGTCACGCGTCATTGTCTTCGTAGGAAAACGACGCACCCTAGTCGTTGTGTTCACACTTGTATGAAGAAACAGCTTCATGCCATCTTTCAGAGGAGAGGAAACAAATTTACGGAGGAGAGTGAAGGAAGATATGATAATTTAGAAGAGGTATGGTATTCAAGTGTTGAGTATATTAGCGCCACAAAGTACGTTAAATTCTGGACAGTATCGTGCACTTATCGATGTCAAAAAGAAATTAGAGGAACTGTCTTTGTGGCTTGGACTCACAGAAAAGGAGGGTTACAGAAATTCATTTGTGGTGCTTAGAAGAAGACGCAAGCAATCAGATTTGATTATGCAAAGCCAATTCATGAAGCTCGATGAGAAGGCAATTACCTTTGAAGATTCTTCCAAAGTACAAATTATATGGAAATGGATCATTTTGTTTTAAATACTTAACGTCAGATTCTGGGAAGTTCATGGAATATGCCATGATTCATGATTGACAGTTTTTTTTTTTTGGGTTAATTTCTTTAGGTCAAGTCCCAAATCTGTTTGAACTTTTTTTTTGTTTCAGGAAAAATCTCAAACTTTAGGTCGGTCCCAAATCTGCCATGAACTTTTTTTTTTTTGTCTTAAAAAACTCTAAACTTTAAGTTCGGTCCTAAATCTGCTTTCGAATTTTGTTAACAAAATTAGCAAATTTCAATTTATTTTCAAAAATATACCCCGTGATCCAATCTTAACTTGATGCGATACTTTCACATCGATAACAAATCTACATTAGCAAAGTAGCGGGCGATAGGTGTTGAGGAAAACTCCTATTTTAAAGTTGACAAAACCTTCTATGTTATTATAAATCGATATTTATTTATTCCGGTATGTATATTAGGAAGTTTAGAATTTATTCAGACGCAATCATGAAATTTATTCAGACACAATCGTAAAATTTATTTAGACTCGCAGACCTGAAATTCTTTAGGCATAAACATAAACGCCGAAATTCTTCAAACGCGAATTCGGAACAAAAATATAATGACTAGTGATTTGGTATAGATTTCACAGAAGGAAAATTTTGATTGTATCAATCTCAATAAAATTGATTGACAATCAAACACTTCGACAAGTATGCATTACAATGGATAAAGCTCTACTTATGGAAACAAAGATTTCGATTGTATAGACGATCTAATCACGGATTCGTAATCTATTATCCAACGGTTACTCAATCCTTTTATACAAACTGGTCCAAGGTGAAGATTGGAAGATGATCCTCCGAAAAGCATCGGCCCAACGGCTAGTTTGGAAGCAGATGAGTATTTAAGGAGATTAACGAGCAAAGAGAAGGAAGTATGTAATCAAGAATCAAAAAGTCCAAAGTTTGAGCATACCCAATTATTTCTCTTGTCTTTTCGAGCCTAAAATTAAGATCTTGAGGGATACTTTGTAAGAGCGATTATGTGAGATAGAGAGTCCTATCATACACAAGAGTCTTTGTCACTTAGAATATGTAATTCTTCTAGATTACATAGTGAAATCGGTGATGACAGAAAATGTCCGTGGGAGGAGAGTAGACATAGGCTTGTTATATGTTCTAACCACTATAAACTTGTGTACAGTTTTTTTATCCCTTATCTCTTAATTTACATAATCGCACATTAAGAGCACATTCTATATAATCTGTTTTGAATCTGAAATTTATTCAGACTCGGTTTGTTGTTTTTTATTTCGTAATTTGACAAAAATTATTTAAGATCACCTATTCACCCTCTCTAGGTGATCCTTGCTAGCTACATCAATAGGTACATACGACGTTGCGTTTCCACTTCGATAACCAATCCAACCCAATAAATATTGTTGAAATTCTCAAAATAAAATCATTTTAGGATATGAAAGTTGGGGACGACAACAAATTCACCCCAATTTTTTAAAATTTTAAAAAAAACATAATTTTTGGTTTAGTCCAAATTTGCTTTGAACTTATCTTTGTCTAAAAAAGCCCTATTATTTTCTTTGATGTAGATTTGTTATCAATTTGGAAGTCTTTATGTCAAGTTGTGATTACATTACGGGGTATATTTTCGAAAATAAATTGAATTTTGGTTTTTTTTACACAAAATAAATTTTGGAGTAGATTTGGGATTATATTTAAAGTTTGGGTTTTTTTAGAAAAAGTTCGGAAGAGTTGAAACTTGATCCAAAATTGGGGATTTTTAGGGAATTAGCCCATTTTTTTTTTTATGAAACTTGGTTGACATAGGATAAGAACCTGTTATTATCCTCCATTCACGTAGATTGGTAAACAACGGAAACTTCATTTATATATGAATGGAACGACTTGGGAGGACTACCATTCAGTTTATTGCATCGTCTTTATCAATTCCAACCACTGAAAAATCCTTTTCGTCTCATTTTTTTTTTCGAGCTTTTGTAATGACTTCATATAATGTTAAATCACGTGGGACCGGGACTACACGACAATTTTCCATCACGTTGCCGAAGCGCGCAGCGGGTGCCCAGAAGTCAACGGTCTTGGTCATGTGCAAAATGTAATAAATACAGTTGTCTAATGTCTATACACCTCCAGGTTTCTACGCGAGAGAACACGCGAGAGAGAGCGAGCAAGCGAATTGGTCCGTGGCGTTTCTAATATTTCTCCGAGTTATGGCTTCTGCAGATGTGGCTACTGGAATGAAGAGAAAAACCCCGGTTAGTTTTCTCTGCATCTTTGGGATATGTATTATTATTTAGAACTTCTTTGACATGAATATGGTGGAATCGATCCTCTGCTTGTAGTTCAACCCCCCAAATGCTAAACCTCGTCTGCAATGTTACAAATCTTCTTTTGACGTGAACGATCGAAACACTGAACGTTCAAAATCACGAGATCCTGTCAAAACTTCAAGCACTATTGACGCTGTACGCAGGGCCTGTGAAGTGCTGTTTCACTTTCCCCTAAAATTTGAAATATCTTTATGAAAAAATTACGATGTGAATTCACACACCTGACATTTGATTGTCAAGAAAGTCCTGGGAATTTTGGATTTAAAAATATGAAAATGCATGAGTCGCAAAATTCAGTTTCTGGGACCGCTTGCTGTGTTAGGTTCGTCTCTGTCGGAAACAAAAAAACTTTTTTTTTTTTTTCTTTTTTCTGTTTGGCCAGAAGCATAAGACTTGGTCTGAAACACTAAGATTACTATGTGAAGCGGTTTAGTTTCCTTGATTCGACAGGAATCGTCGTCGTCGTCTGGTTACAATTATGAAGTATTCTTGAGTTTTAGAGGTGCAGATACTCGGACAGGATTCACGGATCACCTTTACACCAGATTGGTAGATGCAGGGATCCAGGTCTTTAGAGACAACGAAGAGCTCCGCGCTGGAGAAGAGATCAATCCACAGCTAATAAATGCGATCAAAAGGTCGAAGATCTCAATAGCCGTCTTCTCCAAGGAATATGCTTCCAGTAAAAGTTGCCTCATGGAGTTGGTACAAATGTGGGAGTGCAAAATCTTCAACGGACAGACTATTATCCCGATTTTCTATGATATTAGTCCCTACGATGTAAAACACCAGGCTGGGGATTTTGAAACGTCCTTCAAGAAACATGAGCAGGATGGAGTCAACGCAGATACCATCAAAAATTGGAAGTTGGTGCTTCGACAAATCGGGGGATTAAGCGGATTAAATCGGGAGGCCATCAATAGGGGTAATTCTTTTGCTTCTATTTTCTTTCCTAGGTAAATGGAAAAAAAAAAAAAGGTTTAGGATGATGACAAAATGAACCCGCACCTTTACGCAAAAATAGTACATGTTAATCATATCGATGATGATGCCTGCTTGGAGAGATCTTTTAGGTTGTTCTTATGAAATGGATCGATAATTTAACAGGTTGAAGTTCTATATGCCTATTGAATGACCACTGACACGATTAAAGTGGCCATTTCAAAATGGATTGACTGATGACATAACTGCGAGTTAGCTCTGTTCGTTCCCACTTGGCTAGAACTGTTGTTTTGAAGATAGCATGATATCAATGTCAAAGTTGCTCTGTGCATGAAAGGGAAATAGACCATGCATTAAAACTTGCTCTCCATTTAAATTGAAGATTCCCCCTGCCCCTGTTGGTTGATTAATTTTTTTCGGTTCATTCCCCACTTGATTTTTGTCAACTATTATATATATTTTATAACTTTGTTGTCATCCCCGTGCTTCATCACTTATGTTTTGCAGGCATGAGGCCCCACTTGTACAAGAAGTTCTTAAACGTGTCAGGCAGCTGTTGAAGAAGGATGACCAAGTTGTACCCGACAAACTTGTTGGAATTGATCTTCATGTTCAAGAAATGATGAGAAAGCTTGGTGTCGTCTACAGCAAAGGACGAGCAATCGAAGTATGTGGAGGAGATGTACGTGTTGTCGGAATATGCGGCATGCGGGGTGTCGGAAAGACTACACTTGCAAAGGTTGTCTTCAACAAGATGCATGAGTTGTTTGATGAATGTAGCTTCCTTGAAGATATTAATTCGAAAAGAATCGAGCTTTTCACAAAGAGGTTGATTGCTGACCTTGAAAAGAAAAACCTGCACCACTTAAATCTTTTGGTGAAGGTATTAAAAAATATAAAAAAGTTCATTCAGTAGGATGAAGGTTCTCATTGTGCTAGACAATGTGCATAAGGATGAACAAATTGAAGCATTAGCTGGGAAGCTTACTTGGTTTGGTTTAGGAAGTAGAATCATTGTGACCACGTACTTGAGTAGTGTTCTAACTTACTTCGATAATAAAGCAGTTAAAGAACACAAGGTTGACCCATTGACCTATCCCTATGCTGTTCAACTCTTTCGTAAGCATGCTTTTCAAGGGAATGCTCCCCAAGATGTCTCTGAGTATTATTCCCTGTCCAAGGACATCGTCGAAGCTATTGGAGGGCTTCCTTTGGCCATTAAGGTTACGGGTTCATATTTACGCAACAACGGGGAGGATATACAAATATGGAGAAGTACCTTGGACTACTTAAAAGAACACCTCGAAGAGGAAGTTCAAGCTGCCTTTGGGGTCAGTTACGAGTCTTTAGATGTTCATACAAGAAAGATATTCCTGGACATAGCGTGCTTTTTTAATGGAAAGGATGAGAGGATTCCCTCTTACATGTGGGAGGCTTGCAAATACTATCCTCCTAGAGGAATAAAACGCCTTCGTGAGATGTATTTGTTGGAAATTGGAGAAAACAATGAATTAAAAATGCACGCTCTATTAAGAAACTTTGGCAGGCAGATTATCAAGAGGAAAGTTCTTCATGAGCGTTGCAGGTTTTGGAATCAGAGTGATGCACGTTCCATTCTAGAGGATGGTACGGTAAGTTTTCAAAGCCTCTAGAAATTTCTTTTAGAGGGTTACGAGAGCGTTCAGATAAACCTTCCATTCCCATCAACATAAGCTTAATTTCCTCAATCACGTAGGGAAAAGAAAGGGATTTGTTCTGAACACGATTTGGAACGCGTAGTGGATACCCACTGATTTTGTAAATTTGATTTGTCTCATTTCATTAAAAGGAGTAAGAGAAATTAAAGTTTTTCAACTTACTCATACGTTTTTCCCCAACCATGACTTGACAGAGTAACACAACTGTCGAAGGCATTAGTCTCACAGTTGAAGGCTGGCACCGTCCGTTTTACATGTGAAGAACTTGGCAAAAAATCGAATTTGAGGTACCTCAGACTGGATGGGGCTAACATTGAGGGAAAATCTGAGAATCTTCTTCCAAATTTGAGGTGGCTTGATTGGCGTGCGCATGATACCATTCCTGAGCTACGTAATATGGATTTGAAGGAGTTAGTCATTCTCGATCTGTCTAGGAGTCGGGTCACCACATATTCACAAGTCTGGAGGCAAATCATTGAGGTATGGCTGATATTTGCTTTTTAAATCTCGTGTTAAGATGATATATATACGAGCGAGTAAAGTTTGATATCTTCTTTTGCACTTTGCAGAAGGTGAAGGAATTGAAAGTCTTGAACCTACAAGGATGTGGTCTGTTAGGTGCATCGTTGAAGTTCTCAGCTACAATCAATTTGGAGATATTGATACTGGAAGATTGTACTCGGTTATCTGAAATTGGGACGTTCATCAGTGAACTGGAGCGCTTGAAGTCCTTGAATTTGAAAAACTGCTTAAGAGTCAAGCAGTTGCCTGACTGCATGAAATCTTTGACGGAACTTCTGATTGATGGAACTGACATCGAAAAAATTCATATTGAGAATGATTCTTTGGAGAACCTTGAAGTACTTAGTGCTCGTGACTGTAAAAAGTTGAAAGATATATCCCCAATTGGCCACCTAACGAAACTCAGAAGTCTTGCTCTGGATGGTGCTAATATTAACTGGGATCCAGAAACTTTTGAATTTCCTCAGAATCTTCGGAGACTTTCTTTAAGGAATTGTTCGATGTTCAATGAACTTCCACCTTCCATCGGGAACCTGGGGCAGCTGGAGGTAATGGACCTTTCATACACTGGAATCACAGAACTACCAGAGTCAGTCAAGCATTTGAGTAATTTGAAGACGCTGAAGATGGAACGCACTCACCTACAAAATTTTCCTGAAGATATTGTGAACTTAGGGAATCTGGAAGAGATAGATTTCTCTGGCTGCAAAAGTTTGGAGGTCCAAGATAGTTGTGATATTTCAGGATTATCCTCTTTGAGAATTTTGAGATTATCGTCATCCAATGTGGCTGGGCTGCCTGAGAGCATTCGCGGTCTCTCTCGCCTACAAATCCTTGACGTACGTAAATGCAAACAACTTCGAGCACTACCAGAGTTGCCCTCCAGTTTACTCAGTCTCTGCTGGGGATCCAAAATCATGGCAGCCCCCAAATTGACAAATCTGACAAATCTAAAAGAGCTATGCTTGAATCATGATGAGCAGCCAGAAGAGGGGTCATCGAATCAGACCCCAAATATTGGGTGGATCTTGGGATTAACAAGTCTAGAGACCTTGGAATTGTCCCTTCCAAATGTCACCAATCTCCCTGCGGATTTTAGTGCCCTTATTAAGCTCCGGGAAATCACTTTATCCTACATGAAGGAGCTAGTCCTCACACAGCTTCCCTCGTCCTCAAGCTTGTGGACTCTACGCCTCAAACGCTGCAAGATTCAAGAGCCAAAATTTTCTGGTCTGAAACATCTGTCAGAACTAGAACTAGAGGACTGCGATTTAGCAGAGATTGATGGTCTTGAAAATTTAATGTGTTTGGAAGTCCTGAAAATTTGTTATTGCAACGGAATAACAAACCTCAATGGGCTCAAAGAATTACACCATCTCACGAAGGTGAAAGGTATCTTTTCTGCTCGTCCCAGTTTACCAGAATTAGACGAACGTGTTGACAAGGACATATGCCTGGTGGCTTAATAGTGTCTGTGCTGTACGAACTACCGTTACACTTTTGAGTATTCGACAGGACACCTCCTCTTAGTCTAAGAAACTGGAGAGCGACCTCTCTAAGGTGCATGCTCTAGTTCTGTTTACAATTCTTTGTAACCGAAACAAAGTTGGATTTTTTTGTTACCACGAGTTCCTTATGTATGTATTGCGTTGGATCTGTGCTGGGCCACAAAATACCGCAGGCAAATTCTTCACGTCCAGCTATTGGTAGTGGCATCAAGAATCTCGCATCAAAACCATTGCTGAAGGTAATGCCTACACTCGAATCGCTGCATAGTTTGTTGGTGTTCTATTTGTACTCGGTTCACCAAAACACCATTTACTGTTATTTGTAGCCTGTAGGATGCATCATCCAAAAGCCGTCCACCGCCACTCAGCTCTTCGAATCACGATGAGAGAGAAAATGAAGAAAGAAAAATAAGATCCAGCATCCATGGGCGATGTTGCGAGGACTCCGCATTCATGAGCCAAGTCGGGTCTCTGCTTTCGTCGGCTGTGCTGGTGAAATTTGTCCTGGACGCCGCCTTCAGTGTCGCCGTTCTTTATTTGACTTAATCAAGTCAACGGGTTCCGAATCTCCAGGAGTTTGATCATAGGATGGTGATCCGAATTGGACATGACAGGAGATCTCATCAGAAGGGAATTACAAAGAGAGTGCGCTCATGATTGTGAAATTAATTGATCTGCTGCTTGGAGAAGGAAAGTTTTCGTCCATCCTTCTCTTCTCCTCTTCTTTTTTCAATTTATTGCACATGAATTTTGTAATTTCTGTAATAGACATGATGTTGGATCTAACAAGCAAAAAGATGTCCGGTTTATTTCTTATCCATTCTCTACATCTGCTATTTAAGCCTCTCTCCTTCTCAAGGATGAAAAAAAAAAAATGGAATAAGGCTCTATTCATTTTGGCGGAAAATGTGACATTTTTGGAAAATATTTTCCGGGAAGTCATTTTCTTGGAAAATGGCATAAATTCCGATGTTTGGCTGAAATTTGAAAAAGTTTGGAAAATTTTTTTTCATGTTCGGTGATTGGCGGCCAGTGGCGGCGGCAACAATCAGCAACCGGCGCAGTGGTGGCCCCTGACGGGGGGGGGAAAGAAGGAGTTTGGCAGAAAATGTTTTCCGCTTTTTGAAAGAGGAAAACATTTTCTCTACTTTTCTTCATGTTTTCACTCGTTAAGGGGAAAATGTTTTCTGGGGTTAGTTTATTTCCTCCCCCGAACATCGGAAAAATCGGAAAATGTTTTCCTGGAAAACATTATCCGACAAACGAACACAACCTAAATCACAAGAATAAATGGGATCATCCTTTGAGGTAATTTTAGAAACAGCCGGCCAATCATACTCCCAAAACTTGAATGCGAGCAAAGATTAAGATTTCTCAACTCGTGAAAATTTGTTTTCACTAATGTTTGAAACAACGATATCAGAATGACAAGCGCATTAATCGCATGAAATGATTTAGGATGAAATTTCGAAAATTACGGAGTTACACAAGCGCCGGCGGTTTGGCTGAAATGCCCATCGCTGGCGTCTCTATTATGCTCCTTTAGCTGTACATAAAGCTCTCTCGCAGTAATACTTAGCCTCGCAGTAAAATTGTTACTTTGCAGTAATACTTAGCCTCACGGTGAAGGCATCAAAATGGGTTAGAGGTGGAAGAAAAGTTGAATTGCTACTTAGAAACGCTCTCTCCATAATATTGTTGAAACATCGTAGAAAACATGTATCGCAATCCTAAATTAACTTGCCTAAGACATTGTCTATTTTGGTCTGTCCCTTTTTTTTTTGGTCGGATGGCCCATCCTATAATGAGCATGACTGTTTTTCGTGCTTTTGTATATAGGTAAACACTTTTCAAGAGGCCACCAAAGCTTCGTCTAACCTAGGCATGCTTACCATTGAAGTTTCAATGTTAAACGTTGCCACTATGTCGCGTTTCTTATGAATTGATTTCAGTATCCCATATATAACCCAAGAATGCTCTCACTTTGTTTGGTGTGCAATTCGATTATTCATGTCCCTTTCACCATCTTTGAAGTCTGCAAAAGCCGCACCTTTTTTCAGGCCTGGTTGTCTTAGTTCCAATCGATCATGTTGTTGCAACATGAAAATATAAGATTAAAATCCTATAAATTTAAAACCAAAGCCTAGTTGGTCACATTCATTCACATTCTACTCACCTAGATTGGTTCATTTTACACATTCTCTGGTGCTATATTCGTCTCTTGCACGAAAAAGTTGTTTCCAAAAATAAGCCATTGGTAGCATTTTGGGAAGAAAGAAGGTAAGAGATCCCTTGCAAACGTATAAGCATTTCCGTTATATAGTAAAGAGTAAAATACAATTTCGACCAAAAACGAGAGAGAGTAAAATACAATAATTTTAGTTATTGATACAACAACAACATCTAACTAAATAGCATATAATATAAGACGAAATAAATTTGTAACCATCCATAACACTCGTCAAATTTTTTTTTGTTCTGTTGATGAATTATAAGGTCGTTAATTATAAATCCATACAAATCTTTGCGCATTTTATATTGTAATTTTTATTGTTTGGCTATTTTTAATACAAAAAAAAAAAAAGCAACAAATTTTTTTTGTATTTGAGGTATTTCGATCCACCGATAATATTATCTCGTGAATGATGATAATCTAAATTAAATTGACTTTCAATGTGCATTGTATACTATTAATAGAGAAAAAATTATTCAAATAAATGTGATCAATAACTCTATATATTTTCATGCCGGTAACTTTTTATACGGCGAAACAGTTTTTTAAGGACCAATGTAGAAATTCACTGCAACGAGTTTTAGTGGGCCAAAAAATAATGGTTCATTAAATTCAGTATATATTAAACTAAAGGGTAAATACCAAAAAAAACAAAACCTGCAGACATACGATTATGACAATTTTCTTTCCAAATTATTTTTTTATCACAAAAACTTCGCCATTGTGAGGCTCAACCTCGCCGTTCTTTGGGCAAGGCCGACCTCTCTAGTAGCCCGGCGAGGTCGAGCCTCAGCAGAGGCCAACCCTCGCCGGCTTTTCGCTTCTGGTCGATCTCCATTCCCGCCATGCTCGCCGCCATGTCGTTCCATGACGACGTGCGGCTCTTCCTTCGCATGGTGTTCGTCTTCCCAGCTGCCGCCGCTTTGCGTGTCCGCCATGCTTGCCTCCACGATGCTCGGTGGACTGTAAGTCGCTCTCTTACTCTTCTTTTTCTCTTCCACCTCAAAGCTCACCAACAACCAAAAAATTGGAAAAGAGAAATCCGATCTTCAAACTTCGTTGCATCTGGTCAGGGCCTTAGGACTGCTCGCTCCGACCGTGATCGCGTTCGTCAAATCAACAGCGTCCAAAATCTTCCGTAAACCCATCACGACAGCCAAGAAGGAGGAGGCAAACAACCACAAAGTCGCAATGAACGGCGGCGAGGCGCTGGCACCGGCCGGCCAGGAGTACGAGGTGTTCCTGAGCTTTAGGGGCCCGACACTTGCACCGGGTTCACCGATTGTCTCTACCACGACATGCTCAGAGCCAGAATCTGCATCTACCGAGACGACGAGGAGCTCCACGCCGGCAGGGAGATCGGCGGCAAGCTCATGCCGGTGCTCGACGTGTCCAAGATCTATGTGCCCATCTTCTCCAAGGACTACGCATCGAGCTCGTGGTGCCTCCGCGAGGTCGCCCACATGGTGGACTGCACGGCGAGGTCGAAGAGGAATAAGAACATCTTGCCTGTGTTCTACGACGTGTCGCCTTCGGATGTGAAGCTCGGGACTGGGCTGTACAGGAATGCGATAGCCAAGCACAGGAAGAAGTTTGGGGCTGAGTAAGTGAAGAGGTGGGAGGATGCTCTTGTGGAAGTTGCTGAATTGAAGGGATGGGACCTCAAAACTAGAGGGTAATTACTAATTTTCCAATTCTCTGTCCTTTTCTTAATTTTTCGTGTCTTCCATACCTGATTGTTTTATTAGAATGTACAATTTGAAGTCCTCAGTCTTTGCCATTTTCTGCGTGAATAAGATTTCTGGGAGTTTCGTTAGTTTGAAGTGCGGGAAGAAGTTGGCAGTAATTGTACATTGTCTGGGGGTCTCAGTTGAATGCAAGTATATCCTGTGTTGGGGGTAGTCATTGATGTATAGACTCATGAAATCTGGCAGACGTCATTTTAGTAGTCAACGACCAACTTGCAAGATTAATGAGCTTGTATAATCTCTATTCTGTTCCTGACGTTGATCGGCCTTTCATCAGTGGTAAGTGGTAACCGGTAGGAGTAAACTGATGAGTTGATTGAGTCTCCGTTTTGGTCATGCTCACTCGTATATCAACCACATCAGGAAGTTCCATAGAAAAAAAAAATTCAGTCATCTGGCTAGTTTAGAATGCAATTTCTAACTTTAGAATACAGTTCAAACAGAGACCAAACAAAAAAATCAAGGGGTAAATCATAATTAACCATCATTCATATCAAGAAAGTCTTTGCAATTGGATGATATTTCACACCTCCTCCTCTGTCATACATGTGGATTCCATAGATCTAGAACCTACAAATACTTGAGGTGCGTACAAGTACCAAGATACTAAAGAGTTTTGACCGTATGTAACGCATTATCTAAGATCTGATATCACATACGTACTTTGATGTTCTAAGGAGTGAAGCAACTATTGAATTCTGAGGAACGACTTCCTTTAGCAAGGCCTCTCCCTTTTCCTCGCCCATCTTTACCCTTAACTGGATTCTTTACTGTTTTTCTCCGTCTTCTTTTCATCAATTCTTCCTTTTAAGTTTTCCTTCTGTTCTGGCTCAACTCATATCTTTTACTTGACTTATAATTCCAGTTATTTATTCCATCCTGCTCAATCTAGCTCGGAAATCGTTCATGAAGCATGAAGAACTTTAAGCTTGAGTCGCATTTCCTATTGATAGCGTAAAAAGGTACTAATAAGATAGAGAAAGCATGAAATAAAGTAAATTATTGTTGGAAGGTATGGAACGTTGGAACTCCATCTATTTTGTAAACTTTTGCCTTTGTACAAAGTGTCCATGATTCGTTCCTTGAACTGACTCCTTGTTTGCATATCATCTATGTTGAGTAAATCCAAATACTTGTGCTTCAACTTGAAAGATATGATAACTTCTCTATTTACCGTCTCTTTTCAACTGAGGTAGTTTATATATGTGGCAGGCACGGGGAAGCTATTAAGTTGATCATCCAAGAGGTTTTGGTTAAGTTGAAGAAAAAACATATGTATGTGACGGATCAGTTGGTTCTAGTAAATTATCACGTAGAAGGCATAAAGAAGCTGTTGGCTGTTGGCTGTGAAGGTGTTCGTTTTGTTGGTATTCACGGAATGGGCGGAGTTGGCAAGACAACTCTTGCGAAGGTTGTCTTCAACAAGCTGTGTTCGGACTTCAACCATTGCTGCTTTCTTGGAGATGTTAGAGAATCATTAGAAAAAGGGGGCCTGGAAAATTTGCAGAAAAAGTTATATTCTGACATTTTTTACTCTAGATTCGGCAACAAAATTGGTGAGATTGGTGATGGGAAAATATTTTGCAGTAAGAAGGTCCTCATAGTTCTTGATGATGTTGACAAGGGCGAGCAAATTGAGAAACTAGTAGGAAAATATACTTTGCATCCAAGAACTAGGATAATTATTACGACTAGGGATATGCGCGTGCTGCAAATTAAGGGAATTAAGTATACAGTCCTACCTTATCAGATGGAGGAGATGAATTTTAATGATGCACTCCAGCTTTTCAAAAGGCACGCATTTAGTGGAGACTCTCCTTCAGATGATCATCACCGCAGGCTCGACCTCACCGCAATGAGGTTAGTGAGGTTAAGCTCGACTGAAGCCTGGCGATTGATGGAAGAGAGAGAAGGAAAAGAAAAAAAAGTAAAATGAAAAAAAAGAGAAAATATTAAAATATTAAAAATTCTAGAGAAGCAATTTTGGAAAGTGTTTCATCTTCTTAGATTTATGAATTCTTTTTCCTAATTTTATGCATGAATATTCCCTTGATCAAAAAATCATTTCAATTGACTAACCATTTTCGGTGAACCAGACGAGTGAAAGTTCGGAAAACTAATTCCGAGAAAACACTTTCCCTCGAACAAACAATCACGAACGGTAAAATCACTAATCATTTTAGTGAAAATTTCATCCTTCCATTATTTCATTTATTTTTCTATTATTTCATTTTTTATCTGTCAGAAAAAATGTTTGGCACGCTGCTTTGTAACTTATTGAATACTCGTTTACTTCTAGTTACCGTAGATCTTTGACGTAAAAATCAATAATTCCTCCAAAAATATTTTACTTTCTCATGAATTTTTTTTTTTAACTTCACCACTCTTGTTTCTTCTCTTTTAACTTCTGTTGTTATGTGACTACTCGTTGTCCACTTCGTATGTGTTGGACTTCTCGTGTATTTTCTCGTGTTAGACGGGACGGGTGAGAGAGGGTGCCGGCCTTTCCACGTCACCATGAACATGTGGCGCCACGTGTCGTATGGGTCCCACTTTTCTCTCTCTCCGTTCAAACTTCTGCCTCCTCTCTCTTCATTAATTCCTTTCTCTTTTTGTTTTTTATTTCTTTCTTCATCATCTCCTCGAGGACACTCAGCCCCGCCATCAACTGAGCCCCGTGAGGGGACTCGCCTTCCACCACCACTGCCTCGCTGCCGTCCCAGCCGTCCCTTTTATCACCACCTCGTTACCTTCCACCACCACCACCACCACAGTCGATCATCCTCACTTCCGTCCAGCCGTAGCTCGCCCTGGCCGTCGTCGACCTCGAGCTCGGCCGGCGCCCTTGACCCCTAATGGACGAGTTCTCGTGGCATGGGCCATGGAGGCGATGGTAGAGAGACATGGGGGTTGGGGCGGAGGCGGCACAGATAGGAGAGAGAAGGAGAGAGATCACAAGGAGTGAACATGATGATGAGAGAGAGAGAGAGAGAGAGAGAGAGAGAGAGAGAGAGAGAGAGAGAGAGATGCATAGCTTGAAGGTTTTAGTGAGAGCCAGGCGTTCGCTTCGCAAGCTTGGCTCTTACCCTCACATGGCGCCACGTGTCATGCATGGAATGGTCCGGCCCCATGGTGGCGGGGAGCGGCCGGCCTGCACAATATTTTCCCGGTGAGGACAGGAGCATCGGACAGACTTTGGGCCCAGAAGTGTCGTGCATAAAATGAATCTGATGTCTATAGACCTCCCGTGCCCCTCAGAGAGAGAGAGAGAGAGCGAGGCAGCGATGGGTTCGACGGAGGCAAAAGTGGATGAGGTGTTTCTTTCTCTCGGAATGATTGCTGTTGCAGTTGCAATTGCAGTTGTTTTCGACCAGAGGAGAAGAAACCGGGTTAGTTTTCTCTGCATCTTCGGGATTTGTATCATCATTTTAGAACTTCTTGGACATGCATCCGTTGGAGACGGGCCTCTATGTTGTATAGTTACGACCTAACAAATGCTAAAAATCCTCTGGAATGCTGCAAATCTTCTCCGACGTGAACGATAAGAATCACTCGATGTTAAGAATCACGAGATGCTATCGAAAGTCCGATCACAATTGATGTTGTACGCTTGGCCTGTTAAAGTAGAAAATTGCGAATAAACTAGGTGTGAACTCACGTGTTGGTGTTCTGAGTGTTACGAAAGTTCCGAGAGGTTTTTTTATATAGAAAGGAGTCTATAAGATTCAGTTGCAGGCCGCTTGCTGTGTTAGGTTCGTCTCCACTGGAACTATAAAACTTTGTTTTTTATAATGTTTTTTTGTTTGGGCAAATAATGAGACTTAGGCTCCATTCGTTTTACAAAAAATAATTTTCAAAAAACATTTTTCAGATTTTCTGATTCATGAAACATAATTTCTCATGAAAAACATTTTCCTTCCTATGAACAAAATACCTTCACCTTTGAGGAAACTGAGTTCCTCTTTCTCAAAAGAGGAAAACATTTTCCTCCTCTTTTTCTTTTTCTTCTTCTTTTTCACCACTTAATTTCAATATTTTCTTTTTTCTTCTTTTCCTTTCTTCTTCTTCTCCAGCATGTCGCCATATTTGGCCTAGGCGAGGTCGACCCTCGGCGGGGCTTGCTTGCCCTCGCCTAGGCGAGGGTGGGCCGAGCCCCTCGCCTATGGCGGGCGACGGCAACCCTCGTCTGGGTGAGGCGGTCTTGCTGGCGGCCGACCATGGCCGGTGCCGGTGTCGGGTCATATTTGGCCTAGGAGAGGCCGAGCCTCGCCTGTGGCGGGCGACAGTGGCCTTGTTTGGGTGAGGCGGCCTCGCCTAGCGGCCAGCCATGACCGGTGCCTGGCATGGTCACCGACCAAAGTTAGAAGAAGAAGGAAAAAAAAAAAAAAAAGAGAAGGAAAAAAGAAAAAAAAATCATAATAAATATTTTAAAAATAAAAAATATATTATTAAAAATTATCCACGTCAATGCAATGCAGGATTATTCGTAAGGCCAACCGGCGTCCATGTCGATAATATTCTACTAAAATTAGCGGAAGGACTAAATTGGCACAAAGATAAAATATTTAGGACTGAATTGACACCAAAAAAAGATTTATGATTGAATTGACACAAATGCAATAGTTTTAGGACTTTTCTAACACTTTTCTCGGTAAATGTCCTTTAATAGCCCGTCGCCATTTTCGCAACAATCCATATTCCTTTCTGACGATTTAGATGATTTTATAGGCATCTAATAATTTCTATGTATAACTGGTGCGTATTAGTCAGTTGGGTTCTCTCCCCAATCCCCATTGCTTCAATAGCCCTTTACCACATAACTAGCATTTTCTTAATTGATAGTTATTTTTTTTTTAACTGTCCTACTCTAACTATCTTTTCTCTTTCCCAAACTTTAACTCCAAAACATGAGAATCAAACCACACACCAAAACTAAACATCCTCATGCCCCCATCCCACCCAACCCAACCCAACCCAACCCAACCCAATTCCCTTGTCACTAGGCTGCGTGCCCAGTGCCAATTGATAATTACTTTAATTTATCATCTTTTATATAGTGTTTTGTACAATAAATGAGGTGGGATGGTTATTTGAGGATCCTAAACGAAGAACATAGTGGTCGGGTGAAGACAAAATGCCTCTTGAACTGCGGTGTCTGTCATTTTTGTTATAGTTCCTTGCACTTAGCTTGTCCTTTATATTAACATTTGAAAGGGTTTGTATCAGGATGTTTTCCATCCTAACAGGAAGCATGATAAATATTTATGGTATGACAAATATTTCTACATTGTTCAATTCTTAGCAAGCATCTTAGTTTGCACAGATACATTTTTATATAATGTATTTGTTTAATATGGGCTATCATTTTATACAATTATTTCTCATCAATCTGTTAATATCATTTGCTTATGAAATACAATAGGATACTTTTTTTTTTTTTTTTTTTATAATGGGTATCAATATAAGGGTGCATTTGGTTTGGCTTTTGGGGAAAGCCTTTGAGGAAATACAAAGACCTTTAATCTAAAGGGGTTTAGTGAAAAGCAAAGACCGTTTGATAAACTGTGATTGAAAAGTGCCTTGAAAAACATCTTTGAAAGAAAGGCTGTTCGGTAGAAATATATTTGAAAAGCCCTTGGTGTGACCAATTTAAGTTTTTAATTATTAATTTGTTTAAAATCGAGTACAATCAATGACCGCAACTTTTATATTTTCATGACATAATTGTTAGTGGTAGTGCCTTTTATGAAATCAATCAAGGTTGATATTCTAATATTAGTTGTAGATTAGGTTGTGTTGGAAAATCGACCTTCACTATTTTTAGGTAGTCATAATGTCTTGTTAAAGACCGCTTATTACTTGTGGGCCAAAAAGGTTTTGAGCACTTCTTCGCTAATATTTAGTGAATATCTGAGGATCGCACACAAAAGCGAACTGAGTTAATATTTTTACGTGTGCGGGATCTACTTAAAATAAGAAGTAGATTTTAATTTATTCTTCTATTCAACTTATCTATACGGTCGTGCGCGTTATGAGATAACGATTAAATGTACGATTGAAGGTGGACGGTTTGGCAGGCCCAAATCGCCTGGCCCACTTCTTTTAATTTCGCTGGATAATGAGGCTGTATAAATAGATAGAGAATCGTTTTTTGTATAGTTTTTTCGAATGAGCATTGAAAATCAAAATGCGTTGAAGAAAAAGAACTTCAAGATCTTTAGCTAGCACTTGGATCATTGGAGATGTTCGCGTGTGTGGATACGGTAGAGGCACAATACTTGGGGCGCTAATCCAGATACAATCAATTGTCAATTTACGTTCGATTTGCAAAAGGTACGTGTCTAACTTCTGTCTCGATTTCAATATACACATGGATCCTATCTAGGGTCTGGGGTTTGGTTTACAAATATATTTCGCTGCATTTTAACAACTGTGAAACCCTATGTCGAACCCTTTAGTAATTTGTTTAAAAGTGAGTATAATTACTATTCTTGTTTGGCTAAAAAATGTCATCAAAGTGGATCTTTCTCAATTATAAAGAGAGTAATTTCATTATCCTTAAAAATTACAAACATCCTTAACTATTTCTTAAAATCATGGCTATTCGATCATGTGCCATATCAGAAGATGTATTATCATTTAAAGCACTTGCCCCCTCAATATTTTTTTTTTTGGTCAAATTCACCCCTTAATTGAAGTTGTTGCGCCTTAATTGAAAAGAATCGGTATACTTCAACACTTCCCGAATTGGTATACTTCAACACTACCTTCACATTTGGTCCATTTTTTTGACACACAGGAATTAACATAGTAAGAAGTATAAAAAGAATGTATTGTGATCGAGCAAAAAAATCAATCTTTGTTCTCAGAGGAAACTTTTTGAGAAAATCTGATATCTTCTTTTTTTTGTCACTAATCTGATGATGTCAAATGCTGTACATAGACACTTAAAAGTATCTAGTGAAGGCTGCAATGGACATCTACCTCATAAAAACATCTAAAATATACCATAAATTTACACAGTGGATCATCGCACCTCATCTATAATAAGCCTGCTATCACATGTGATCAACAGAAATGATGAACCTTCAAGACAAATGGTAAAATATATAAAACAAGAAAAACATGTAAGGTATATGGACTGTATCGATTTGGTTCCCGTTTTCCTGTTCGTTGCAACATCATGAGCGACCTGCTTCTTCAAAAAAAAAACCAGTGTTTTTTTTTTTCGGTGTCTGAGGAACTGGAGCATCTGCAGAAAATGAAAAAAGTTATAGGCAATACGACTATAGATTCCATGCCAAAGGATTCAAATAGCCAACAAAAGGAAAACACACCCCGTATTTCAAAGAGGGAATTATAGTGAACCTTAGACCAGAAACTCAACAAAAACTCTGCATCAATTGAAAGTAAGGTTAACAAAAGGAAAAACTTCAAAAATATGGAGTTTCAAAAGACCAGTTGCACATTGAACAAAAGCAATAATAGATCAATGGCAAATGTTTACATCCAGGTCATAAATTAATCAAAATATATTTTGAAACGCACCCAAGTAGTTGTTCTAAGCAAGCAGAAGAACAAATATTTAATTTCCCAGACAAAGAACAAGCAAGCATCACAAAGGAGGGTCTACGCGCATATGTATGCAAGCAACACTCTTTTTTCCAAGGCAAGTAAAACATAACCCATTTGAACTTTGAATGAACCAAACCCAAGAACTCCACATTCATCACATTGCACCTACTGATGATTTGACCCAACAAAACAACTATGAAGAAGAAGAAGACAAGCAAGCAATACCCCAGGCAGTGGAACTACTAAATCGCATTGCCCAACAATAATCAGGCAGAGGGAGCTCCATTCGTCTTTTCGTTTATCCTTGTCCACTTTGCTTGTCTATCTTCTTATAACGTAAGCCAAGTGGATTATGCAATAATCAGGTAGACAATCGCAACATTGCGTAACTTGAAGCATGAGTTGTCAAATTTCAAACCACTGGAGAGACCAGAAAAACAAATACGTTAAGGAACTTGTTTCTGGGAAGCGAAAGTTGTATGCTTATTGATTTTCTTTCCTCGACTGTGAGTATGAGTATCATCTAGAGGCTTTTGCCCTCCTTCTGGCTCTCAACATCAAAGGAACAAGCATTGAACATCAGTGTCTCACCGGAACAAATAACTTCATCATTCTTCAAAATCCTGCATTCCAACAGCTGCTCGTTGCCATCATACAGCATTATCTGGCATATATCCGACCATCAATCACAGCATGGACTAATCTACTCAAAACAAGATCAATCCCATAGAGTATTACAACCAGAAGCACAGAACAGAACAATCAGCGATGATAGACAAAATAAAATCCTAAGTAGCATCTAGCTGTTGCCATTCAGTTTGATCGAGCAAGCTAAATTCTGGGGAAACCGGTAACGAATCGATTGCCACGGCAGTTTTGACACAGACTAGCCAATCAAACCGAACCATGTTCGAGCCCAACCAAAGGTAACTAAATTGCCGAACCGGTTGAGTGGGACATCAGTGGCAAAGTCTAGTAGGGAAAGCGAAGGTACCTTGCCAATGGGAGTTGCGGAGAGTGAGGAAGCCGTTGCGATAGTGCTCGCGCTTCAGCTTCTGCTTTAGGAGAGGACTTCGAGCGCGGTGACGCCAGGGTCGCGCGACAGCGGCGAGCCTCGTGACAACAGATCTAGAGCGATGGTGCTACCTCGGGAGGTGAACGAAGAGCGGCGAGCGAGGTGCGTTTCTTCAGGGAGCCGCGAGCGAAGAGAGAGGCGAGGGAGGAGAGACGCAACAGATCTTAGGGTCTTTTACGTTAACGAAGGGGCAAATATGGAATTATGATTAGCGAATGAGGGGCAAGATTGGAAATTCAAAAATTCATTAATCCAGGTCCATCGCTAGAGGTCCAAAGGGCTTTGCAAAGTTCTTCCCAAAACGCAGCCTTTGCCGTGATCACGGCCAAGGAAGAGGAGAAATAGCATCATGTAATCTTCCTAAAATTATGAGAGAAGGGTGGAGGAAGATAAGATAATTGCGAAAGAGGTATGGCATTTAAACTGTTCGATTGTATAAACGTGGCCAGTATGCTAAATTTCTCGACAGTGTGGTGCCTATATCGAAGGCCATGAAAAGATCGAGTTTCATGGAGAAGAAGAGGAGAGTACAGAAATCCATTTGTGGTACTTAGAAGAAGACGCAAGCGAATTTATGAAGCTCGATGCGATTACAAGACTACGTAGAGAGAAGGTTGAGTAAAAAAGCCAGAGATTACAGTTGCCGTCAAGAGACGAAAGTCTAACTTCACTGCCGAAATTGTGCAAATCAAAGAACACAATTCTTTGTGATTCCCAAACCAACGCACGAAAATGTCCGGAGATGTTAAAAGATTTTAGTACAAAATATCCTCATAGCAGATGCATTGGTTTGTATTGCCTTGCTGACCAAAAAAAAAAATAAATAATGTTTTCCGGCAATAACAGCAGCGATATTTTCCATTCACGTAAATTAGTACGGGGACGGAACTTGATTTATATGGAAAATTACCGAATCAGTCCTTAATCTATTGTACATATTACAATTTAGTCGTTAATCTTATAATTTTGCCAATGTAGTAATAAACAATTTCATGAAACTTCAATCTAATTCTTCCTGCAAATTTTGATCCGAAATACTGACCTAATAGTCTAGCCATCACTCGCCCTAGTCGCTCCCATCTAGAGGTTCCTAACACCTCTTCCGTTTCCCCTCTTTAGCATGATGAGTTGAGAGAACAAGATGAATGATTTCCCGTTCTTACACTCTCACATGAGAAACAAGAAACGTTCTTCCCGTTCTTTAATGAAAGGATTGAGCGAATGATATACAATGCACCAAACAAGGCTATCGTGAATGAGTGAGCGACTGTGATTTGCGAGGACCCCATCTCGTCGACATCATTCACAGGTTCTCCTCCTAAGGCCTCGCATGCTGTTGCTTTCAAGCATTAACACAAACGGCTCGAAATTCAAGCCTTGCCCAACCTAAAAGCAACCATCCACAAACCACAAATCAAGAGCGATATTTCGTTGAAAGTTACCCCGGGCCATCTAATTCAACCGTGAATTTGACGACGATTAGCGTCTCGAGGAGCTGGTCTTCTCGGTCTTGGTCGTTTTTAGCAATCGGAGGATTTTCCTTCGAGCTCCCGTTTTTTCTGAAAAAAATCAATGATTTGGAAAAATTTTCCTAATAATAATCACCCATATCGTTTGCAAAAATGAAATAACAAAAATATTTTCACCGTTAACGAAAATATTTAAACATAAATTGTTATCGTTAATGAAATATTTTTATTAATTAATTATTTCAAAGCGACATAAGTGATCATTTAAAAAATACTTTTTAAATTATTTATTTTATTTATTTTTCACAAAATAAATAGAGCATAAATGTTTGATTGTGTAAGTCACGTGAAAGTAATGATCTAGAAACATGTTTGGAATAAACTTCAGATTTCTCTTTCTTGATTACTTTGCTGGTATTTGACTGATGAAAATAGAGGAAAGATGTTGGGGTTTACCCAGAGAGATGAACTGTATAGGAACAAGGAACAAGATACAGTAACCATAAAAAAAAAAAAAAGAAGGAAAAAAAAACAAAAATAATATGGAAAATTAAAAATTAAGTAAAATAAGGTAATTTTTATTGGTTAAATTTAAATGACGTGACAAAAAAGGCCACGCGCTTTTCGTGAAGACATGCTAGTAAACATATTTTCGCAAGAGTTTGTGTACTAGCAAAATTTTCGACCTGAATTAAGATCAGAAAATGTATATAAAATTGTATTACATTCAATAAATAATGTGCGATGTCTAATTACAATGTCCAATCGTAAAAGTTCTCACGATTGAAGGCCTTGATGGCTTAATTTCAAATTGAACATAAAAATTTCGAATCCCATTCGCTAACTGGACCTGAATGGCTCGATGTCATGTCGAACGCCGTTGGCATCATAATGACCCAAATTCTACAGAGCTTCGCACTCTTAAAATTGTTTCAAACTTCAAGAAACAACAATTCCGTACACTTTCGATATGCATCCGTTTGCTAGGGTGTCAAAATAAATGGTGGAGCCTCCTATTTGTACCAAGGGGTTGAGGAGTCTTTAATCCTTGTACTTGACCCTTGCCGATTCAAGATTTTTATTCGTAGTTTTGTGGTTCAACAAATATCCAATCTATTTCAAATTTGACTTAGATAAATGTCAATGTGATTTGTGGAAACGAATAATTGTCAAATAATAAATTAATGAACTAAAATTCATGAACTTATCTCTTATTTAATTTTTGTTAAATCACCTCAATTTGAAATCAAGTGATTTTTGGATTCAGTATTAATTCTCGTTGAGTATTTGCATTAAGTAGAAATTTTTTTGTACAGTGTGACTTATTCACTTAATGCAGTAAGCTATAATTTAAAATAACAGTAAGGCTCCATTTCTTTTATGGTAAATGAATGATTTAGAAAATATTTCCTAAACAATGATCACTTGTGTCATTTTATAAAAATGAATTAATGAAAAAATTTTCATCGAACAAAAAAAAAAATTTAAAACATAAATTACTGTTGATAAATAATTACTCAATGAAAGATGTTTTCATTGTTGACAATAATTTATGTTTCAATATATTTGTGAACAATGAAAATATTTTTCATTCATTTATTTTATAAACGATATAAACGATCATTTTTAAAAAAAAATATTTTTAAATTATTCATTTTTAAAGAAACAAATGCACTCTAAACGGTGGGAGTTGTTTTAACCAAAAAAAAAAACAGTGGGAGTTGGACTTCTTAACGGTGGTTCCTAAGTCCTAACTTGCGTCGTTGATGGGATTTATTGAGTGATGCAAAACAATTAATTCAATTAGTAAAAAAAAACTTTATTATTTCTTTATTACCGCACGTTAGTAGATAAGTGACGAAAGTTTGTGTGTGAATTAGGGGCACAATACATATTTAATTTTTTACACCATCAAATGTAATGGATATTAGATCATTTTATGTGATTTTGAATTCTACACTACATGATTTTAGGTGGGTTATTTAATAAAAAAGTGAATGACAATAACAAAAGTCATTGATTTCCTGGATGTTATTTTAGTCAGGGAATTTTTTAACTGTTAGTGAAAATTTAAGTTTTCTTTTTTTCCAACTTTATTATAACTGGATCACCTAATGTGTATATTGAAAAGTTATTGATTACCTAAGGCATTTTCATGTACGTCTCTTTTGTTTTTTTCTTTACATTCTCCCTCCATAATTTTGAAAGTCCTTTTAAATGTTATTATATTTTGGATCACCGACCGCATTTATTAAAAAAAAATTATTGATTTTTGTTTTTGGTCTGAAAAATATTTATTGATTACCTAACGCGTTTTCGTGTGCTGATTTTGTTTTGTCTTTACCCTACCCTTCCATCGTATCTATCTAAATAATTTTAAAAGATCTCTTAAATGTTGTTAAAGTCTGGTCACCCATCTACCGGTTTATTAAATGATATTGATTACCTAATGCATTTTCGTTTTTTTCTTTACCTTTTCAGAATATATAAACAAAATCTCAACTTACTTTCTTTCGCGTGGCATCTGTATGTAGCATTTTTTAACGGTATAAAAGTACAATATAATGTAATTGAACAGAACTCTATCGTGGATCAATTTCCATTTGGACATGCTTTTACAATATTGTCGTTGAAGAAATTTTCTTATGTGCTATTTGCCTCGTGATCCTATGAGAAGGATGGGACAGTAGGTGACCCTGCACATGCATCCCGCAAAAAGAGTCTATAGTTTTTATCAAATTAGTTGTTTGGAGCATCGTTATTGCTCGTTGATCTTCTCTTTTATTTATTTTTATTAATAATACAAGATGCAGTTAAGTCAAGTCGTGCTAGATCTCAAATCTCAATGAAAGCACGCGAGCATGTGAGTGATGGCCGTAAGGTTCCATGCACCTTGCACAAAATGCAGTGGAAAACGTGTGCAATAATAACATGATCTTATTCGACACTTCATTTTAAGGATCTGAACTCACTTTCTTTGCATGCCATTTATATAAAGCATTTTTAATTGTATGAAAATATTATATGACGTTTTGAACAAAACTTTATTTTAGTTGTCAATTTCCATTTGGACATTGCTTTTACAATTTTTCATTCATCCTATTGCCCTAATAATTGTTCAAATTTTTAATTATCCTCAATTAAATCAAAAGGTCTGCTGGGTAATTTTTTTTTTTTTATTTGAGGAGCCGAAACAAATAACACAATGGTCGGAGAGAAGACAAAATGGCTCTTGAACTACGATTTCTGTTTTTTATATTTTTCTTTATGACATTAAGAATTATTACTTGGCACTTTTCATATGTGTACACCATTACATTTCCCTGCACTTAGCTTTGTCCTTCATATTAACAGTTGAATAGGCTTGTATTGGTACGTTTTTCAATCCTGATAGCAAGTTTCTTTTTGCCTTTGTCCTTTAGAGTCCTTGGCCATGACTATTGACGATTTGATCAAGTGAATTTGTTTGTCCGTGTAGGTTGAGTGAAGAAGCATAAGCATGGAGCAGTTGGTCCTATCTTGCAGTGAAGCTTTCTAAAGGAGTGTAGATAATGAAGCATGGCATCTTCAAAGAGCACGAGATGTGACATCCCAAATTTCGCCCATTTTGGGATTTATAAAACGTATAATTCGTCAAAAAGGCGCTTTTATAATAGAATCTCGCTCGGGAACCGATTACTCTCGGGTTCTTGTTTTTAAAATAAAGATTTCGCTAGAATCGCACTCGATCGAATTTGGCCGTTATTTAGACCCCGAACCCAAATCGATTTTCGGGAGTTTCGGAGACGAAATAAATTGGGCCGGTGTCGATATTGTTGTGACATCGAGATTACGAGAAATAGTGGAAAAGTGAATTTTCGGCCGGGTGCAATTTAGACTAGTAGACCTCCCTCGTTATGGTTCGATTTAATTAATTTGGTATTTGTCCCTTATTATATTCGAGGTTTAACTTGGACGGTAGATCGTTTTCGATTTTGAATTTGGGCCGTCAGATCGCAATAATTATTTGATTGAATAATTATTTTCTTCTGTTTCTCTCTCTCTCTCTCTCTCTCTCTCTCTCCTCTACGCACACGCCCCCTGCATGCGTTCCATCCACCTACGCCATGCAGACCTGCCCCTCTGCTACTCTCTCTCCTCTTTCCTTCTTTTCTTTTTCTTTTTCTTCTTCTTCTTCTTCTTCTTCTTCCTCTCTCCTTCCTCCCCATTGGTCTGCTTTATACATCCCATTTCGTGACCGCCAAATCAAGCTCGCCCCGGCCTTGCCGCCCGTCGCCGGCTTGCTTTCATGGCCTTGAGCGGGCTTGACGTCGTCAGCTGCGACCCGCCATTATCCGGTCTTTGCCGGTAGCCGTGTGACTTTGTCCTCCGTCGCGCAGCAGCCACCGTAAAATCGTTGTGCCGCCCGGTGTCAGCGAGACCGTTTTCCTCCCCTGTCTCTCTCTTCCTTGGCCTCTCTCTGTTTTGGTCAGGCGAGCCTAGCCATCCCATACCGTTGCTGCCAGCCCGTGGCTCCACCTATCGCCTGACTCGTCCGGCCGGTAGCCACCGTTTGCACCTCGGCCTCTATCTCCATCTCCCTCTCCCTCTCGCCGCATCTTCCTCTCTTCCGCTCCCCCTCTCTTTCTCTTGTTTTGGCATTAGGAGCACCTCATGGGAGGCCGTCGCCCCGCCCGCCCGCCCGGTGCGCCGCCGAGAACCACCACCCCACGCCTCACCACCCTCACCAGTCCGTCCTATTCCTCCTCCCTTTTCCCCGCCGCGTGAAGATCGGCTTCCCCAGGGCCGCCATCACACGCGACGCCGGGAGGTTGCCATCGCCGCCCGCGCGCTCGCCCGCCAACCTCCTCGTCACGTGTTCGGCTTCATTTCAAGCTTAGGACACCCGGTGAGTTTGACCCTAAACCCTAATTAGGCTAAATTGCATTTTTAGATGGGTTTTAGGGGTTAATTAGGGTATTTTAGGGGTTAAATTGTAGAGGCCGTTAAGAGCTGGTTTTGTGGCGTTTTGGTGACGAGGGATCATTATTTAGTCGAGGTTTAGCGGCCCGTATAGTGCTGTGACGTGGCGAAGCGTAGGTACCGAGATTCGGACAAAATGGCGGACTTAGTGGATGAAATTGATAGACCGGGTGGTGGCTGTTGTGGTGGCTGATTAGATAGACATTTGGGGAGCATAATGGAGCATTTTGAAGATAATTATTGACCTAGAATTTGTGGTATAGTGGCTAGCCACAACGGGATCTGATTTAGGCGAGGATTTGGGGTTAATTGTACAATTATAGGGAATGATCACATTGATCAATTGACTAGCTAAATGAGCCTTGTTGGTGATCGATTTTATGATGCCGTGCAGTATGTCTAGCGGGACTAGGAATGAATAGCTTGGTGGGCCTTGAATACGCCGAATCCTTGTTAATCCGGCCGTGTAAATTTGTGCGTGGATTGTGTTAAGTTGATTCCATGGCTTACTTAGATTGATCGTCGATTGGGTATGTGGTTTCATGAAATTGAATATGCATGGTACTAGTGTGCATGTTGTATCGCGGTGCAAGTGAATGCTCAAATGTGAACATTATAGCCATGGGTATGCATCACGAGCATTAGCACGACATGTGCATTTACAAGTGTGCATAAGTGACATGTGTATTGTGATCACCTAAGATGCCCTGATGCGTATTTCGCGGGGTTCAGATAAAAATTGATGACTGTGAATGTGTGATCACAATAAACCCTGATGCGTTTTACGCGGGGTAGTGAACCCGTCCTGAGGCGTGTTACGTGGGACGATGCCCGGTTTACCGGAAGATGACCAACCTGAGGCGTTTTACGCGGGTAATGTGTCATGAGCCTGATGCGTAACACGCGGGCTAGAGATCGATCTCGAAGTGGTGAACCTGATCGTTTAACGCGAGTTGGAGGAGAAGTGGATAAATGGCAAGAGTGCTAGCATGCAAGTGTGCGATAATACATTGATGAAGCATGAGCATGAGTGCGGGCATGAACATATGCATGACATGCGTCGTGGACGTTGTGATACGTGCTTATGTGCCGTGATTGAGTTACGTGGGCGTGATTGCGATTACTTATTAAACGCCTAACCTGCGAGGTCAAGCTAATTTAAATTTAGGCCCAAGGGCCCGAGTCGATTTTGTTTGAATTATGTGTTGTATAGTACTCGTCCAAGAGGTGCACGTTAACCTAGCTTAGGTTTAGGGAATTACTCATTGAGATTATTCTCACCGTTGTTGAAAACCAATTTTTCACCCTGACCTTGAGATGTCGACCGCATCCGGTTTGTTTTGGGATTCCTTACCGGGAGACCGGGAGGAGTCGGTGTACCCCGGAGGGGAATAGGGTTTTTGGGTTAGATACCTTCATCGCAATTCGGATCAACGCGGGTGAGGAGGTGGATCAGGTCTATAAGTATATAGCGTGGTATATCGGGGGGTTCATTAGGGGACTTCTGGTCTTTCCGAACTTTTGAGGTTCCGCTTATTGATGCCGGGGTGTGGACCCTCGGTGTCCCGATGGAGAATTGGCGAGCCTCGACCACCCGGCCACTTATCCCTTTTTGATAAGTAGTGGCTATCGACCCGCTTTTGATTTTTTGAGGTTCATGCTGTATATGAATACTGTAAAGGTTCTCCCTGACAATGCAAGTGTGTGTTTGTTTATATTGATGGTTGTGCGGCTATCCTTGGTTATGTGAATTATTGTTCGGGTGTTTGTTATTTCGCTTTGTGCTTTGTTCCCCGTCGTTTGGGCGTTGGGTCGGCGACGCGTCCTGGGACGTCGCATCGAATCGACCTTTGCGAGGGATGTGGCGCGCCGTGGGGTTCGGGGCGTGACACGAGAAATTCGTCGTGATCATGGTCTAGATCTTAGCCTTCCATTTTATTCACAAGTTTGAGAGAAATAACAGTAGTAGGTAAGACCAATAATCATGAGCATTCGTTGCATACTGTGTTATGCTCGTATGCAGGAGGATTATGAGTCGCATAATTGTCGCAATAAAGAAGAACCAAAATTAAATGAAGACATGATAATTGAGGAACAAACCCTAGCATTTTGCTTACAAAAGATCTAGCAATATTTACGATTTCATAGGATTATTTTAGTGTGCAGAACTAGTGTATCAGTTGTGTGTGTTGAAAACCCAAACATAAAGATCACTTGAAACTTTGGTTAAGGGTATTAGTAATAAAAGCTGGACATTCTCTGATTTGAAATATTATTAATAAGATATATGTGTTCTAGCAACCTTTATAATTGCAAAATCTATTCGGACTCGGACAGTGCAGATTCAAATTTGGGTTCCAACTGGAGGACACTCGGCTCGAATGATAACCATTTTGTTCTAGAAATAGATTTCAAAGCAAAAATAGATTTTTCTATTTCTATTCCTCGAACGAGTTTTTGAATAGAAATATCGTTTGATAAGATACAAAATTTCTCCCTCTTACACTTTTTTTCCATTCATTGTGGCGGCCGTGGGGTGTGGTGGTAGGCGGTTGGCGGTTGGATGTCAACGGGTAGGGGTGGCGGCGGTGGGAGGCTAGGGCGGCGATGAGAATAGTTATTATTTCTCATTTTATTCTAGAAATAGAAAAGTAGAAAGTTTTTATTTCTTATTTCTAATCCAAACCTATTTTGGACTAAAAATTTGTTCGAAATAGAAAAATGAAATTGCGTTACCAAACAGTTTACATTTCCAAACCTTTTTCTCGGGGAACAGGAAAATAGAAAAATAGAGAACCAAAATGGTTATCATGCACACCCGACCTTACCTCTAGAACTTGAGAACTCGTCCTTTTATAGCATCATGGTATCAATCCTCGTTTTCCAAAGGGAGAAAGAAAAGTTAAAACCTAAAACGAGAACTTTGTTATAATTTGAAAAAAAAAATGATGCAAATAGTCCTTGAACTTTGGCTAAATATGCAAAGTGATCTTTAAACTTTTAATTTGTTCAATGTTTTTTCCTGGACCTTTGGTATATGTTTAACTTAGTCCAAGAACTATATGAAAATATTTATTGTTGTCCTTGAACTTGATTTAATGGAATGATAACGTTGAACATTTTCATATAGTTCTTGGACTAAATTGAACATGTACAAAAAATCTAGGGATCACATTGAATAAATTAAAAGTTTATAGACCACATTACACATTGGGCCCAAAATTCATGGATCGTTTGTGTCATTATCCCGATAACTTCCATAAAATTGTCTGGATAGCTGTTTGTCCCAGAGAAACTTATTCAAATATGTAACACAATAATTCTTCTTTAAAGGCGAAAGACTGTGTTCCGTGGTGCAACCAAGTATGAAATGGTACAGCATGGAGACTAAGTTATTTTATGTGATTTTCCGTAGTAAACACAAAAATCAACTACAGTTGGCAAGAAATCTAGCTACTGATTGCGACATGGCTTGATTTTTTGTTTTTGCCCTCTCATTCTTAACATTCTGAACACTTCTTTTTTTTCACGCGTCAATGTCTCCGTGGGAAAACAGAGTGCTCAAATTATTGCGTTCACACTTATATGAAAAAAAAATGCTTCATGCCATGTTCCCAGTGAGGAGAGGAAACAAAATTACGGAAGAGGTATGGTATTCAAGTTTTGAGTATGTTAGCGCCTCAGAGTATTTATGAAAGGAACGACTAGGGAGGACTACTATTCAGATTGTTGCATCGTCTTTCCAACTCCAACCACCGAAATATCCTTGTCGTCTCGTTTTTTAGTGCTCATTCGTTTTCTCTTTTATTTTGTCATTAATACAATATGCGAGTCAAGTCAAGTGGGTCGGTATTGCATTCGGTGTCCCTCGCATCTTCCGCACAATACTCCGGAAATTACACTGCAATAATCGGTCCTCCTCCAACAATGGGTATCAAATCTTTAACGGATAATACTATGAAAAATCCCTAATTGACACATTTATAATAAATTATCTCCAAATTGATACACTTACGATAAATTTATCACAAATCAATACGGATTTCCAGGTGAACTTGTCATATCAATTAAGATATGTCATTTCAGCAATTTCACAATAAAATTTGACAAAAGCTAAGGTAGGGTAAATATGTTACGAATGTACCAATTTAGGATTTCTGGTTACTCCAAAATTTATTTGAGGTAAATTTGTTATATGTGTGCCGAAGTATGATGTTTTCCGTGATATTAACCTAATTTTTAATTATCTTCAATTGATTCAACGATCTGCTTGTAGATTCTTTTTTATTTGACGAGCCAAAACAGATAATGCAGTGATTGGGAGGAAGACAAAATAGCTCTTGAAGATAAAATTTGATTATTTACACCATCAAATTTAACAAATACTAGATCCTTCTAAGCTATTTATATTTGTTGCATAAAGCAAAGAATCAAATAATAAAATAGACATAAAAAAAAAAAAAAAATCAGACACCAGATTTATGCGGTGCGGTTGATGTGACTATGTCCATGGTGAGAGTAGTGAAGAATTTCATTATAGATCGGGTGATCTGATGGAGATTACAAGCACACTCGAGTCATGACTCAAACACTAAACCTTTTTACGTTTAGCCAATTGAGTCCATCCAGGATAATTTTGACCGAAAATCACCGACGTGGACACCAAGAAGTAGTCTTATGTAAGATGGCGAGCCGATGTTGACAATTTTAAATAATATTGTAATATTTTTTTTTTTCTTTTTCTTCTTCAACCAGCCAACCCTCAATTTTTGGACAATTTTCCTAGCTAAAACTAGTTGATAACTTAGTTGGCATGGAGTTGGCAAATCACTAAAATTAATATCAGTAATTTGCTTTAAGAGCTAGTAACTTTAGTGCGATTGCTGTAGTAGCAAATAAATATTGGTTAGTCTTGAAACCATTGCTAATTTCAAAACAATCAATTAAAACTTGGTAAATGGACTCAAATCAGAGTTGGTAATTTTCTACAAAAGTTAGTAGCCTTAATATGTCGGTAAGTCACGCGAGTAAATATTGCTAATTCATAATAATATGGAACAATCAGATAACTTGTGACACTTCCACAAAATGTCAGTACCTTACTAAGACATTGCCGACTAAATCACTACTGACGCTATCATGAAACTGTTGGGAACATGTTACAGAATAAAAATATCGCGAGTCAAAATTTAGTTACCAAAGGGTTTTCAAGTTTACCAGTGCATTTAAGGAATTACTAGCATGAAAAATGTTCCTTAATTTCACACACTGAAAGTTAGAAATCCCATGATACTGACTAGGTTAGGTGATAACTTGGCATGAACTTAACTAGCTTTGTGATAGTCTCTCTTTTAGAAGCAGCAGAAATGTGTTAGTAATTAATCGCGTTCCAAAAAAAGTAATATTATTACACATTCCATTGCCCAAGACCAGAATCTCACTAAGTTAATTAATCGCCATCCGAAAAAATATTGTGTTAGTAAAATAACAATGGAAAATTTCAATTAAGGTCCCCAAGTGGGGTCAAATTCAAAAAAAAGGTCCAAAGTGAACATAGCATCAAATAAGGGCTTGAAGTACTCAATCGGTCTCAAATAAGGACCTTAAGTACCCAAAAAGTCTCAAATAAAGACACAGGTTCTGGCGGCCAAAATACCTACCAGCCAACAAGAAAGTTACTATTAAAACAGCGGAGCAGTAACTTTTAATTTTATTATTTTCTTTCTATTTTTCCTTTTTGTCCTTTTCCTTTTCTTTTTTTTTTTCTTCGCTACCTCCATGACCATAGTCGGGGCGGCAGAGGTCGCCGGGCCTCCCGTGAGACTACCCTCATTGGCGTCGGGCAGGGCCGCCGCCTGGGTCGGGCGAGGTCGGCCTCGCCAGCTTGCGGGCGAGGTCGGCCTCGCCTTGCCGGGCAAGGTCGAGCCTCACTAGACGCGATGAGGGCTCGACCTCATCGGGCGGCCGGGCGAGACCGATGAGGTCGAGCCTTGCTTGTAATCGGGCGAGGGCGGCCTCGCCCAACGCCGGGCGAGGCCGGTGACTTCCATTGGCCTCGCTACGACAACCGGAGGAGAGAAGAAGAAAAAAAAGAAAAGGAAAACAGAAAAAAAAATATTGTATTTTAGTTACTGCTCCGCTGTTTAACAAGAATTTCTTGCCTTGTGTGTATTTTGGCCGGGTCGGGGACCCGGTGTCCTTATTTGAGACTTTTAGTGACTTTGGGTCCTTATTTAAAACTGATTAGGCACTTCAAATCCTTATTTGACACAATATTCACTTTAGATCCTTTTTGGAGAATTTGACCCCACTTGAAATCCTTAATTGAGATTTTCCCAAATAAGAATCGATTCAAGATCTATGTCAGTAAAGAAGACTCTGACCATCGGATGCGCCCGATTTGATGCTCAGAAACAAACATATGGAGATGCTAACATTTCATTTATATTAAAATTTAAAGTGTAATGCAACCAATTCTTAACATTTAAAAACCCAACTACTCAAATTAAATTTAGTCGCCGGAGCTTTGACTTCAGTGGTTTGCATGTTTTACTACTAACCTCCTCTTTAGATTCGTTCCATAGTTTAATCTATTTCAGATATAACTGTCACATCCCGAACCCCATCGGACACGCAACACCCTTACTGGTCGACGGCGCGACGTTCCGGGAATGTCGCCGACCTCAAATAACCATCGAGATTTAAAGTCACAGCGGGAATCACAATTTATCCCTAACAAATAAAACTGAGGAGAATAGGGAAAATACACATATTTCTTTACATTACCAATTTATAAAATATTCACAACTTACAACCGCCAGACTTTACCACCATCGGCGTGTACTTGCACCCCGTGATACAAAACATTGATATACCAAAAGATCGATGACCTGACTTTCTATCCCAAAAATATTACTTTCCAAAAACCTATTAAGAACACATGAACTAACCTCTAACGCCCCTTGCTAGGCGTCCATTCCGAGTCTAACTTCTCATCTTCCGATTCCAAACTCTCCCGAGCGGCATTGCTCCTCTCGAGGGCTCGACTGCGCCCGATCACAATCGGGTGATTGATGTCGCCCGACTCGGCTGGAGCTGCGTTATGATACTCCTCGGCCAAGAAATCGAAGAAATTATACTCGTGCACGTAATTCGGATCCATGTATTCCTCAAAAGGGAGTATATACTCCGGGTCTCCTGCCGGCTCATCGACCCTTTAGACTCATCATCGTGGTCTAACTCGGGCTCCACCTCTTTTGGTTCCTCATCCTCTGGTTCTTCTTCCTCTGCCTTCCTCTTCCTCTGGTCCCTCCTCGGGTATTGGTTCTAAATTTATGTCCATCGGATCACCTCGGCTTGCGATGCTTTGGGCTCGGGCTCATACTCGGCCTCTCAAGATCCCCGAGCGGCCGGGTACCTGGATGCATCCTAGATCGCGCCACGCTAACCTCCGTACTTGTTAACTCTCCGTCTATAGAAGGTATGGCGGCTGGGTCCCAATCTCCGACTAAATCAAAGGGAACGTCAAAACCTCTAACGGGCCCGAACTCAGCCCCATCTCCATCCCGAAAGAACCAAGCAAAGTGTATTTACATTCTTCAAAAAGAGGTAAACCTACGTCCACGAAAACAAAGAGAAGTGTGCTTAATCCAAGTAAAATTATCATCCATCCGGGAGCTCTGCAACCTCAAACTCAGATAGGGACTCCAAAACGTTCGTGGTCGAGGTGGATTATTCATGACTCGGGTTGGGGTTCGAATTATTTGATTGAAAACAACCGTGAGACACTTCTTAGTAAGTATACCCCTAAATCCAACCTAGGCTATCACGTATCTCCGCACAATCATATAGACACACGCGTGCATTCGTATACATCAAACCATTACATTGCGGGCACATCAAATAATATAGTCAGACTCAAACATCGCACACCCGTACTCAATCACAATCACATCGTATGCAAACACGTGCATGTATCGTTCTCATTCTACTATTCCTTCCATTTTCATTTTCACTTTCACATCCACTCGCTAGTGACCCACGTTGAAGTACATGCTTCAGTGCACACTGCGACCCTTTATTTTCCACTTTCACTCACTAGTGACCCGTGTTGAAGTACACGCTTGAGGCACACTACGATCATTCATTTTTCACTTTCACTCGCTTGATGACCAGCGTTGAAGTACACGCCCTCGGTACACCTGCGATCATTCATTTTCCACTTTCACTGCGCCCGGTGACCAGCGTTGAAGTACATGCCTCGGTACACTGCAACCCAACACTCGGCACTAAACCGTCGATAGACCTACATGATCGAATTCGAGCTTATGATGCCTCGGTCCAATCACGGTCTCACCGAGCTAATCGTGCCTCGGACCGATTCTCATTTTTGCTTTTTCAAGCCTCGCCTGTGCCAAATGCAACGAGACTTACGTGATCGCGGCTCGAGTTTATAATACTCGGCTCGATCCCAAACTCGCACTTTTACACTTTCACACACTTTCCCACCATCACTTGCCACACTACAATTTCCTTCTCACTCATGCCATGCTCCACATGCATTTATCACATGCAACTGGCCTTTTCACACGCGTGGCCGCGACACGCGTTATTTTACACGTAGCTCATGCACATTCAGCATAGGATATGGCAATACCAATAATTAATTTAATCTAACTCACGTGTGCATCCAACAAGCATATACAGTCACCCAATTACACAACAACATACTCAATTTAATCACCGCAATTTATTTATAATTTAAATATCGTCCAACACGTAAATTCTCATTTTCTCCCCCAAACGGCGGCCGGATTAATTCCGATCCTTCATGGAACTTTCTCACCATAAAATACCGGTTCTAAAAATCCAACTTGCATCCCGAACAAATCATCACAGCCCGTAAACAGTAAATCACAGCTCGTGAACAGTAATTGCAGCCCCTATTTTCTGAATTTTTTCAATAAAATTTTCTGGTTTCAATTCTAAAGCCCGCCACCTAATTCCACTTCTAAATCATGCCATTCCGCACCTACCCTATGCCTGGTTTCACCTAAAATCGCCTATCGATACCCGAAATCCTAAATTGGGTTTAGAGCGACTTACCCAGCGTTCTAGACTATCGCAGCTACAGCGGAGAGCAGCGGCACTAAATCGGGGCGGCGGCGATGATGTACGGCTCTCCGAGTGGCGGCGATCGGCTTGGGTGGCGGCGGCGCAGACTTTGGGCGGCAAGGAGAGAAAGAGAGAGAGAGTGCGGTGGGGGGGCTTCACGGCCAAGGGGGGAAAATTCACGATGGAGAGGGAAGAGAGAAGATAAGGTCTAGACTTGAATGGTAACTTTTGACAAAAAATATCCAAGGCACAAATGACCAAAATGCCCCTTGCCCCTAGAACTAATCCTTTAATAACTCATAGGGGTATTTTGGTCACTTCCTCCGTTTCTTGTCTAAATCGAATTTTTTTGAAGGATTTAAGCGTACCAAAAAATTCACACGTATCACGTGCAACATCGCCCCTAACATTTTGGCGTGACTTCCTAATTTTTCGGTGTTCAATTTGGGCAAGAATTCAATAATTAAATTCTATTAAACGCAACTCGAGCGTTTCTCGAACTAATGGTCGGCTTCTTGGGGAAATTCGATAATCGACTTATGACCGATACCGAATCAAGTCACGTGCAAGTCCGTTCAATGCGTGGCGGTCTCGGTTGTCATAAAAATCGCGAAGATCAATCACTTGATTCGAGGGTGCGATCGTTCGGTATAATTTGAAATCATTCGTCAAATCGTTTCATGGTCCAACGGAATCACCTGCGATCTACTACTAGGAAAGGACGAATTGACCCCTAATTATCCTTGGATCGCCAACAAGTGGCTCAAAATATCACTTCCACGATTTAATGGTGAAATCCATTCACGATCGAATTTCCTTTAGTCGAAATGCGAATTTAATTCCCCTATTAGCCTTTCCCTAATGGTTAGCATTCCTAGGAATGATCAGTTCCAAGGCGAGAATTTACTGCGACCACATATCATAAAACTCAATTATTCAATAAATTCCAATTGGTGAAATTTCGGAATGTCACAATAACGATCATCCACGTTGGTTGAACTTGTAGTTTGTTTGGGTTACCTCTCTATTATGATAAATATATATAAATAACAAAAATGTATTAGAGTTCTATACATAAATATTAATTTGGTCAACTCACATTTTATTGTTTCTTTATGTACTGAACAAATTTCATATATCCCTTTCCCACACAATCTAGAAACCAAATCATACGTTATTCCGATTCATCTCCACTTTTGTGAAACTATTGACGGAAACCGATCCAATTGCCCGTCTTATAGGTCTAATGGAAACTTACCAAATACATCTGGAGTTTCGTTTTTGATCCAAAAATTAGATTGGTGTCATTAGTATCTCAATTGCATAGTAAATGTCAATTTAGCATAGGCGTGTAGAATTATGCCTTATATTTCAAATTTCAAAAAAAAGAAGAAGAAGAAGAAAAAATTATTATTTTTTTTTTGTTTCTAATATCATTTTAGACATTTGATTTAGGGACAATAAATTAGGACAAGTGCCAAAAAGTCATACACTTTCTACATTTGTGCCAATTTAGTCCTAAACCTTTTTTTTATGCCAATTCAGTCCTAAACCTTTTGTATTTGTGCCAATTTAGTCCTAAATCTTTTTTTTGTGCCAAATCGGTCCTAAACCTTTTGTATTTGTGCCAATTCAGGTCTTAAACCTTTTTATTTTTGTGCCAATTTAGTCCTTCCGACCAATTTTGGGTGAATTTTCTTGGCGTGGGGGGTCGGTCTATTTGGCGGCCAATCACCAAATATTAACGTGGACAACTTGTAATAATATTTTAATATTTTTTTGAATTTTTATTTATTTATTTTCCTTCCTCTCCCTATGCGACCTTGCTCGCCTTTGGTGAGGCTCACCCTCGCCGGTGGCGGTGGCGTGCCTCGCCATGGTTGGGCGAGGCTAGACCTCGCCGGATCGGGCGAGGTCGTGCCTCACCTGTTCTTAAGCAAGGTTGACCTAGTGACCTTTGGCCTTTGGTCGGGTCACCGATCGGCGATCGGTTGGAGGAAGGAGGGAAGGAAAAGAAAAGAAAAGAAAAGAAAACAATAAAAAAAATAAAAAATATTATTAAAAGTTGTTAAATGTAGCCGATGGATTGCCCGGCGTCCACCAAAAAGAAAATCCGCCAAAATTAATCGGAAGGATTGAATTAGCACAAAGACAAAAAAAATTTATGACTGAATTGATACAAATATAAAATGTTTATGACTGAATTGGCACAAAAAAAAAGGTTGAGGACTAAATTTTATTAATCAAAAGATTTAGGATTTGAATTGACATAAAAAAATGTTTAAGACTAAATTGATATTAATATAAAAGATTTATAATTTTTTGGTACTTTTCCCACGATAAGTCTTAAGAAGCTCGGATCCGATTAAAGAAATTTCAATCTCAAGCGTCGATCGACCGCTTAGGGTTTGGACTCACACCCCTCAAGATCGCGCCGCACAAAACCCTAAAAAAAACCTAGGAGGAGGAAGGAGCTCCAAGAAGAGATTTTTTTTCCTCTCCCCAGACACGCACTCTCTTCTTCTCCACTCCTCCTCACCTAAACCTCACGGTCAACCACCCTCCTCCGTCCATCGCCTCCATCACCGTCACCAGTCACAGCCGTTACCGCCATCCCTCACCGAGTCACTCGCTTGCCTCCCCGTCTTGGTTCGACAGATCCCTTGGTTTGTCTCTTTCACGGCTTGCCTCGTTTCTTTCCTCTCGGCCACACGCCCTCCGTCGACTTCCTCGACCACGCCCGGCCAGCCGGTCACCACCACTGTCCGACGACCTCCTGCCGGCACGTCCCTCGCACAACTCCTCTCTCCCGGTACGCGGCATTTGCAGTGAGTTCTTTAGTCATTCGATTCGAACTCTTTTCTCCGAGGATCTCGGCTTCGAGGCAGTGAGAGGCGGAGGCAGTAGTTCGACTTGTCTCGGACTCAACTTATAGCCGTTGTCGTCGAGCCGGGTAGGAGTCTCCGCGATCGAACGCTCCTCCTTGCGAACCCCTTTGCTCTGTCCGGGTTCTGTCTAAAAGATGAGTTTTTCACGGGTTTTTGAATTTTTGTGTCCAACTTTATTTTTATTTTTTTTTTTTTTTGTATGTCGAGCATTTCCTGATGATTGTTGGTCTTGGTCTGAGTTCTGGCTCTATAAAAATGGTCAAAATATCTTCTCCTCACTCTGTCCTCACCGCCTCTTTGACGATATGTCCTTGAGAATCCAGTGGGTTGTCGGCCGAGGCGCTGATGTCTAGTCAATGGCCAGAGTAAAAGTCCTTGAGATAGTGATGCTCGGCCGTGAGCGATGGGCTGTTTTGTGTCTGTAAATTTTTGACGATTGGCGTTCGGAATGATGGCCGACGGTAGCCATTAACGTCGCGAAGGCTGTTGGCAGGAAGAATGGCTTGAAGTCGCTGTTGTGTGTAGGGTTCTCTGGTGGAGTTTTTGTGTGCTTTGGTTAATCTACACGTACAACATACATGCTGGTTTGAGTATAGGGCGTCTTGTAGAGACAAAGAAGATAAAAGGGAGTTCACGCGTTCTGGTGTTGATGGTGAAGTTAAGTTTGCTGCGTAAGAGAATTTCTGGGTAGTCCTCGGTGAAGCTACAAGGAGGAAGACATGGTGGAGGGTCACATGTGGGCTTAGTTCTAAGACTTAGGCCTTAGCTTAGTTTAATGAACTTCGGGCTCAATTAGACTTACTGAATTTTGGGCTCGGGAATGTCTTATGAGTTTTGGATTTTCCTGGGCTTTAGAGGAATCGTCGGACTGGCTTTAGTCTTAGATGTGCTTGGGCTGAGCTTGTCTCTTAAGTGAGATGGGCTTAATGGATTTAGTAATGCGCTTAGTGAGTTTTCTTTTCGAAGTGGGCTTGTTTTAAATAAGCCCCGGCGTGTCCATGGCCCGTGAGACCAGCTTCCTGCTAGCCCAGCCCGAGTCCTATTTTCGGTAAAAAAAAATTAAAAAATTTAAAATTTTCGAAAATTAAGAAAATGTAGAAATTTGATTGGGAAGCGTCTTGTCTTGTCTTGTCTTGTCCTGCTAGTGCAATTAAGGTCACGGACGTTAGATTTTCTTTCTAGCAACTTGCCTTGTTTTTTTTAAATTTGTATGCTTAATGCATGCAATCTCAGTGCTTGGTTGATCTATTTACTCCACCGCATTTCAATAAATTGTTGGTTAATTTCCCCTTTCTAGATTAGGTTAGGGCTAGTTTAGATGTCAAAGAAAACTCCCCTGCAAAAACATTTGCATGATCACTTAGCGGCTTTGATACATTAGGATCATAATTCGTGATCAAGATCGCATGACCACTTAGATAATACACTCCCAAGTTAATGGTATCGAAAGAGCGCTAATAAAAATGTTAGCGTAAATGAGTCCTTGAACTTAAAATATCTGGTTATGTAGGAATTGGAATGAAATTCCGCATTCCGTTTTGGTGTTCTAGCCTACCCCCAACAATAGCCAGTGGCAACTCCTAGAAAATATATTTGTTGTTTAAGAACTTAAAAATTATATTGTGTCACGCGAGGTATGGGCTTAAGGAGGGTCCGCCTTTGTGATCAATGGCCCGCTTGTGGTGTTATCAAGTGATAGTCCATCCGAGATCATTACTTGTACATACCATCTGGACCATCTCATAAATAATTACCTCGAGGGCGTGACCCTCAAAGGCTAGGGTCGCGACAGTATCTCCTTCATATCGACTAATGCATATTTAAAGCGTCTCAATTTCGTCAAATTGATGAGTGGCATAATGCCATCAAATTTCCATGCATGTATCAATTGATAATAACGAATAATTCACATATTTTACAGGAAAATTACCAAAAAGTCAAATTTATTATAATTATGCCAATTTAGTCTTAAATCTTTTTTATTTGTACTAACTTAGTCCTAAACCTTTTAAATTTGTGCAACTTTAGTCTATTTAGGCAATTTTGGCGATTGGCACTAGCCATCCGACCAATATTGACGTGGAAATTTTTTAAATTTTTTTCAAATTATTTATTTATTTACTTATTCTTTTTTTTTTTCTTTTCCTTTTCCTTTTCTCCCCACAGTGGCTAGGGAGGCTTTAGTGAGGTTTGCCGACCACTGGGCAAGGCTTTGGGGGCTTGAGGCAAGCTGGCCTTGCCTAGATCTAAACAAGGCCAACCTTGTGGGCCGTGGGTGAAGGCAGCCCCGCCTACTGGCTGGCGAGGCCATGGTCGAAATCTTCGCCCATGTTGCTAGGGCTCACCGGACGTGGGCGGGCGGTGGCTGGCGAGGTTGACTTCACTATGGAGAGGCTAGCCTCTCTCGGATTTGGGTGAGGTCGCCTTGCACATGGCCCCTAGGCCTCACGCCCAGATCGCGAGACACAATTGTGGCCGACGAGGCCCTGGTGATCTGAGTGAAGGCGGCCATGGCCTTGCCCGGATCTATATCGAGGGGCCGAAGCCCTCGCCAACCACTATGGGGAAGAAAAGGAAAAAGGAAAAGATAAGAAAAGAAACAAAGAAAAAAAAAAATCAAAAATCAAAAATAAAAAATTGCTACCGCCAAGACTACCGTTGGTCAAAATTGGCGGATGGACTGAATTGGCACAAATATAAAAGATTTAGGATTAAATTAACACAAAATATTATTTATGACCGAATTGACGAATTACAATAGCTTTAAAACTTTTTGATAATTTTCTCCATATTTAACTATATGGTCCCAAGCCGGAAGGCATTATTTCTACGCTTTTCTTTCTTGCCTTTGACTGAAACTTCTTTGCTGCAGCCTCGGAGAACTAATTAAAGTGGTTGTCGAAGTGGCTTCGTGTAAGCTTAGTGGCAAACATGTGGATGTGCCTGAGCATTTGGTTAAAGATCATTGTCAGGTAAAAAGCCATAATAGAATTGTTGGGTGTTGATCATGTAATGCTAGTTTTCCGAATTGAATTATCCTCATCACGGCACTTTCTCTACATACATGAATTCCAAGTTCACGTTAATGGCTGCTTTCTATTTAATGGAGCAAAACTGCAAAAGCCACCATTGACAAAGACCCACTAGAAAGATAGAGAGAGGCAATTTGTGCATGAGCGAAGTTTCAATAATTGAGCACTCTAGTTATGTGAGGAGGAGCTACCTCTGGTCGGATTGAGGAGCCTGTCTTTTTTTTTTTTTTCCTGATGTTCATGTCCAAAAGTTTCATCTCCATTGGATCTCTGACACGATGCTTCTTTGAAAGAGGGAGGCTCCATTGGCAAGGTCGATATTATCAAATGCTGGTCCTTACGGCATTATTTGGTGATTGCAGCTCTGAGCTGGATCGGCCACAAATGGGACTGATTGCAGCCGTTGCTTTAATCTCCATCATCATGGCCTCCATGCTGTGCGGACTGTAAGTACTCTCTATTTGGCTTTTTTTCCAACGCTTGTTTGATGGGTTCGTGTTTTGTAGTCTCATTGAAGGCTTAAACTCAAGTTCAGGATAATTGGCAGGGACCCGAGACAACTGACGAGAATGAAGAAATGGTGGTGGAGCACAGAGGAAGATGTGCCGCCAGGATATGAATACGACGTGTTCTTGAGTTTCAGGGACCAGACACACGCTGCAACTTCACCTATTACCTTTATCATAGATTGAGACTCGCTGGACTCCGTGTCTTCCTAGACAGCAAAATCAATGGAGACATTTTGAAAACGCTTGTCAAGTCTCGAATCTACATACCGATTTTCTCCAAGAACTACTTTACCAATTCGTGGTGTCTCCATGAGGTTGCGCGCATGATAGAATGCACCTCAAATTCAGATGGGAAGAAAGAAATACTCCCAATCTTCTTCAATGTGGACCGTGACGACGTTAAGCTCAAAACCAAGTTGTACAAAAAGCCATACGCAAGCACAAGGAGAAGTTCGGCTCTAAAGAATTGAAGCGGTGGGAGGCAGCTCTTGTAAAGGTTGCATGTATGAAGGGATGGGAGATTAAAGGGAAACGGTAATTTTCCTCAACCTTTTCCTTATGTTACTCAACGCAATAGTTACACTTCTCTTTTGAAGAAACTTTATCTCTCAAATTTTCATTTCAAATTTTAGGAATTAAAGCAATGCGACATTTTTTTTAGTTTGAAATTTGCATTAGAAATTAATGACAGCTAGACCCAACAGAAATGATAGCGGCAACAGAATTCACAAAGTATAAAAAAAAAAAAAAGACAACAATGAGAGAAGATGTGTACACACAGAAGTGATGACTCATTAAAGAAAAGAATTATGACAAAAATGAAATTTATTTTTGTTTTATCTCAGGATTCAACTCCTACATCAACACAATCCTATAGGTTTAGCTCAACAATACACGCACTTCGGATTTTTGCCACTGCACGTTAGTTAGTCGATCCAAGAGTCATGAAAAAATATTTCCTTCTCAAGTTTTGTGAATCTTACTCTATCCATCATATCAAGAATTTCTCCTTCACATCGATCGGCTCATGCATTATCAAAAGCATCTTCAATACATCAAATTGAGCGACATTCCATGAAATTCCGACATAAATATCAACTGATTATAACACTTAATTTCCATCCATAGGAACTGATACGGTTGACTTATTTAACGATATGGTCCCTAGAGACCCAGATATCGTTATATCTGGAAGAAATTTATATCATTTTCTTTCGTGTCATTATTGAAAAAAATATTTCTTGCTTTGCTGCAGCCATGGAGAACAAATTGAATTGGTTGTTAAAGAGGTATCGCTTAAGCTTAATGCCAAATACGTGGATGTGCCTGAATTTTTGGTTGAAGATGATCCTCAAATAGAAGCCATAATAGAAAAGTTAGATGTTGACTCGATGGTGTACGTTTCGTTGGGATAAATGGAATTAGTGGTATCGGTAAAACAACACTTGTGAAGGCTGTGTTCAATAGATTATCTTCTCACTTTGATGGCGTTTGTTTCCTTGACGACGTTTGAGCATCATCGCAACTTCACAACGCTTTAGCATCATCGCAATATGCTCTTATAAACTTGCAGAAAAAGTTATTATCAAGTTTTGTTGGTCCAGAGATTACTGACCAAATTAAAGGCATTGGAGGTGGGATGGATTCTATCAAGAGAGAATGCAGTAATAAAAAAGTCCTCATTGTTCTTGACGATCTAAATAAGAAAGAGCAGCGTGAAAAGCTAGCAGGAAAATCTGATTGGTTTGGTTCTGGTAGTAGGATCATTATCACAACTAGGGATAAAAGTATCTTGAATCAAACTGAAGAAATCTTGCAGTATGAAGTTCGGGACATGAAATTTGATCGAGCACTTCAGTTGTTTTGTAAGTGTGCTTTTAGAAGTGACTCTCCTATAGAAGGTTATGATGCCCTTTCAGAAGAAATTGTTCGCAAAGTGGCTAGCCTTCCTTTGGCTATCGAGTTAATAGGTTCATATCTTTATGACATGGGGCTCAACCGGGAGACAGATGATGAAAAAGAAAGCTATGGGAAGAGACATTGAATCAGTTAGATAAAAAACCTGATGGTGAAAAAGAAAGCCATGGGAAGAGATATTGAAGCAGTTAGATGAGGAAGCTGTTGAGGTTGTTTGAAATGTAATAATGATAAGTTACAAAGGATTGGAGGATAAGCAAAAGAAGTATTTCTGGATATTGCTTGCTTTTTCATCAACAAGGACTAAACATATCCAATTACTATGTGGGATGTCTATGATTACTATCCTCACAAGTGCAATTTGTGTCCTCCCCAGTGGTCGTTGATAAAAATTAGAGATAATAAGTTTTGGATGCATGACCAAGTTCGAAACTGGGAAGGTACATTGTCCCGAAGAATATCCTTGCAAATTTAGTAGGATGTGGACTCATGAGGATGTTGTAGAACTTCGGGGAGAAAAGAGGTAACATGGAAGATTATGTCACATAATTTCTATTTGGAAGGAGAAACTTGTTAAACTTTTTCTTTTATGTCATAGTTAGGCTCTGTTTGTTTCGTGAAAAATGAATGATTTGGAAAATATTTTCCTAAAAATAATAGCTTATATCATTTACAAAATGAATAAACAAATAATATTTGTATCGCTCACGAAAATTTTTAGACAAAAATTGTTGTTGATAGTAAAAATATTTTTCATTAGCTAAATATTTTAAGTGATACAAATGATCAATTTTAGGAAAATATTTTTCAAACATTTATTTTTTGTGAAATAAACGATGTTAGTTTTATTTAACTTTTCATTTGTCTTGTGAGTGATTTAGCTCTCTCTCAAACATTTGGGGAGAGAGACCAGATGGATTCTGTCGAATAGAAAATTTTTTCTGAAATTATGGAACGACAAAGTGCCGTTTCATGTTCAGTCTGAGCAAAAACTAGTTGTATGAAGAATTTTCATATTACTGTTCAAACACAATAACAGAAATTACAAAAAAACTATGAATATTGGAATTGATATGCTTATATTTGTTGCAAAGTGGAAAATGGGAAATGCAGAAATGATTTTTAAGATATCTTGAATGGAAGCTGAAAATTTTCGTTAATGGTGAGAACGAAAACATATGTCTGCTCGCTGGGAAAAGGCATGTGCCATTGTAGGTTCCCTGTTGGAGAAATTTTTACCAGTGTTCATATGCACCCTTTGTTTTAGCTCTGTAAGAGGGTCAAGTGTTGTACACTCAATTTATCTCGAGTTTTTGTTGGCAGAGAAATGAAGATGTAGAAGCACTAAGCCTGACTTCGGATGGCTACAGCCGCAACATTGCACTTGAAGAATTAGCTGCTCTACCAAATCTGAGGTTCCTTCAAGTGAGAGACATTGATATTTTTCGCAACTCCGAGAATCTTCTTTTGAAATTAAGATGGCTTTTCTGGCAAATGTGGCGAAAGATTTTGTGTGCGAATAACTTTCGCTTTAGTAATTTGGTCATGCTTGACCTTTCGAATAGCACTATTGAAGATGGTTGGCATGGGTGGAGGCAAATGAAGGTATTTTATGCTTTACCCTATGTACTTCTTTATCTCGTTACCTCATTCGTGATGATAGAAGCAAGACATATATATTTTACTTCTTTGTATCATTATCTCATGCGGTTGACATAATGGTTGCATACGCTCCCCAAACAATTTGAGGGCAAAATACATTTTGCATGAGTAACATTCAATATCTTTTTACATATGCCAAAGTAAAACACAATTATTGTCTCACTTAAAAAAATGATTATGTGGTTTATAACTTTGGTTTCGTAGTTCTGAAAGTTGCTTAGGCTTTGGAATTGGTGTTTTCGTTTAAAAGTAAATGCCATTTTGCTTCAATATGCATCAGATGTGATTTGAATGACTTGAAGTTTGAGTCTTGTCTAGTAATATAGAAGGTACTTGGAATCGAGTTTGAGGATCATATACTTGATTCAAGCGGCTCAACAGCCCAATTTAATAGTTAAGTATATGTTTATATTATGTTTACGATTGCATTAATGAACTGTAAAATAAATGAAAATGACATTACTTTTACTATTTTTAGTTTACTTGAGTTAATGACCGAAGGCTCGAGCTTTAACATCGAATCCAAGTTTTTAACTACCTTGTCAAATCAAGTCTCATTTAAATCTGTAGTTCAGTTCCGGGTACAGAACAAATGTGATGGAGTTCCTTGTCCATTTCTAACATTCAAGTTTTAGTGAGTTTTTGAATCCTCTGCTTTAGTTGAAGAAAATTGAAGGCTCTTTACCTCTCTCTCTTGTGCGCATTTATGTTCACCCGCCATTTTCTACTTAAAATGCACTGTCGTATTAAGTTGAAGGTGGAAAACCAAAAATCATTCTCACCTTTTGTATCATCTTCGCTTTGCATCGTTTTTTTTTTTTTTTTAAACATCACCACACATCGTGACTATTAGTAGGCTTGGATTGGAATTACATTTTGACATAGAAAGTCAGAGGGAGTTGAGTTGGAGACACGGAGGGGTTGAATTCGATGATTTTATAAAGGTTGTGCTCGTAGGTGGTGTAAGGTGTTGGTATTTGGGGCTTGTGGGTAATTGGGGAATTGGAGTCTTTTTTGTGTTTAAGTAGCAATGATACTTTAAAGTCTTTTCTAAGATGCAAACTGCGGGTTTTAGAAGTAAAGGATGTGATGTGAAGTGATGTAAAGGGTGGGATTGCTCTTTATATTTTTCCAGCGGTGTACATTTGACTCCTAACGGGGGCCTCACTCCATTAAAAAAAAAAAAAAAAAAAAACTCAGATTGAGGATTATTTTAAAAATTTGAAGTATTGAGGGTTATATGCAACATCCCCAAAAAACTGGGGATATTCAAACGACCCTAGATTATCTGAAATAATGACTTATGGATAATTAGCTTGTTAATAATACTACCCTATATGCTGATGTTTCTCATTTATTTATTTACTTCAATTTTTTTTCCCTTTGCAGATGAATATATTGAAGGTTCTAGTTTTAATAAGTTGCATGTGGTTAAAAAGTACACCTGGCTTCTCTAACTTCATGTCTTTGGAGATTTTAATTCTTGCTTGGTGTATCGACATTGTGAAATTTTGTGAAACCACCATCAACTATTTTAAAAGCTTAAGCTGTTAAATAAATCGTTATTTATTATTTAAATATTATATTATTCCCTCTCATGCTTAGTTCAGTCTTTTTGTCTAGTACTAGGCATAGATATATTTAATCGGGAGGAAAACATGGCCTATAGAGATTTGAACTCAAGATCTCCTGCTTTGATACCGTGTTAGATTTTGTGAGACAACAATCAAATATTCTAAAAGCTTAAGCTTTTTAGATGAAGTGGTTTAATATTTAATTATTCTAACATATATTCCTAACATTCTTCTTGCAATAGATATGCTCCAAAAACTTTTATACGTTGGTGGACGAGCCATACACTTTTACTTGAGAAACATTTAAATAAAACAAACGTGGTGCATCATAGCAATTGACAGCACGGGAACTCAAGGGTTTTTTGAGGAATTTTAAAAAGTCTACAAAAACAAGTAGTAGTGGAAAATTACACGTTGTAGCGGTCCAAGCTCACCGACTTATCCTCTCTTTCTTTCGGATGGCAATCGAGCTCAAAGTTCTTAATCTCGCAAGTTGTCATTTTTTAAGAAGAACTCCTGATTTGTCTGCTTTTAAAAGCTTGGAGATTTTGATTCTTGAAGGTTGTAAGAATCTAGAAGAGATTCATCCTTCTATCGGGGACATCAAGACCCTTGTCTCCTTGAATGTTAGCAGATGTAGGAGACTAAAGGAGCTACCGACAGGAGTAGGTAGAATGAAAGAATTGAGGGCTTCTCTTAGATCATACTGCTATTCAAGAGATTCCTATTTCGAGAGGTGGTTTGATGAAGCTGGAGACTCTAAGTGCACAGGGCTGTAGTCAGCTTGCTCAACTTCCAAACTCCATGGACACTCTTGTGTCTTTAACTAAGCTAGACTTATCTTTTACGGGATTAAAGAATTACCTGAATTTTTGGTTCTTTGAAGAAGCTTGAGACTCTTGATGCCTCTAATTCTGCCTTGTTAGCCCATATACCCAACTCCATAGGCTATCTAGCATCTCTATCTCTCCTTAACCTAAGTTGTTGTCCAAAACTTGCTCAACTTCCAGACTCTATTGGCTCCCTTGTGTCTCTGCAGCGCTTATTATTACGAGGATGCCTTTCCTTGACAGAGATTCCTGACTCGATCGGAAATTTGATATTATTGATTGAGCTAGATTTAAAATCTACAATGATTACGAAATTACCAGAAAGCAGTGAAAATCTGCAGAATTTGAGAGGCTCTTGGACATTCGTGACACTTGCATAACCATATTGCCAGATGCCATTGAAATGTTGGTGATACTCCACTTATGCGAGAAAAAAGTCATCCGAAACTATGCCGCTCACGATGTCTGCTCCTAGCATATTACTTCCAAGAGAGGTATCTATTCATCAAAATATGAATAATATACTACTTGTTAAATTATTTTTCTTTTTATGTAGTGATAAAGTAAATGATACTAGATTGGGTTCCTCTTTCTCTAATTCAAAAAGAGGAGAATCATGAGCAGCATAACAATGGTCTACCATCTGAATTTTAAGTTGTCAGTCCTATTTCCATAATGCTCATTCACCATTTGGAACTTATTTACACTTCAGAGATAAGAACATAATTAATTTAATTAGAGTGACTATTGTAGTGGTGTCCATATCATGTTTTGTTAAAAGTTTAAATATCTGGTCAGTAGATAAGTAGATCTAACTTCCATGGTAATAATGTCACCGAATTAGATTAATTTACTAGCTAAATTTTCTGATTAATATCGTACTAGATTAAATGGCAAATTAGGTATCAGAGTATGATAGAATAGGTGTCTGCACTTTTTTTTGCATAGGCCTATGTGTGGAACTGAAGCAATGTGATAAGAGAGAGACAGATCAGGTGATGTTTGTTATTTTCTCCGTCTACAATAATACTTTGGTGAAGATGTTTTTTTTTTTTTCTTGCAGAGCATGGAGAAAATGGAAGATGAAGCTAGACAGCGAGCAGCAGACATGGAAACCTCAGATAGGAATTATGCAATCGCAGCTGTTCAAAATCTAGTTGGAATTGATGATCGTGTAAAACAAATCACCGAACTGCTGGAGATGGAAGTCATTGATGAGGTGCGCATCATTGGAATCTATGGAACTGATGGAATTGGCAAGACGACCCTTGCCAAGGCTGTATACGACCGCATCTCTTCTTGTTTCGACAGTTGTTGCTTTCTCGCAGAGGTCGAAGAAACCACACAAAATCCTCAAGGTATCCAGTTTTTGCAAAATAAGTTGATATGTGATATCCTCGAACGGGATCGCGAAGATCCTTCTTTTGACGAAAGAATAGAAGATTTCCTGGATATATTTCGCGAAATGAAAGTTCTAATAGTTGTCGATGACGTGGAAGAGCAATCCCATCTTCATGCTATTGTAGGAGACCAGCTTCGTTGGTTTGGTCCAGGTAGTCGAATAATTGTGACTTCTCAAAAAGAGGAAATTCTCAAAGAGTATGATGCCGAGAAGGTTCGAACCTACATGGTTGGTAAGTTGGATGATGGTCAAGCTTTTAAACTTTTCTGCGAGCATGCATTCGGGATGCAATCTCCCGTACCTGACTATGATGGACACGCAAACTGCGTTGTCAATGCTACAGAGAAACTACCATTAGCAGTTGAAGTCGTCGGCTCATTTTTGCGGGGCAAATCAATACAAGAATGGGAAAAGATGGAGGAGTCAATGAAACTATTTACGATGAGGTCTCAAAAGACTACAGTTGGCCTTGAAGAGATGCTGGATATATGTTACAAAGAATTAGAGCAACAGCAAAAAGATATATTTCTGGACATAGCATGTTTTATCTCTGGTGTGGATGCCCGAATTGCTTCATATATGTGGCCCAATTGTTATCTTCCATCTTCTTGTTGCATTCTAATGCCCCTGGCAAAAATTGGAGAAAACAATGAATTGCAGATGCACAGATTGCTAAGATGCCTTGGCAAAAGAATTTTAAATCAAGAGGGATCTGGAGATCCAATTGGGAGAAAATTTTACATACAGGATATGGTTCCAAAGGCAATAAGCAGGGAGAAGGTAAAACCTTTTGGTTCAGTTTGTTATCGGCAAAACAAACACCTTGACATATGGGCTACATTTTTTTTTTTTTCCATATTTTCTCAAGGAATCATATCATGTATGTACTCTTTAGCATGTAGGGCAAGGAAAGTATCCTTTTTTCTGCGTTTACAGCTTCTGATGATTATGTTTCTTTGTCAAATGTAGGGAATGGAAAACGTTGAAGCTCTCTCCTTTGACTTCACAGCTGGACATTTTCAGAGGATGCCAGACATAATGTTTCTCAAGTTGGATAATGCAAAAGTTTCCGGAGATTTTGCTGGTGCATTTGCAAGTTTAAGGTGGCTCTGTTGGCAAAGGTGTCCTCTGGAATTTGATGCATTTAATTTTGTATTAAGAGAGTTGGTGATTCTTGATCTGTCTTGGAGCAAAGTCACGGAAGACTGGGGAGGTTGGAGTGAATTTAAGGTGGTTTAGTATTTGGTTGTTTTATATTTGCTTTCTTGAATTATAGATCTGCGAATTGACCATGTGTGGGTTTTCTGTTTTGGCTTTGCAGATGGAGAAATTGAAAGTCTTGAATCTTACCGGGTGTTCTGACTTACTGATCACTCCCAACTTCTCTGGTTACAAAGATTTGGAAATCCTGATTCTTGAACGATGTTCTCGTTTGGTGAAGCTAGATCCTTCAATTGGCCATTTGAAACGTTTAGTCTCCCTGAATTTGAAGTTCTGCTCTCGATTCTACACGTTGCCAGATGAACTAGGTTGTCTGACAGCTCTGAAAGAGCTTTTCATTGACGGGACTTCTGTACGGGAGATCCCCATCTCCATAGGCAATTTGAAGAAACTTGAAATCCTCAGTGGCTTCAAGTGCTTCCCATTGACTCGCCTGCCCAGTTCAATTAGTTTCCTGACTGCTCTCTCCGAACTCTCATTAGATGGTGCCAAAATTACTGAGCTCCCAAGCTCACTGGGGGAGCTACTCAAACTAACACGCTTGTCATTGAGGGATTGCCATTATATGCTGGAACTTCCAGATTCTATCGGTAAAATGGGATCTTCATTAAGGGAGTTGGATATATCGGGGACTAGTATCTCTAAACTCCCCGATTCCATAAGAAATCTGCAAAACTTGACAGTGCTGCGAATGGATTCTTCTTTCATTCAAGCATTTCCCAGGGAGATTGGGAATCTGACCAAGCTCGAAGAGCTACATGCTTCCTGGTGTCGGAGTATGAACGGCGCCGTTCCCCCGTGATATTGAGAGACTACATCATCTGAGATCATTGACGCTGGGGCATTCCAGTATTTCTAGCATACCCTCTGAAATCTCTACCATGTCTAGTCTTCAGACCCTTGATCTACTTCAGTGCAATGAGATTGAAGTGTTGCCAAAGCTCTCCCCTTGTCTAATTCGTCTGCGTATGAGTTCTAAAAGGATGAAAGCCACACCCCTTCTTAAGGATTTGAAGGAATTGGAGGAGCTGTGCCTTAGTGATGAGGACCCGACAGAACACCGAACTCCCTCAGAACAGCCGATGCCAGAATCCAACGTGGAACATCCATTGTGTATATGGTTTTCAAGACTCTGGAATCTAGAGTTGCTTCAAACACAAAGGATCGACGAACAATCCTTCTCAATATCGTTTCCTAAACTGAGGAAACTAGAATTGTCTCTTTCGCAAATTATCAAGCTGAAGTTTGAGCCGACAGATATTCCTCAGCTCAAAACACTTACCCTTTCTGGTTTGAGGCTTGAAGAAGTATCAGAGCTTCCCAAGACGTTGTCAGTTTTATCAATTCAAGGTTGTTCATCATTGAAAAGATTGCCAACTGTCCAGGGCTTAAACAACTTATCAGTGTTCGAGCTCTACCACTCTGCGATAGAAGAGATTGAAGGGCTTGAAGGGCTTAAAGCCCTGAAGAGGCTAGATATATCAAACTGCAAAATACAAAATCTCAATGGGATTGGCCAGTTAACCTCACTGAGAAGTTTGATTCTATCCGACTGTGATTACCTCCGTAGTTTACCTGATCTTTCAAACTTGAAGTTGCTGAAAGTTTTAGAGATCAGACGATGCGAAATGATCCGTCAAATTGAAGGCATAGAAAAATTAACGTCTTTGAAAAAGCTGGATATCAGTAAATGTCCGGCAGAGAACACGGTGCAAGTACAGAATGTAATGGCACGTTTGATGGTGACGTGATACTGGATGTTCCCAATTTTAACTGATATCTGTGCATGGCATCCACCCTGTTAAGGGACAACAGAGGAGCAGCCCCAGAAAAAACTTAATGGTGAAAAGGAGGAAGAAGTGAAGAAGGAAATTTATTGGAGCCAATTTCAAGTTGGACTTTGTTGAAGTCCTTTTACAGACAAGTCGAGGCCAAATCAACCGCCCTGAACAAAAAGCAGCCCCTCCAGATGATCACACAGGTATATTCAAAAGGAAAGATGTGCACTGGTTGGTTTTTTCTTCTCAAAGTTAAGCTTGCCAAAATCTTTTGGGGCTCAGGATATATGCAACTTTCTGGCTGACTGGACACAAGAAAACTGATCATTTTATGTTTGGTCACAGCAGTAAGGAAGACCCGTTGAATTCACAAAATCTGAGAGGCTACTGACGTACCAATAGAGTTCTGATTTTTATTTACCTATGGTTTATAACTTTATACCTTTAGCGGATTGGACAAGCTGTTAGTTAGCTTGTGCCTCCTCAATTCTAAGTCAAATTTTTTTGCATTCCCCTACCAAAATCAAGGCTGTCATGGGCTCATCTGAAGGAAAAGGATATTTTGCATCTTGACATGATAGACACTGTTAATTTTTCCATTAATCTTTGATTACATGCTAGTCATCTTTTCTTGTTCTTCTTTCAATTTAAATCTAGGAAGAAACTTCTGTCCATGTCTCTCTTCTCCTCCATAATCCTTTCCTTCTGTCTGTTCAAGAATTACATGCTCAACTCCAGCCAATTCAATTTACATACTCAACCAGCCAATCCAATCAACCCGTTCAACCAGCCAATTTCACTTTCACACACAATCCATAACCAAACAACGTGGTGAACATCTTTCTCGACCAGCGTCCACTGCACGCTCAAGGTCCATTCTCATTGCCCGGCGGGCCCATCTTCTCACGGCATGCCTCGGGACCCAATCTCACGGACTCGACCGCGCCCGCTGCGGGCTCACAGGCTAACCACCCTCAAATTTTCCCGGGCCGTTCCGGCGTAACCCGCCTCGGGACATTTTTCCCATTCCAATGACCCGCGTAACCTCGCCTCGGGTTGGCGACCCTCCCGTCGATCCGGGCTTTTCTCATGCACATGCACCCACAACACAATTCGCCAATCAACACATCGTACAAATCAAACTCAATCATGCTCACCACATTATATTCCATCAATGTCACAGCGACGATGCCACCACACTCAATTCAACTCGGTTCAATTCACACTTCGCCACCTCAATCCACAAACCCGGCGTTCAAGTCGCCACGCTGGTGTCAATCAAGCATATTATTTAATCAAATTCAAGTAGCACAATTATAAAATAATATAATTAAATTAAACGCTGGCGTCCTAACGTTTTCTAAACCCGAGACGAGTTAATGAAATACCCACGTGCAAATCCGATTCACATCACAGCCCCTCACACTTGCCCAAATCCGTCATTCACGCCTATTACATACGAACATCAAGCCCACCCACGAATGCCACAACAATATTATAAATTAGTCTACCATAATTAGTCATTAATTAAGCCCCACAACTCTCACAATTAATCTATCAATTATGCACGTACAAAAATTGCCCACAATCTACGTTAAGCTCCTAAACCGGTACTAATTATCCCCTAGACAAGTCTAATAATACCCAATGTACTAAGTAGGGCTTAGGAAGTCACTTACCAAGTTTTGGCCCGGAAAAGTCGGCTCGGGCCCAAAATGGCCTGGGTGAACAATGTGGACTAGGCGCGGGCGCTGGCCACACGGGCGCACCAAGAATATGGGCACAGGGGTCGATCGGCGCGTTCGGTGACGCTGGCGCGCGATCGCGCGGCGTGCCCGGGCGACGGGCGAAGCGGAGGGCAACGCGCCCGGTGACGGATGCGGGCGCCGGGCACGGGCACGGCACGGCATCGGGGTACGCTACGCTGGGCGGCGGTGGCCGGTCGGTTGGTCACCGAGCCGGTAGCCCGTAGGCTAGCCCGTAGCCAGCGGCGGCAGCGGCGGCGGCTGGCAGCGGCTTGGCGGCGGCGGCCGGCCCGGCAGCGGCGGCAGCGGCGGCGGCCCAGCTGGCGGCGGATGGTGGAAATGAGGAAGGAGGTGGGCGAGGCGGGGTGTGGGCTGTGGCGAGGCTGGCCCGGCGGCAGGCGGCAATGGGCGGGCCGGAGGCAGGGCCTTGGGCTGTAGCCAGCCTTCTGTGAGGCGTGTGTGTGTGATTTGTGAAGGAGGGAGGGGTCACCCTGGGGAAAGGGGGGAGAGAGAGAGGGAGGGAGAGAGAGCTGGGGGCGGCGGGCCTGCCTGGGCGGGCACGCACGCCACGAGCAAAGAAGTGCTGGCGAGCTCCGGGCGGCCCGGCTGAAGCCGAGGCCCGTCGGGCGCGAGGGTCGAGAGAGAGGAGCAACAGGTGGGGGGGCCGGCGGGCGACGGGCGGAGGCGGCGAGCTCGGTCGGGCGACGAAGCGGGCGCGAGGCTTAATGAAGGGCGGGCACTCATGACGCGAAGGGCTCAAGGCCTAAGTGAGTAGAATCGTAACTAAAGCGCCACCAACCAAAAAGAAGAAGAAGAAGAAGAAGAAGAAGAGAAAAGGAAAAAGGAGGAGAGAGGAGAGAGAGAGAGAGAGGGGAGGAGGGGAGGTGTGCATGGCGAGAGGGACGGAGCGTGAGTGCATGGGGGGGGAAGGGGGGGTAGCATGCGGCAGAGGGAAAGGGAGAGAGAGAGAGAGGAGAGGAAGAGAGAAAGGCGGATTTAAGTGCAGTGGGATCATGGAACTGGGTGAGGAGAGAGGAGAGAGAAAGAGAGAGAGAAAGAGAGAGAAAGGATCGACGAATTTTTTTTGAGTGCGATTCAATGGACACGATCCAACTAAAATCGACCTAACGGGTCTCGATTTAAATTCGGAAAAATGGTCCAACGGTCCACTAAAAACCCTAAATAATAATCTAGGGAAAATGACCAAAATAAAATAACCCAAAACACACTACGAGGGAGGTCTACTAGTCCAAATCAGATCCGGTCCAAAAATCCACTTTCTCACTATTCTTGATGATCTCGACAAGGGCCACAATAATATCGACACCGGTCAATTTATTTCGTCCAAACTCCCGAAAATCGACTGCCAAGTTCGGGGTCTAAATAACGACCAAATTCGATCGAGCGATTCTAGCAAAATTTCTATTTTTAAAAACAAGAACTCGAGAGTGATCAGTTCCCGGGCGAAATTCTATTACAAGCGCCTTGATTGTAATTACACATTTTATAAACCCCAAAATGGGTCAAAATCCGGAATGTCACATGGCACCAATGAGGGATCGCTGTTTCTCTGCTTCTTGATATATGCAAATCGACCACTAGTGAAGCAACTTCTTCCACGATTCATTCTCCAGGCCATGGAATCCTTGAAGTAACCCCATGCGTATGCGTTCGCAAGCCTAAATGTCGGATCGAAGCGACAACTCAAAACTGGCGCAAGTCGAAAATCAGTATGAGGGCGACTACTATTTGGTAAGTTTCTCTCAGTCCCCTCTCTCTATTGGTGTGTGCGTGCACGCATGCAAAGAAGATTTCAAGGTAACAGGTCCTGTTTACATTTCAGGAACGTCTAGTGATTAAAGAATGCGGTTGATGATGCTATGGGTAAGTAAATGCATAATCTATGTTAGCATTAACTTTGGGTGGCTATTCCGCTGCCGTAATCATGAGGAACAGAACATTATATGATGGGCTCACTTACTTCCATACAACGAGAGTGACAGATAATTTAGAAAAAAAAAAGAACGAGAGTGACGGATAATTAGGGACCGTTAAATGGGTGGGTCGGTCGGGTTTGGGTCGGGTCATAAATGGTCCGACTCAAATTGACCCATTAACCCGTTTATGACCCATTTATTCATAGTGTAAATATCTCGACCCATACCCGACCCAACCCATACCCAACCCATACCCGATCCGACCCATATTGCTAAAACACTTTTTATATTTAACCTAATCTAGGAATACTTGTTTCTTATGATTTTTTTTAAAATTATCTTTGCTAAAACATTTTATACAATACAAAGCTAGTGAAAAATTTTATAATTTTTTTTTAAAATTGAAGTTTTTGTTTTTTTAAAAATGTGACATTTCTAGAAAATATTTTCCATAAAGTCATTATCCAAGAAAATAAAAAAATTAATATTTTTTTATTTTTAAAATCGAATTTTTAATTATTTTTTTATTTTTAAAATCGAATTTTTAATTATTTTTTTTTTTTTTTTTTTCTTTCATACACTTTTCCTCCTGAATCTTATCGCTGACCATCTCTCTCTCCCACCCAACCCCAACCTGAACCCGGACCCGTGCATTCAGAACATTGATAAACTCTAAAGCCCACATTCGATAGAAAAAAAAAAAACCCTGAAGCCCATAAGTATGGATGGCAAATTGCATACAGATTAGAATTAGAATGATCATAATTTTAGCGATTACTTCATGTATGAGCAGAGTTTCTAATGGGGTTGTCATCCATTTCACTTTTTTTTTTTTCCTGTTTTTCTAATCGTCATCTACTATTTTCAATAGCTCCATTTATAATAGTAGGTTCATTTTTACCATTGGAGTTTAGGTGCGGGAGAAACCCACTAAGGTAGAAAGATGATGTCCATCTTGGTGGTGTTTTCTGTTTTCTAATCAGGCGTATATTAGATTTAGGTGTTTAAAAGAAAGGTTCAAATAATTTTAGAACTTTCATTAGAAAAAAAAAAAAAAAACGGGGCATGCAAAAATTATTCTATTTTAACATTCTTTTCAGTTTTATATTGTTAAGAAACGTCTACGTTTGTCCTCCTTTGTCAAATCTTAGTCCCATGAGATTGATGCCGACTAACAGATAGGCTTTGTCATATTGCAGTACGGCTTCTTACTTGAGGAGTTCTGGAGCCTCATAAAGAATCCTGACGTTCCAGTCCCGTCCAAGGGTGACCATCACTGAAGTTGTCGATTGCGACTGTGTTTTGAGGTTCTTCCAGTCCCTGGACTAGCACTGGAAGTAGACAAGGGCAAATAAATGAAGAAATTAGGAAATCTAGCGTGATACATAACTGAACAGCAGTCCTAAATGCAACCCTCTTGAGCACTCTTTTCAGGCCATTTCATAAGTTTCTAGACCAGAGCTGTGATTATTAGGCCAATGAACTTGTCTTTCTTGAGGTTGATATATTTGTTTTTGGTCTCAAGTTTGTCTTAGTTCAGTAGTTATAAGAGAACAGGTGCATAGACTGTTGGAGTGTGGTTTTCCATGATCATGTCTTCCATTTTCAGATTTATCGTTGCAGTATTCAGGAGTTTGTGGGTTAAATGTGGGGAACATCTTTTGACAAAGTTTTAAAATGTCTGGTCAGTGGTATATTGTGTGTTCAAGACAGAATGAAAAGAATCATCTTCCATGTGGCTCTTCTGCCTTCTTTTAATTTGTCATTTCCCGAGTGGCTTTGTCTGTTGTAAGCATTCAGTGGGCCTGTATAAAGATTGTTTGAGAATAGCTAAGAGCTTGACGGGGTAAATGCATTAACAAGGAAGAGGGAAAAGATTCAGTTGGTCCCTCTGGTGACTTTTTTGGCTGTTTCGGAGGGAAAGAAACAGGAGAATTGTTGTATAATAGAGTGTATAATTAGGTTCCAATATTTTAATTTAAATTAGGAAGGTGCTTCGTGGTTACTGCTCTATTTTTGCTTGCATGAATCCTGCTATGAGATCTCTTGATTTTGTTTGGATGAAGTTAATCTCTGTTGTTGGCTTGTAGAAAGAAAAGAGGAAGATGGGACATCATAACTAAACAGGAGATAATAAGCGTGCGGTGATGAGTGCTTATGAATGAACGAATGAAAGAGTTGAGGGAATTGAGTGAGGAAACGAAGCAGAGAAAAAAAATAGTCTTGGTCTTGGTGAGTTTAAAAGAAAAGAAAAGACATGACAAAATGGAAAGGTTGAAGATGAAGAAGGTGATGGCTGGTTTTAAATGGCTAAGATGTTTAAGTCTGTTTTGATGTTGTCTAAATTCGTCCAAGCACTCAGTAAAGATGGGCAAAGGAAAGCACAAAAAGAGGCGACTCAGGTGAGGGGGAGTTAAGGTTAGGGACCAAGTAAAAAAATCTTAATAAATAAAAAGAAATAAAAAATATAAAAAAAAAAAAAGGAGGGAAGAATTGAAAACTTGGCAGTGCAGAATGTGTTTGGGCGCAAAGAGAGAAATAAAAAAAAAAATAAACAAATAAAAAAAAAATTGAAAAAACTTAAGAAAAATAAGTCTTGATTAGGTGGTTAAGTCTTAGATCTTAGATTAGGGAAGTTAGTATGAATAGGGGTTTAGGAATTTAATGGTAATCTTTGGTTTAGTTTAGTTTTAAATAGTTTAGTCTTTAGAAAAATTACATCCGATTTGAAATTAGCTCACGGGGTATTTGTCCTGGAGGCTAAATAATAAGGCCATGTTATATTTTTGCCTAACTTATATTGGGTTACTTTATTATTCTTTATGTTTTCCTCATTCTTCTTTTACTTTCTTTAATGAATTGGTTGTGATTCTTTTATATTGTTTTCTTGTGTTGTGATTTGTTTGTTTTAGATGAATGGTTAGGTTGTATTTTTTTTTTGGTAAGGAAACCGGCCTAATAGTAATTCTATCACATGAATGGTTAGGTTGTATTTTAGGATCATAATAAACACGTATAATTAAATTTCCGAAACTAGATATCTAGTTGCGTAAGAAGTGAGATATTCTTCATATCTCACTTGGCTCTTAGCTGACCCCAAAAAGCTAGTGGTGATTCTAAATTAGGATATAACTCTCATAGGGTATATTGAACAAAAATAAAAATCCCAACGTCATGTGAGGCAAGAGTTTGTGAGAATCCATGCCAATTGAGGACTATTGGTTCTCGGTTCAACATTAAATCTAAACTCGTTGTCTCTTCGAGAGGATTACGACACACATGTTTAAGTCTATATTTTGTAAAATTATTCTAAAATTCTGGTTGTTAATCTGTTTTAAATTTATTAACTTTTCAAGTTTATTATTATATGTACTGAATATTAATCGATATTGTCTTTATCGCTTTACAAAGTTCATCAATATTGCCTCATTTTTTTTAGTGAGTCCAAACATATACTCATTTATTTGAAATTTTTTTAGCAAAGCAACACCTGTCATAAAAAAGTAACAACTTGACGGCTCCATTCGTTTACCGAAAAATAATTTCAAGAAAGTTTTTCGGATTTTCGGGGTTCGGTTCATGAAAAATAAAATAGTCAAGGAAAACATTTTCTACTAATGTAGAAAACACATTCAAAAGTGATGAAAATGTTTTCCACTTTTCAGAGAAAGCAGAGAATATTTTCCATATCTTATTTCACCTCACTTTCTTTCACCAAGCACATTTATTTTTTTCTTTTTCTTTTTCATTTATTTTTATTTTTTTAAAAACTAGTTTTTTATTTTTCCTTTTATTTCTTTTTCATTTTCTTCTTCCTTGGGTGGTCGCTAGTCGGGCAACTAGCCATAAGCGATGCTCGACCTTAGGTAATTTGAGCCTAGCCTCGCCTCGCTCGAGACCCATGAGGCGTGGTCGAGCCTCGCTGGCCTCAAGTGAGGCCAAACAATGCCGACTCTGGCTAGGCCTCGCTTGAGGTTGCGACCGGCAAAGGAAGAAAAAAAAGGAAAAAAGAGAAAAATTAATATAAAAGAAATATAAAAAATTATTAAAAATTCAAAAATAATCAAAATTCAATTTTTTCAAAAAAATAAAAAATAAAAAATAAAAAAAATTAAAAGGAGTGCAATGAGGATTTTCCATACCGAATGAAAAAAAAAAATATTTTCTAGTTCATTTTTATGTCTTAGCGAACACCACAAAATATTGTCAATTTCTTAAAAATGGCTTTCCAAAACACATTTTCCAAAAATATTACATTTTTTTAAACGAAGCGAAGTTTGAAGTCTTAGTTAGCATTACGTTGCTAAGTAGATTAGATGCCAATTAAATATATATTATCTCATCTTTGTGGACGAAACAACACCTGTCACTTGTTTTCCTTTTGTAGCTTTTCTGAAATCAATGGTAACTTTCTTTTGTTGATTTGCTAATCTTCACTTTTTTCGATTTATAACATCTATTTATTTCAAAAATATGTGCTATTATTTTTTTGTGATTGATGGATAAATTTTATTAATACTTTAATATCATGTATTCGTGAAGTATACTTTATTGTGAGTATTTCTTCAAGACTTATCGTAAACAGTATAGCAATGACACTCCTTTAAAAGTTTATTAAAAACTTATTGCAATTCTCATTTCAAAATTTATTCTTATCATTTATAAAGGGATATAAATTATTTTCATAAAATTAAAGTGAGAAATTATCTTTGATAATTCATTATACAATTTCCCATTCTTCATTAGTAGATATGTTGAAAGTATTACTAGCGATGACTCTAATGATTGAATGCCTTATTATTTGCTAAAATTCATTTTTATGGATTTTCAAATATCAATTTAATTTGTAAGACTAGGAGCAATCTTTTAGAAATACTCTAACATCATTTCTTAAATCAAATACGAGATGTGTTGTGTGTATGCTTGGGAAAATTACCAAAAAGGTCATAAATCTATTGCAATTTTGTCAATTTAGTCCTCAATTTTTTTTGACCAATTGAGTCCTAAATTTGTGCATATCGCCAATTTAGTAAATTGTTGATGTGGGCCTTGATTGTCTATCTTGATTTAACTTCTGGTGACATAAATAATTTTTAATAATATTTTTTTGAACTTTTTCTTTTATTTTTCCTGTTTTTTTTTTTCCTTTTTTTTTTCTTCTTTTTTTTTTTTCCTTCCCTTCTTCTTTCTCCAACCGGTTGCTAAGCCTTGGTGATGGCCAACGAATGACCAGGCGTGGGCGGCGAGGTCGACCTAGTGAGGCCACCTTGGCTCAGTGATGGCGAGCCGCTCCCACCCTTAGCAAGGCTCAACCTCACCATTGTTGGGCAAGGCTTGCCCAAGGCTAGCGAGGTCGACCTTGCCGGTCATTGGCCATCATTGAGGCCTAGTGACCAGTTAGAGGAAGACAAAGAAGGAGAGAAAGAAAAAAAAAGAGAAAGAAAAGAAAAAAAAAAAAAATCAGAACAAATATTAAAATATTATTAAAAGTTATCCACCCCAACGTCGATCGGGTCACATAGGACGGCTAGTATTCATATCGTAATTTCGACCAAAATTGGCCCGATGGATTGAATTGGCAAAAGTGCAAAAGTTTTAAGACTAAAATGGTTCGATTGCAATAGTTTATAACTTTTTCACCTTTCTTTCTAGCAGTATAAATAGAGCAATGTACATGTACACAAGATACAATAATACAATTACAATTCCTCCAATATTCTTTGTTTTCTTTCATGGTATCATAGCGATTCGGCGCCCCGAGAATGTCACGCGACATGTGTCTTTTCCAATTATTACTTATAATTATTAAACACACGGAAGCATATTAAAGCATTCACAAAATTTCTATACAAGTCTAGTAAAACACATATGCATCTTTTTATATACATTATCACCAATTGTACAATACAACATTCAGCCAAAAACAAAATACATACTTTATGGGAAGGGTCAGGGTCACCAAACTTCAGCATTATATTACTACACCCAAAAGCTTGCATGCACACCGTCAGACCATCAACTAAGGGTCAATGACTTCACTCGACGATATGCCATCATCGCCAAACCCTGGAGGACTATCAAAGCCTCTAAGCAATCTAACTAACTCACCCTCGATATTAACATACCAAACGACATAACAATGGATTATATACTCCGGTAACCCTCGTTGACCCATAAAAGCGGTAGTACACATAGTATAAACCATTGGTAATCCGGTACAAATACATCTTCATAATTATAATAAAAAAACATAGGAGCTCCAAAACGTGGTGGTAGTGAGGGATTCATCCTACATATCTGAAAAATAAGGAGTGAGCCGAGGTCCAGTAATTGAAATCTCTAAGTCTAAGGTAGAAGATTCACTCACCACTTAACCTGGTATCAACAATAATTAAGAGTTCAAGGCAGTACATAATGCATGAATAAAGGTATTATCCTTCCAATTATGACATGTCAATTAAATAACAATAACATTATATAAAATCAATCACTCATGTGTAAGCGAATGGCATATTATATATCATAAATATCACATAACATCTCATCGATTCACACATATGAATTCATATTTGTCTTTGGCAAGGACCATCCCGAGTCACGAGGCATCTTTACTAACGAGGTATTGTCACCACCAACTCATGGGGAACGGAATTATTCATACCCTTTGCGTGATTATGGTCATTTCTTAACATCATGTCATTGCATAGCCACGTCACACCATGACTACAAGAGCCATGTTATACCATGACTACACGAGTCATGTCATCATAGGATTTCATTTCATCTCGACCTTGCAGAGAAACTGTTTCATACGGTAGAACATCGGCTAACTCTAGAGTCTCATCCATATACTCATACAAGGGAATTCGCTCGGTGGCAAATAGACCATGGCAAAGGTCTTAGTCAATTAACATCAAAGACATACATAATTTATTACAACGCAAAACATGTCACGTATTTTTATAATTACAATCGCAACAATGACATGTCAATCTGTTGGCATTTCACATAATGTACAAGACAATCAATTAATTACGTACCTTTTCAACATGAGAACTTTCCTTTTCTTTTCACCAAGCCAATATCAAATAGAAGAGAACTTTTGCAAGTTCTATAACATTTAAACACTACTACTCCATAATTTAGTAACTTATCTAATTTTTATTATTTATTTATTTTTAAACCACCCTTGATTAAGCTCACTTTTACCACATATATTGGAGATTATTTCTATAGTTCCAAATTCTTAGACTTGGAATATTTTCCTAGTAAAATTTTGTAATTTTACCCCTAACTTTTGATTTTTATTCCACCAAGCCATAATAATTAAATTAAAACTAAATGCTATTATTCTTGTTGTTTAAAACACACATTTTATTTACACTATAGACACCACATATTTTACAAAAATTTTAAAACTGCCCACTTTTAATTAATTATTACAAATTGCTCCAATTTTGCATAGTTAAACATATGACCTAATTAAGCAATTATCTCTAAAAACTAACTTAACCACTTATCAAAATAAGGTTCTACATGCTGTGAACAATCCCTAGAACTTCCAGTTTTTATAGATTAGTCCCTCAACTTGGTGAAATTACAAATTTGCCCCTAAAGCTTATAAACTCATTTTTTAAACCGGTTTGATTTCCTTTAATTAATATTACTTAATAACCCACTAATTAACACTAAAAATCATGAAATAACACTATTCACAGCCCCTCTTCATTTCTGTAAATTGAAATTATCCCTTACCTTGACAAGAAAAATTACCAAAATACCCTTTTTGAGCCTAGTTTTACCATTTTCACACTTTTCTTACTCAAAATGCCACAAAACCTTTTAGTAATCTCTCAAGGACCACCTAAGCATGTGAAAAGCTTTTTTTACTTCAAGCTCAACAATCACCATAGCTTAACATACAACTATTGAAACTTACTCACACATGGAATAAGATTCAAACTAAATAACAAACAATCAATCAACCAAGGTCAAGAGTACTAAATAAATCATTCTAGTTTAGTTAAGTAGAGTTTTCACTTACTCAAGGTGAAATCTTCAACAAAGCAAGCCTCTAACCACCTTGACATCAAAATAGATACTAAAATTAACAATTCTTATTGTTTAAAAAAAAACAACAAAGCTTATTTGATGAAGAAAAAGGAAAGGGAAGTCCAACAATATACCTTGTCAAGAAACTAGATTGAAAGTGAGCTTGAACTTTGATTTCTTTGTTGAAAGAGAGTGAAAAAGAAAATTTGCACTTGAAGAAGAAGAAGGAGTGATATCCAAGTGAAGAAGAAGAAGACATGCCTTTTAGTCTCTTATCTTTCAAAATTTTGCCACAATGGATAGTTTTTTGGGGTCACATTAAATGACTTGGGTTTAAAACAATAATAACAAATAACTATAGTTTCATTTAGATGATAACTTAAAAATGTAATATGTCATGCATGATGTCATAGACTTAGGGTCAAAGCATTTCAATTAGGCAAGTGGCATAAGGTGAGAGTTAAGACATTTATTCATGCTAATATAGTGATAAATGGCATAGTTTAATTGAATAGAGGGAAATATTAGGTTATTTTGGGTATATACTATACATTGTAGTAAATAAACAGAGAAATCGGTATTTGTTTGAAATGCTGATAAATCAGAAAATTATTGTAAAACCGCTAAAATCATTAATGAAAGTATAGAATAAAAATGACACCTTAACTCAATAAAACTTTTAATGTTTAAAAATCATTTGATACGTATTTTGAAGCATATCGGTCCCCGTTGACAATTGATAAACTAATTTTATTATCTTAACAATTCTCACTACTAACTTAAATATCATAAACTACGAAGAAAATTTGAATGTCACAACATTCCTTTTTCCGCCTAGCTTCCATGATCCTAGAATTGTTTTGTGACTTCTTGTTGCAATCCTAATCCTGCAAAACAAGCCAGCATCACACTTGTTTTTTACATCATATCGAAGAATAAAAATACTAACGAACCTATAATGGAGGAAACCTCCAACTCACCTCAACACCAAGCTTCCGATCTAGTTGATCAACTGAAGAGAAGCGGTCTTCTGCCAAACAATTTGCTGGATCTGCTCTTGCTCCGGTTCAGGTTCCTGGCCCAATCCAACATCTAGACCATTGGTATCTAGTTCAAGGTCAATGGGCCATCATGCCAGGTCAAACATGGGCCCAACATGGCCCACCTTGAGAGGAAAGTGTTCTAGGCCTTGGAACTCAACCCAATGGAGGTGGGTCAGTTCCCTTTTCACATGAGACCAACCCAAATGGTGGACCAGGTTAGACAGCTCCGGTTCACATATCCGAATCCATCCCATCGGGTCTAGGGATGAATCCCTACTCGATTCTCCAGCCTGGATTCTTGCCCTACGTGTTTCTAGTCAATGGTGATAGCCCTGAGCCCAGCGACCCACTCTACATGTTGACGGCCAATGAACTAGAGCTGCAACTCATCAACCTACAACTTGCTGGACTGGACAACTACAACACTTGGGCTCAAGACTTCCAACGAGCTCTTATCACAAAAGACAAAGACAGATTCCACGACGGAGCTATCCTTTTCCGACCGATGAATGACTCTAGCGGCACTGGCAAAAGTGCAATCAATTGGTTCGCACTTAGATTGGAAATTGTCTCACTCCTGATGTCACGACTGGACTCCCTCCAACTGAGGACTCGAAGATAATGTGGGAGAACATTCGCGAGATGTACGGGTAGCTCGATCGAGCGAAGCTATTCACAATCACTCGGGCCTTGTCGAAATTGAAGCAAGGAAACCTTTTGGTTACCACTTGCTTCAACCGGCTCTCAGCTCTATAGAACGAGCTCAAGGTGGTCGAAGAACAGCTCGATGGACTCGAGACCACGCTCCGACAGTATTGAACAATGAAAGAAAGAGACAAAGTAACTCGTTTTTGCTGATTTTGAATGAGACACACTCACATTTTTGGTTGCGAATCTTGGTGATGGAGCCAATGCCGACGGTCAACTAGATCTATCAAAAGGCTGTCCAAGAGGTAAGCCAGAGGCTGGTCATTGCCGAACATGCAAGGACGGGTGAAAGCGTCACCCTTACCATCTTCCCAACAGTCTCCGCTCTGGTCGAATCGCTACACGGCATCCATGGAGGGCTCAGGAGCATCGAGCGTCCACAAGCAGCGACTGCAGGGTTGAAAGTAATGGAAACTCTAAAGGGTTTCAAATGGACGGCTGCGATCAAAAAGGATCAGACGGCTATTATTCATCCGCCCATCTGCCCAAATCCAATGGCCTTTATCAGGCCACGTTAGCGCTAGAGTATAGACCATCCAATGGCCCTCAAAATACCATGTCGACATAGAAACCTAATGGGAAAAATTTAGAGGCCAAAGGTAAATATTGTGAATATTATAAATGCGCAGATCACATTATTGATACACGTTGGAAACTACATGGAAAGCCGTATAATAAGGACAAAAAGGAGAAATAATTTTCTGCTTACTAGGTTTCAACACAAATGACTAATGGGGCACACCAAACAGTTGTCCAAGATTAGTACCGGAATATTATGAAGGCTCTGAGTCAATTGACAACTAGTGACAAGACTACAAGTTTTTCAGCTACCTTTCTTTGCAAGATGAATTCAATACCAGTTGATACACGGATAATTGATTCAGGTGCTAATAATCACATAATTTGCAATAAGCAATTATTTCCTGATGTTGAAAAGAGACTACACTCTTCCGTATCAATACGTCTTCTGAGTGGGGACATCACTTATGTCACCAAAATTGACACAATTCATCTCAATTCAAATATTATCCTAAAAAAATGTCCTATATATCCTTGATCTTGAGTTCAACCTCTTATTTGTTTCAAAAGCTTGCAAGGATGATTCTTGTCGTGCCATATTCAATTCCAAAAATTGCCTCTTTTAAGACCTTTTGACTGGTGGATCGATGGGCTTGGGTAGTGTTACACAAGGGCTACATTTTTGGACCAGTTTCCCAAAAGATTTTGACTTATTGAGTAACTTATTGAGTAAAAGCATTTCTTGTAATGCCATTACCAGTAATAAAAATCTTTTTTTCTCATCAGCGGTTGGGTCATAGTGCACGTTTTTCCTCATCCCAAATGTCCGATCTGCCCTTTGGCAAAACAATCTCGGGCACACTTCCCAATCAGCACATCTCGAGCTACTAGTGCCTTCTCCTTACTTTATATGGATATCTAGAGTCCCCATCATTGTCGATGATTATACTTGCACCACTTGGGTTTTCTTTGTGCAATCCAAGAGTCAAACCTTTTTCCATCTGTCGAATTTCCTCTCTTTAATTAAAAATTAATTTGACAAATCTATCCAACAATTTCATTTTACAAATAATGGACGCGAGTTCTTTGCTACTTTGAATGTACATCTTTCCTATCCTCTCAAGGGATACTCCATGAAAGCTCATGCACTTACAGTCCCCAACAAAATGAGATTGTTAAGTGCAAATATTGACATCTCTTAAAAGTAGCTTGAGCTCTCAAATACCAAGCTTCAATCCCTAAAAATTTTTGGGAGATTGTGTAGTCATGGCAGCCTATTTAATTAATCCCATGCCAACTCAAATTCTTGAGGACGAACTCCTTTTGAATTGCTTTATCGAAAACAGCCAAGGATCGATCATCTTACAGTGTTTGGCCCTTTATGTTATGCAATGATTGTGGACCTCAGGCCATGCCATTAAGTGTGTTTTTATGGGATATCCTTCTTTGCATAAAGGTTATCGAGTTATGAAAATTTCTACAAGGCATTTCTTTTGCAAGCAAAGATGTTATCTTTCACGAAGACATCTTTCCATTCCAAGAGATTGCATCTTCATCGCAATCCTCCATCTCGGCATCCAACCATAGTCATTTTTTTGTCAAAAGAAGACTTATCTGTGGGTTCTCGATATGTACTCATTGCACCTGAGCCACTGTGTCGGGTCATGACAGATTCCTTAAACCAAGTAGTTGAATCACCGGCTTTATCACATGAGGACATCCACCCACCCACTTAATCCCTCAATGAATTCTCCTCCACCACAGATTCATCATGAGTCATCCTCTCCGGTTCCTAAACAAATAAGGACTACGTATGTCCTACATTGGATTCTCCGGTACACAATACCCTATATCCTCATATATTTCATTTAGTCGACTATTAATAGGACATAGATGCTGTATTAGTTGCATTTCTGAAGAATAGGAACCGTCTTCTTATTATGAAGCGCACGTGACCCCCGATAGCAACGTGCAATGTAGGTTGAATTAAATGGCTTCATGGAAAACCATACTTGGAATATTGTTCCATTACCCCCACATCAAAAGCCGCTTGACCTGCAAATGGGTATACAAGATTAAATTCAAGGCAGATGGTTCTGTTGAAGCGATATAAGGCTCTGTTTGGTTGCAAAGGGATTCACGATCATGAATCCCTTTGAATGATACAAGGCTTCGTTGAGCGATGCAAGATTAAATTCAAGGTAGATGGTTTCGTTGAATGATACAAGGCTCCGTTTAGTTGCAAAGGGATTCACGCATCTTGAAGGTTTTGATTATCATGAGACTTTTTCTCCAATGGCCAAAGAAGTTACTGTTCGCTTTTTTTTTTTTTTTTTATCCATTACTGCCCTTCGCAATTGGCCACTACATCATATGAATGTCCACAATACTTTTCTACATAAGGATTTGGATGAAGAGATCTATCTGAGCTTCCACAAGGTTTACGTAAACATGAGGAGTCTCAAGTATGTCATCTCCGTAAATCTCTATATGGGCTTAAACAAACTACTAGGCAATGGTATGCTAAGTTCACTATTGCACTAACGGTCTTGGGATTCCAACAGTCCAAGCATGATTACGCCTTATTAACATAGACTCAAGGTACTTCATCAATTTTTCTATTGATATATGTTGATGATATACACATCATAGGGAATAATGAGTCTGCTATTGCAAAATTCAAAGAATACTACACTCTGCTTTCCACATCAAGGATTTGGAGCCTCCCAAATATTTCATTGACATTGAGATAGCTCAATCTAACAAGGGAATCTACCTTAGTCAGCGTAAATTCATTTTGGACATTGTTTCACGAGCAAGATTGTCGGGATGTAAAGCGGCTATTATACCGATTGCACAAAATGCAAGCTGCCAACAGATGAATATGATGTGAGCTCGTCTTCATCTATTGAAGATCCATCACTCAAAGACCTATTGGGATATTAGCATCTTGTTGCAAAATTAGTATATCTCACCATGATAAGACCTGATATATATTATGCGGTGCAGATATTCAATCAATTCATGCATAACTTGAAACAGTCTCTTAGAATGCAACACCGAATGTTGTAAAGTATTTAAAGCAATGCCTAGGACTTGGTATTTTTGTCTTGTGATTGCAACATGAAGATGACAACCTACTATGATGTAGATTACTCCACTTGTACAATGATGAGTAGGTCCATCATTGGTTTTGTATCAAGTTGGGAAGATCACTCATTTCATGGAAAACAAAGAAGCAGTCAACCGTCTCACTATCATCTAGGGTTGATCGGTTCCCGGTTCCCAATTTTCGGAACGGAGACTGGTCACTTAGGATTTAGTTCATATTTTACTAATTTTTGTCATTAAAGTTCACTTAGGGTTTAGTTCGCATTTTACTAATTTTTTTTGATGAAATAATAAAACAAATATATATATAATCGGTTCGGTCCGATCGGGTTCGGTTCTCCCTTGGAACCATGAACTAGATTGCCCAAACATTGGTTCCACTTTTAAGAACCGAAAACTAGATCGACAATCTAGGGAATCGAATTTGACCATTTGGTCGGTTCGGTCCGGTCAAGGCCGTTCTTGATTTGGGCAAAATCCTTTTGCACATCCCCTGCTATTATCACCGAATCAAAATATCAAGCCATGGTGAAAATTGTTTGCGAAATAGTTTGGATATAGGGTCTACTCTTAGAACTTGTGGTACAAATTGATGGACCCAATGAATTATTTGAATTATTTTGTGACAATGATGCCGCACTAAAATAAGTTGCAAATCCAGTCTTTCATGAGATAACTAAGCATATAGAGATTGATTGTCACTTCACTCGAGACAAGATATGAGAAGGGATCCTCATAACAACGGGAATTGGAACTATAGAGCAACTTGCAGATATCTTTACCAAACCATCATATCAAAGACAACATAAATACGCATTGAGCAAGCTAGATGTCCTCGACATATACAGACCACCAACTTGAGGGGGAGTGTTGGAAATATATTTTGATATCACCGGAGATATGAATCGATTAGATTGAGATATTGATTATGATTATGGACTAATTGATTCAGTTACTCCATCATTGGTACTGTAAAATAGGAAACTATAATCTTGTATATTTTTTCCTTTTTTTTTTCACCTTTCTTTCTAGAATTATAAATAGAGCAATGTACATGCACCAGATACAGTAATGCAATTAGAATTCCCCAATATTCTTCATTTTCTTTCCCTTATCCTTTTCGTCTCGGTTTTTATTCAGCTTTTATATTGACCCCGTCGACAATTTTCCGCCACCTTGCCCAAGCGCGTAGCGGGTGCCCAGAAGTCAAGGGTTTTGGTCATGTGTAAAATGTAATATTTATTGTTGTCTGAATGTCCATAGAATAGACCTCCTTTGTCCTCTGCGAGAGAAAGTGCGAGCGATGGCTTCGACGGCGACATTGCTGGCTTTGGTGAATCTGCGTCCCGCAATGGCTTTGATTTGGTCCGTGGCGATCGTAGTTTTTCGCGGAATGATTGATTATGCAGTTGTTGCTACAGATATGATGAGAAGAAATCGGGTCAGTTTTCTCTGCATCTTTGGGATTTTTATTATTATTTAGAACTTCTTTTGACATGATTACGCGGTGAAATCGGTCCTCTGCTTGTAGTTCGACCCAACAAATGCAAAATCGTCTGGAATGTCGCAGATATTCTCTGGCGTGAACGATCGAACCACTGAATGTTAAGAATCACCAGATCCCACCAAAATTATGCGAAAAGATACCTTTGAATTCACGCACCCACATTTGATTGTCGAGAAAGTTCCGCGAATTTTGGATTTAAAAAATTCAAATATGCGTGACTGGCGAAATTCAGTTGTTGAGGCCGCTTGCTGTGTTAGGTTCGGCTCCATCGGAACCATAAAACTTTGTTTTTTTTTTTTTTTCTCTTTGTTCTGTTTGGCCAGAAGCATAAGACTTGGTCTGAAACACTATGTTTACTATGTGAAGCGGTTTAGTTTCCTTGATTTGACAGGAATCATCTTCGTCATCGTCGTCGTCTGGAATCAAATATGAAGTATTCTTGAGTTTTAGAGGTGAAGATACTCGCAAAACAATCACAGATCACCTTTATAGCAGATTGGCAGATGCAGGGATCAAGGTCTTTAGAGACGATGAAGAGCTCCGTGCTGGAGAAGAGATCCATCCGAGGCTAAAAGAAGCAATCAAGCAGTCAACGATCTCGATAGCCGTCTTCTCCAAGGATTATGCTTCCAGTAAAAGTTGCCTCATGGAGGTGGTACAAATGTGGGAGTGCAGAGAATTGAATGGACAGACTATTATCCCGATTTTCTATGATATTAGTCCCTACGATGTAAAACACCAGGCTGGGGATTTTGGAAGGTCCTTCGATCAACATGTGCAAGATGGAGTCAACGGACCATCAAAAAATGGAAAACGCAGATACCAGCGAAAAAATGGAAGGAGGTTTTTGGAAAGATCGAGGGGGAGATTAAGTGGATTTAATCGGGAGAACATAAATGGGGGGTAATTCTTTTACTTCTGGTTTCTATTTTCTTTCCTAGATAAATGGAAAAAAAATGTATAGGATGATGTGAGAATGAACCCGAACCTTTTCCAACAAATATTATATGTAAGCATATCGATGATGATGCATGCTAGAGAGATCTTTAAGGTTATTCTTCTGAAATGGATCGGTAATTTAACAGGATTGAAGTTCTATATGCCTATTGAATGACCAGTGACTCGATTAAAGTGGCCATTTGAAAATGGATTGACTTATGATATAACTGCGAGTTAGAACAGCCTGACCTTGTCCCCCCACGCTCCGTTCGTTTCCCCTTTGGCATTTTGAAAAATGACTCGAGAGAATTTTTGTTTTGCAGATAGCATGATATCAATGTCAAAATTGCTATGTGCATGGAAGGGAAATAGACCACGCATTAAAACTTGCTCTCCATTTTAATTGAAAATTCCCCCTGCCCCTGTTGGTTGATTTAATTTTTGTTTTTTTGTTTTTGTCTACTTTTAAATATATATTTTTTGTTGTCATCTCCATCCTTCATCACTTATGTTTGCAGGCATGAGTCCCAGCTCGTAGAAAAAGTTCTTAGACGTGTCTGGCAGGTGTTGAAGAAGGATGACCAAGTTGTAACCGACAAACTAGTTGGAATTGATCTTCATGTTCAAGAGATGATGAGAAAGCTTGGTGTTGTCTACAGCGATGGACAAGCGATCAAAGTATGTGGAGAAGACGTACGTGTTGTCGGAATATGCGGTATGCGGGGTGTCGGGAAGACTACACTTGCAAAGGTTGTCTACAACAAGATGCATATGTTGTTTGATGGATGTAGCTTCCTTGAAGGTATTAATTCGAGAAGAGTCGATGTTTCACAAGAAATGTTGATTGCTTCCCTTCAAAAAAGAAAACGTGAAGCACTTAATTCTTCTGATGATGGTATTAAGAAAATGGAAAGTCTATTTAGTAATATGAAGGTTCTCATTGTGCTTGACGATGTGCATGAGGATGAACAAATTGAAGGATTAGCTGGGAAGCTTACTTGGTTTGGTTCAGGAAGTAGAATCATTGTGACCACAAACAGAAGAGATGTTCTAAATGGTTTCGAGGATGAAGCAGTTGAAGAATACAAGGTTGAACCAATGACAGATCACCATGCTCTTCAACTCTTTCGTAAGCATGCTTTTCAAGGGATGCTCCCCAAGATGTCTCTGAGTATGATTCCTTGTCCATAGACATCGTCAAAGCTATTGGAGGGCTTCCTATGGCTATTGTGATTCAGGCTTCATATTTAAGCCAGAAAAGGAAGGACATAGAAACATGGAGAAATACTTTGGAATTTAAAAGACACCCACCAGATGGTGTTAGTAGTTTCTTTGACAAGAGTTACAACTCTTTAGATGATCGCACAAAGAAGATATTCCTCGACATAGCATGCTTTTTGTTGGAAAGGATGAGAGGATTCCCACTTACATGTGGGAGGCTTGTGATTACTATCCTCCTAAGGGAATAGATTCCCTTCGCAACTTGCATTTGTTGGAAGATGGAGAAAATAATGAATTAAGAATGCACAATCTGATACGAGACTTTGGCAGGGACATTGTCAAGAGGAAAGTTTGAGCGCTGCAGGTTTTGGAATCACAGTGATGCACTTTCCATTCTAGAAAATCCAGTTTTCAAAGCCTCTAAATATTGTTGAGTCTGCAAAAGTTGATACTATTATAACACTTGAAATCTTACTTTTTACAATATTTTCTCACACCACAAACGACACTCGGAGCAAACTAGCTCCTACAAAACTCAGAGCACACTGCCTCCTACAAAACTCTCAACTGTTTTTTTTTTTCACTCACGGACCGATTTCTCTCTCTGTATCCGTGAGACTCTCTCAATCTTAAGGCTTTCTCTGGCCCTCTACTTTTTCACAACATGTTACTACAAGTGCGAAGGGGAACCGCCTATTTATATAGTCCCAGGTCGGTGGAATTTTCTTAATTGTTAAGCAAGTTGACTTGTTAGCTTGTTTTCTAAAATGACAGCTTGGTGCCTCAACTTAATGATTCACGGCCAGCTTCTCTTCCTTCTTAACAGATACCCACTGATTTTTGTAAATTTGATTTGTCTCATTTCATTAAAAGGAGTAAGAGAAATTAAAGTTTTTCAACTTACTTGTACTTTTTCTCCCAACCGAGACTTGACAGGGTACTAAAAGTGTCGAAGGCATTGGTCTCACAGTTGAAGAGGGTTGCGGCGACAGTTTTAAATGTGAACAATTTTCGAAAATGTCGAATTTGAGGTACCTCAGACTGGACCGGGCTAAAATCCAGGGAGATACTGTGAATCTTCCTCCAAATTTGAGGTGGCTTGATTGGCGAGAGTGCCACTTGATTCCTGAGCTACGTAATATGCATTTGAAGGAGTTAGTCATTCTCGATCTGTCTTGGAGTCCGGTCACCAAAAATTCAAAACTCAGGAGTCAATTCATGAAGGTATGCCCAATATTTACTTTTTAAAACTCATTTTAAGATGATAGATATGAGTGAGTAAAGTTTGATATCTTCTTTTGCACGCTGCAGAAGGTGGAGAAATTGAAAGTCTTGAACCAACAAGGATGTGGTCTGTTAGGTGCATCGTTGAAGTTTTCAGCTACAATCAAATTGGAAATATTGATAATGGAAGATTGTACTCGGTCACCTGAACTTGGGACATTCATCAGTAAACTGAAGAGCTTGAAATCCTTAAATTTGAGAAACTGTAAGAAAGTCAAGCAGTTGCCTGAAGAACAGCGCTGCATGAAATCTTTGACGGAACTTCTGATTGATGGAACTGGCATAGAAAAAATTCAAATCCAAATTGGTTTTTTGAAGAATCTTGAAGTACTCAGTGCTTGTAACTGTAAAGGGTTGGAAGATATATCCACAATTGGCTGCCTGAGGAATCTCTCAAGTCTCGCTCTGGATGGTGCTGCTATTGATGGGCTTCCAGATACTTTTGAATTTCCTCGGACACTTAAGAGACTTTCTTTAAGGAAATGTCACAAGTTGGTTAAACTTCCACCTTCCATCGGGAACCTGAAGGTGCTGGAGGAAATGGACCTTTCATACACTAAAATCACAGAAATTCCATCCTCAGTCAAGGAATTGACAGAATTGAAGACCCTGAAGATGGCAGGCACTCACCTAAAAAGATTTCCTCGAGATATTGTGAAGTTAGCTAAACTGGAGGAGATAGATTTCTCTTTCTGCGTAAGTTTGGAGAGCAAAGTTCGCTGTGATATTTCAAAACTATCCTCTTTGAGAATTTTGAGATTATCGTCATCCAATGTTGCCGGGCTGCCTACGAGCATTTGCCATCTCTCTCACCTCCAAACCCTAGACATACTTGACTGCAACCAACTTCACGCACTACCAAAGTTGCCCTCCAGTTTACTCAGTCTCCGCTGGGGATCCAAAAACATGACAGTCCCCGACTTGTCATATCTGACAAATCTAAAAGAGCTACTCTTGACAGATGGTGAGCAGCCAAAAGCCGGATGGCTCATGATGTTATTGAATCTAATGACCCCAAATATTGGGTGGATCACGAGATTACCAAGTCTAGAGACCTTGCAATTGTCCCTTTCAAAGGTCACCTATCTCCCTCGGAATTTTAGTGCCCTTACTCAGCTCCGGGAACTCTCTTTATCCTACATGAAGAAGCTAGACCTCACACAACTTCCCTCGTCCTCAAGCTTATGGACTCTGCGTCTCAAACACTGCAAGATTCAAAAGCCCAAATTTTCTGGTCTGAAACATCTGTCAGAACTAGAACTAGACGACTGCGATTTAGCAGAGATTGATGGTCTTAAAGATTTAAAGCTTTTGGAAGTCCTGAAAATTTCTCAATGCAAGAGTATAACAAACCTTAATGGGCTTGAAAAAATAGGACGTCTCCGGATGGTGCAAGTTTTCTCTTCACCTCAAGTCGTTCTACCAAAATTATCCGGAATGTGTTGAAAAGGCCCAAATGTAATTGGGCTACATGTCCGTATCTTGCATTCTTCTCGGTCAGTGGATGGATAGTCTCTGTCCTGTACGAACTACTATTGTACTTTGAATCTTCGACAGGACATCTCCTTTATAAGAAGCTGGAGGGCAGCCTCTCTAAGGTACATGCTCGAATTCTGTTTAGAATTCTTTTTGACCCGAAACAAAGTTGGATTTTATCGTTTCCATGAATTCCTTATGTGTATATTGCATTGGATCTGTGCAGGGCCACAAAGTACCCCAGGCAAATTCTTCTTGTCCTGCGATTGGTAATGGCATCAAGAATCTCGCATCAAAACCATTGCTGAAGGTAGTGACTCCACTCGAATTGCTGCATATTTTGTTGGTGTTCTATTTGTACTGTTTTCATAAAGGGCAATGCCATTTCCACGGCCTATACGGCTGCTTATTGGTATAATGAGGCCATGTCCCTAGAGAAACCAGATAGAGGTACGATTTACCAAACTGCATCACTGTTATTTGTAGCCTGTAGGATGCATCTCAAAGCTGTCCACTGCCACGCAGCTCTTCGACCATGATGAGAAAGAGAAGACAAAGAAGAAAATAAGATCCAGCATCCATGGGCGATGTTGCGACAACTCCACGGTTGTGAGCCATCACGGGCCTGTACCTTCATCGGCCCTGCTGGTGAAATTCGTCCTCAACACCGCCTTCAGTGTTGCCATTCTCCATTTCAGTTGATCAAGTCATTGGGTTCCCGAACCTCCAGGAGTTCATTACAGGATGGTGATGCGAAATGGATGTGACACAGATCTAAATAAAATGAATTACTTGTGATTGTGAAATTGAATAGGATGAATGCGATGTTGAGAGAGATGTCTTTGAATTGATCTGCTGCTTGGAAAACGATACTTTTCTTCCATCGTTCTCTTCTCCTCTTCTTAATCGATTTTCTTCCCTCGCGTCTCTGGATGGCAACCTGGTTAATGGCGATGGCTCATCTCTTCCAATCGGAAACCATGCTTATATCCATCTATAAAAATTGGGAGAATAGAGTTTTTGTTGAGCCACATCACTTTGAAGGCTATTCTCATATAAAGAAAAATTAAATAGGATGATTGCGATGGAACCCCAGAACATTTTGTTACGATAGAGAGACAAATCAAATCATCCAAGTCGGTACCCAGAACATTCTGTTACTACATTTTATTAAGAGTTCAATCAAGGGCTAGTATGAGAATAGCCTTCAAAGTACTGGCAGATGGTTATTCACCTAGTCAGAGATTAGCTCAACGGCTTGAAGATGTAGGCGACAACCGTGTCTTAATCTATGACTGAATATTACGGCTCCCATCATCACTGACTAATTCTTCCTAAGTCAATGCCACTGATTTAAAATGATAGTAAAATTGGCGAATTTAAACAAGACTCATTTGTATATGTGCAGGGCACATATACAATCCAGACACACATTGGCAAATAAATAGTAGGAAGCAGAGAGACATACATCGAAAGAATTGCTGATAAGTTCGGCAGGGAAAATCTCTTTGTTGCTATAGGAAGTGTTGATGAAGCTCAGGAGATGGTTGGTCTCCACCCGAAATGTGAAGGTCTCCGTGTCGGCCATCTAGGAAGCACGGACACTCTCCGAGGGCCTCTGTGCCGGTGTCGGATACCGACAATTGTCCAACACTCTTTTTTTAGTATTTATTTATTTGTGGATTTGAATCAAATTAATTTAATTGAAATAATCATAAAATGATAATTTATCATATATATATAAATATACATTTAATATACAATGTGTCCCAACATATCGGAATCTCTTCTTTTTTTTTAAATAATGTGTCATTATGTTGTGTTGCGTGTCGATGTCGGTGCTACTTAGTCAGCCATCCGCACATCCTTGAAGACTGGAAAAGGCTAGTGAGGGCATTGAGGGTCTCATGCGCAAAGGTGCTAAGGAAATTGAAGAAGAGTCGGTCACATTTTAGCGACCTCTTATTTGGCAACTACCTAGATAGATTCGGTGATAAATCCGCGTCGGTCAAGAAGTACCCGAGAGAGACCTCGCGACGTTGCGTGGCGAGACAGGTGCATATCATTTTGTAGCGATAAGCACTTGAGTGGTGAAAGAGACCCGGTGGCCTTCTATTGATGGCACTTTTTGAAAATTTTAAGACTCAATTGTACTTTCATGATAAGTTTTAGTACTTGATTGCATTTTTTGAAAGTTTTAGGACCCGATTACACTTTTCTAAGAAGTTTTAGGACTTAATTGCACTTTGTGAAAGTTTTAGAATTCAATTGTACTTTTCGTAATAAGTTTAAGGACTTTCAATTGCACTTATTCCTAATTTTTAATTCATATTATTTTTTTGGCCTAATACCCAAAAAAACCCCAAACTTTAGCCTTTATCTTAATTATATCCTAAACTTTTTTTGTCTCATAAAAACTCGAAACTTTTACTTTTGTCCCAAATCTACCCTTTATTAACTTTTCTGTCCAATATTACCGTTAATAATTATTTTAATATTATTTTTTCGAATTTTTTGATTTTTTCTTTTCTTTTTCCTTTCCTTTTCTTTTTTTTTTTTCCCTTCACCTTCAACCTTTGGCGGGTCGTCGGTCCGACGACCACCTGGACGGGGGCGGGCGAGGCTCAACCTCACCCGGGTGTTGGGCGAGGTCGGCCTCGCCCCCTACCGGCGAGGTTCATCCTCCCGTGGTAGGGGCGAGGGCTCGGCCCTACTAGCCGTTGGAGCCGGTGGCAATATTTATGAGACAATAAAAATAAAATAATATTAAAATAATTATTAACGGTAATGTTGGACGGAAAAGTTAACGGTGATAGATTTGGGACAAAAGTAAAAGTTTGGGATTTTTTATGAGACAAAAAAAAGTTTAGGATATAATTGGGACAAAGGCTAAAGTTTGGGGTTTTTTTTGGGCATTAGACCATTATTTTTTACAAAAGTGCCCCTATTTCGCCATTGGAAAATTCACTTGTTCACTAGCCGGAGAACATTTGGTTGGTCGACAAGCTCATGCAGTTATTTGAGACCCGACTTAGTTACTTCATGTTCCTATTTGAAATAAGATTCACTTTGGACTCTCTTTTGAGAAAATGACACCACTTCAAACCTTTATTTAAAATTTTTCCATTGGATAATGAATCTTTTTTTTTTTTCTCGTGCTAGGATTTTTCAAATGAAATTAACTACTATTATATTGTGATTATTAAGTCAAAGATATGCAGTAATTAGAAGTAAACGAGTATCCAATAAGTTACAAAGGAGAGAGCCATACATGGAAGGATGAAGATTTTGCTAAGGCTCCATTTGTTTAGTGGAAAAGTGATGATTTGGAAAATATTTTTCAAAAAATGATCGCTTACATCGCTTATAAAAATGAGTGAATGAAAAATATTTTTATCGTTCATGAAAATATTTGGACTTGAATTATTGTTGATAATGAAATTTTTTCATTAATTAATTATTTCAACCTATACAGCGATCGGTTTTAGGATAATATTTTTCAAATCATTCATTTTTGTGAAACAAACGGAGCTTAAGATACAGATTTTTCTCCCTAATTTTGTTGCACAAGAACCTTTAATTTCTCTAATAGACATCGTGCTCCATCTTGCAAGCAAAAAGATCTCTAAGTTTATTCCTTTTTCATTCTCTATTGGTTTTAAAGCTCCTCCTTCCAGACCAGCAAATTCCTTCTCAAGGATGAAAAAAAAACAGGGGAAAAAATTATAAGAATAAATGGGACCATGCAAATTCAGAAACAGCCAGCCTGTCATGCCCCGCATTTGAACATGAGCAAGGATTAAGATTTCTCAACTCGTGAAAATTTGATCTTATTAATTTTTGGAACGATGATATCAGAAAGAAAAGTTGCATTTATCTTGTGAAATTGTTTAGGAAGCAATTCCGAAAATTACGAGTTACACAAGTGTCAGCGTTTGGCTGATGAAATTGGGTGGGATGTGGAAGAAAAAATTAATTAGCACTTAGACATGCCCTCTCTCGAAGCATTGTTGAAGCACTATAGAAAGCATGTGTCACCTTCCTAGATATTTTTTACGTTGACCCTTTCCATACCGAACATTAAAATAATATAAAAGGTTCATCAAACAATGAAATAAAAAAAGAAAATTTTCATTGAATAAATTATTCGATTATAGAGAACTTGTTGGTTGGAAATTTGTAATATAACACTGAATTAAAAGTAGTGGAAACTATTAAAAATTATTAATTTAAGGAAACATAAAGTGACTAGGATGAGAGCCAAAAAAAAAAAAAAAAACTAGGATGAGAGGATCTGATTAGGTAATCTTCAGACATGATGTGGCACGAAGAAGTCTAGTTTGGGAAATTGTTTTGAGAGGGATATATTTTGAAAGTAATTTTTTTAGAGAAATCTATTTTGAAAAATAAAGTCTGCTGTGGATTGAAAATGATAAATTTATTTGAATGTGTGTTGAAGATATCATCGTTGGTTTTCTTTTCTATTTTTTAATAAATAGAAAAATAAAGTCAAGTCAAGAAGCACCTACATAGGTTCTGAGCAACTTTAGAATTTTTTTATCTATCCTACTTTAACTCTCATATCACTTTCAAATTTTTGCTTCACTTTTTTTTTTAGAGTATGGGAGTTAAACCCCACACCTGAAACTAAATGTCCACACTTCACCCAATTCCCTTATCACTTAGCCGCGTGCCCAGTGGCAAATTCGGAAATTATGGGTGCAATAGATTGTCCTTTCCGTAGGCATGCACCATAGTGATTGGATTAGCAAGAAGAGTCTTGAACAGTTGGATGGCAAGAACTCAGCGTTATTGAAGCACGCACAGTTGAGAGTGGTGTGCGACGATATTTACTTTTTTTTTGTTAATCCTCTAATATCATTTAATTGTCCAATATGGCCTATATGTTATGATAAAATATTTCTACATTGTCAAACTCTTCGTAAGCATCTTATTTTTCAAATATATATAATGTATTCGTTTAATATGGGCTATCACATTATACAATTATTTTTAATCGATTTGTTAATATCATTTACTTATGAAATACGGCGGGATACTTTTATAATGGGTATAGATGTAACTTTTCGATCATTGACATCATATACTATGCATTTCGTTATACTTATTTTTCATATCTACATAGTTATTTAATAAAACCCTCTAAACATATACTTTTTTCTGTTCTATTTGTTACGATGGGTACCTTTTTATATGGGGGCGCTTTTTCCGCTCATTCTTTAGTGACACTCCTTATTTCTGTGTTTTGACCATATTATCTTTTATGGGTCTCGTTACATTCTAACAAAAGTGTTCCCTTTTACTTTCTCTCAAACAAGATGTTCTTTTCTTGTGTGTCCCACCTTCCATCTTATCTCTCTCCCCAGACAATGTGAGAGATGATGTTGGTGGTCATATGTAGGGGTGAGCATGGTTTTAAGGTAGGCCTTGGAATCGGAGAACCAAACTAATGGAAACTTGTCCGGCTCCGAGTTTAAGGTATGCAGGATAGATTTCGGGTTCCAAAAATTGGAGAACCTGTTTTGATAAGTAGGTTCCAAGTTCTAGGTAAGTGGAATTTGGAACCTGAAATAATTTTGTGTTTTTATTTGGTTTATATCTTGGCGTGATCTTAAGGTATTGCGTGGAGTCCAATGATGAATATATAATCTGGAACTATTAGTCCGAGTTTCCATTTTATGACCGACCCTTTTACTTTGTTAATATTTCATATTTTTTCGTATGTCTAAATATAAGTTATAGTCAATGAATTATAGCAATAAATGGTAATCATTAGATGTGATGATTATTTTGTAATCGTTCAATTAATAATACAAGTGGAACTTGAGGTAGACCATGGAACCTTTGACATTATAGATTCCAGGTTCGAATATGTAAGATAGGTTGTAGGTTGCAAGTTCAAAAAAAATGAGGAACATGTTCCAATGAGTAGGTTTCATATTCTTGGTGGAACTGTGACGGAACCCTCGAAATCGCTCGAGTCCTAATCATATGGGTTGGTAAGGTTTTTAGGCCTTTGTAGCTCCGGGTTTGAGGATCAACGCCAACACCGGACCCTTGTGGCACCGAACCTAGCATCAATCACATGCTGCACCATCCGGCGGAAAATTGGTGGGGTTGGCGTTATGTAGTTGGTCCGGGATCGCTTTGAAGCGCGACTTTTGCTACCAGACCTTCCTGGACACACGAGGAATGGAGACTCATGGCGCTTTGATGTCGTGGGCCTCTTAGTCGAACCTCAAGGGAGCAGTGGTGGTGGTGGCAATGGTAAAAGGTGCAAGCTCGGAGTGGTGTTTGAGGAAGGCGGAGACGATGTCGGGGTTGAGGTGTCGAAGTTGTTGAAGGAGGTGGTGGTAGTGGTGGCAACTGTGGTGGCAAAGGAGATGGATTGCTGGAGGGCTTTGGTGAAGGTCTCGGTTTCAAAGAGTAGGCCTCAATGAATTAGAGGCAGATGAAACTTGACAAGAAAAGATCCACGAGTAAAACACTCGCCGTGTGGTCGGACAACGACATTGATTGATATCCCCTAATTGCTCTCTCTCTCTCTCTCTCTCTCTCTCTCTCTCTCTCTCTCTCTCTCTCTCAATCCAAGTACCATAATAGTTTATTGAGGTAGCATGTACGAAAATTAAAAGGATAGTTTGTGTTAGGGGTGTGCAAGAGAACCGTAACCCGCGGGACCTGCTCGGGACCACCCGAATCGGTGGTTCCCAAGGGGAACCCAGTTCGGTTCGATTCAATTTTTGGGAACCGGAGGGTACAGGTCCGGTTCCTGTGTGGAACCACCCACCCGACCGGATCGGTAATATAATAATAATATATTTATTTTTTAACTTTTAATTAAAAAATCTGACCAAAAAAATTTTAAAAAAAAAGAAAATAGGAGAGTTGTTGTTTTGTTTGCTTGCTGACTATTGTGAACTTGTGGCAAACTCCCACGTGTGATATATAATATAGGCTACGGATGTATTTGATGTGAAGCTTGTGAAGTTGTGAACTTTGTAACAAATCTTGTTGTGATGTGTAATTGAACTTTGTGGCAAATCTTGTTGTCATTGTTTATGAGGGTTTTAGGCTCATTCAATTTGTTAGTTTAAATGAGAGCCTCTCGACTCTCTCGAGGCTTGAGCAAGTTGTGTAGAAATTTGGAAAGTTGTAGAGGCGAGTTCTGCATTAGACCATTTTAGATGGAAGCGCATGACTTCTGCATCAAGCTAGTGAAATCAAATGCCAAAGTAGGGTGTTCTGTACATGAAGATACATCACACATGTGCATTAAGGTAAGTCAAAGTAGCATGTGGTGAACATAACCCACTAATGAGCAAGAATTAGACGAGTCCATTTTTTATTTATCCCAAAAACTTAATGGGACTAGTTCTATGGACCCACACAGGAACCGGACCAGATCGGGCGGTCTAGTTCTCGGGTGGGTCTATGGAACCGACCGGGTGGTTCTCGGTTCAATTTTTTGGAACCGGGTCCTTAGCAAAGCGGTCCACGGTTCCGGGGTGAGAACCGCTCACAGGGACCATACTCACCCCTAGTTTGTGTGGGTGAGAGAGTGAAATAGGGAGAGATGAAATAGAAGAAATGGTATGATAATGGTGAGACTGTGGGAGAGAGAATCAAGAGCGGTCAACTCAAGCAGAGGTCACTCAGTATGTTTGTCATGGTGAAGAAAGAAGAGGAAGAAGAAATGGAGAGATCAAAGGCGAAGAGAGAGAGGAGGAGGAGGACTATGATGTTGGTGGTCCTGTTGTTCACGATCATAATTTGATTGACGATAGCTATGTTGATAGTCATGTTGTCCATGGTCATAATTCAGTAGCTGGTGAAAAAAACAAAGAGGCATGAAAAGATCAAACCTAGCAACGAAATGACTCAATTGCTTCTGTTGAGAGCGAGAAAAACAAAATTTTGACCTTGAAGCTTCGCTTTTTTTTTCCCTTTCTTTCCATCTTCTTTGGCTAATTGGAAAATATAAGTATTTTTTGGATTGTTATTGGGATGAGAGGGGTTCTCTTCATTTGTAGATAATTAACGAATTACCACCAAAACTTGAACCATGATCAAATTTAATTAAGAGTAATCAGAGATGGTGAGAATTACCAAGACAGAATAGAGAGAATTAAGAAGGATGAAGGTGGGACCCGCAAGAAAAGAAAATAAAGAAACTAAACTGGACATCATATATAATAGAAAGAAGAAAAAGAGGAACAACTTGGTAGAATAGCAACGGACGATGCTGAAAAAGTGGGACCCACGAAGGGTAATATGGTCAAATCACTATTATAGGGAATGTATTAGCAAAAAAAAAAGAGTATAAAAAGCACGACCCTCATTGTATTACTTATTTGTAATGCATTCTATATAGTTTATTTTGTGACAATATAAAGTTTTTATCTTTATTTGTCAAATATGAGATTGATCTTTTAATATTACTATTTGCCAGATATAAGTCAAATATGAGATACTACATCATAATAGGCATCGCTACATTGGTAAACTCTTTCAAACACTTGCCATAATCCTCAGTAATATATATATATATATATATATATATATATATATATATATATATATATATATACATAAACAATTCTCTTAAACATTTATTACCAAAGAATTCAGAATCATGGAATATAACTTTTATTATGGATTATAACTTTTTAAACATTGAAATATGACGATAAATCTTGTTATGATGGGTATCCATACTACTTTTAAATTATTAGAGTCATCAAATATTATATATTTCGTTTTAACTATTTTTTAATATACATAGTTATATAATAAATTTCTTTTAACATTATACTTTTTGGATTAATATCACAAAAAACCCCAAATCGATATACTGTGACAAATTTACCCCAAACTAATTTTTTTGACTACAAAAACCTCCAAACTAGTACACCTGTAATAAATTTACCCTTCGTTAGTTTTCAATTTAAATTTTATTGTCAAATTTCTAAATTAAATGACACATGGCAATTGGACGAATGTACCGACTTAGGATTTTATCTTTCGTTTGTCTCAAGTGTACTAGTTTATGATTTTTTTGTATTAATTCAATTTAATGGAGGGTAAATTTGTCACAAATTTATTAGTTTAGAATTTTTAGTGGTCAAAAATTAGTTTTAGGTAAATTTATCACAAATGTACCAGTTTGGAGTTTTTGTGGTAAAAAAATTAGTTTGAGATAAATCTATCATAGATGTACCGGTTTGGGGTTGTTTGTGGTATTAACCCTATTATTTTCTATCTATTCGTAATGATGGATAACTTTATTATATATCTTTATTTTGTAAAGCGTGTTATATAATTTGTTTTTTAAATATTATATATTTTATTATATTTATTTTAAAATCTACATAGTTATACAATATTTCTCTAAACATATACTTTTTTTCGTTCTATATGCTGTTATATTTTAATTCTAAGCGTGTTATATAATTTTTTTATGATGGAAATTTTTTTGTTGATTCTTATTTGTCAAATATGAGATCTTATGTCATAAGAGGTATCTCAGCAATCGGCATTGTTTAAACCCTTTCAGAGCATGAATGAAGGAATTTTTTTACCGAAATATGCATAATTATATTATTTCATGTACATCGATTAGAGATTTTTTATTTCTTGTGCATCGATTAGAGATTTATTATCAAAATATGTAAAAAATTAGAGATTTCCTAAGATTAGTGATTTGCTATATTGACCATCAAAAGCAAATTACTGGGTTGCTCACAAATTACTGGGTTGAGTTTAAATTACATCACCGATATTAGCTAGTGCCGATTATGTGCAGTGGAGAATATATGCCGTTGGCCATATGTTGAAGCATTTTGCGTGGTCATTGAACAGTCCTTGGCCTTGACTGTTGATGAATTGATCGAGTCATTGTGTTCGCCTGAGAAGGCCGAGTGAAGAAGCAGAAGCATGGTGCAGTTGGTCTTGTCGTGGGGTGCGAGCAAAGCTTTCTGGAGGAGTGTAGAGTAGACAACGAAGCATGACATCTTCAAACAGCGAGAGGACTTTGTCGTGATCACGGCCAAGGAAGAGGCGAAATAGCTTCATGTCATCTTCCTAAAATTATGAGAGAAGGGTGGAGGAAGATATGATAATTGAGAAAGAGGTATGGTATTTAAACTGCTGAGTGTGTTAACGCGGCCTATATTGAAGGCCATGCAAAAAATGAGTTTCATGGAGAAGAAGAGGAGAGTACAGAAATCCATTTGTGGTACTTAGAAGAGGACGCAAGCGAATTTATGAAGCTCGGTGCGATTACAAGACTACGTAGAGAGGGTTGAGTAAAAAAGCCAGAGATTACAGTTGCCGTCAAGAGACGAAAGTCTAACTTCACTGCCGAAATTGTGCAAATCGAAGAACACAATTCTTTGTGATTCCCAAACCAACGCACAAAAATGTCCGGAGATGTTAAAGATTTTAGTACAAAATATCCTTATAGCAGATGCATTGGTTTGTATTGCCTTGCTGACCAAAAAAAAATTGAATAATGTTTTCTGGCAATAACATTACCGATTTTTTCCATTTACGTAACATTAGTATAGGACGGAACTTGACTTATATGGAAAATTACCAAATCAGTCCTTAATCTATTGTACAGATTACAATTCAGTCGTTAATCTTACAATTTTGCCAATATAGTAGTGAACCTTTTCGTGAAACTTCAATGTAATTCTTCCTGCAAATTTTGATATGAAATTGCTAACCTTGTAGTCCAACCATTGCTCGCCCTAATTGCTCCCATCCAGAGGTTCCTAACACCTCTTCCATTTTCCCTCTTTAGTTGAGAGAACAAGATGAACGATTTCCGGTTCTTACGCTCTCCCATGAGAAGCGAGAAACGTTCTTTCTGTTCCTTAATGAAAGGATTGAGCGAATGATATACATTGCACCAAACAAGGCTATGGTGAGTGAGTGAGTGACTGTGATTTGCGAGGACCCCATCTCGTCGACATCATTCACACAGTCTTCCTACTTAACTATTAAGGCCTCGCATGCTGTTGCTTTCAAGCATCAACACAAACGGCTCTAAATTCAAGCCTTGCCCATCCTAAAAGCAACCATCCACAAACCACAAATCAAGAGCGATATTTCATTGAAAGTTACCCTGGGCCATCTATTTCAATTGTGAATTTGACGACGATTAGCATCTCGAGGAGCTGGTCTTCTTGGTCTTGGTCGTTTTAGCAATCGGAGGATTTTCTTCAAGTTCCGTTTATTTCATGAAAATAAATGATTTGGAATATATTTTCCTAAAAATATTCGCTCGTATAGCTTACAAAAATGAACGAACAAAAAATATTTTCACCGTCAATGAAAATGTTTAAGCACAAATTGTTATCATTAATGAAATATATTCATTAACTAATCATTTCAAGCGATACAAGCAATCATTTTAAGAAAAATATTTTTCAAATCATTCATTTTATTCATTTTCCGCAAAACAAACGGAGTATAAATGTTTCATCATGTGACTCGCCAGGATGTAATGATCTGGAAACATGTTGGGAATAGACTTCAGATTTTTCTTTCTTGATTACTTTGCCGGTATTTGACTGATGAAAGTGGAGGAAAGATGTTGGGGTTTACCCAGAGAGATGAACTGTATAGAAACAAGGAACAAGATACAGTAACCATAAAAAAAAAAAAAAGGAGGAAAAAACAAAAATAATCTGGAAAATTAAAAAATTAAGTAAAAAACATAGTTTTAACTAAATTTGTCTACTGGACCATTGTGTCAGCATTTTCAGGTTTAAATTGACCGGAAGAATTACATTTGCATTTCATAAAAAGGTTTAAGATTACATTAGCATAATTGAAAAATTTAAAACCGAATACATTTATGACTTAGTTGATCATTTTTCCTCATTTAGATTTGAAGGATCCAATCCAATCAACCAACTTAGGAGAACCACCTACCAATTTATTTCATCATCTTTATATACTACTACCACTGAGAAATCCTTTTTGTCTCATTTTATTTAAAGCTTTTAAAATTACCTAGCATAATTTGATATTTCTTTCCTCTTTGCATTTCATTAATATAATCACCCGCTTTCAATTTCAATCAAGTAAATACCCACATTCTTATTTACTGTAATTTCTAAGAAGTCAAAAGTACCTTTTTTCTATCTCGTAAAAAATTTAAAATATAATCCACATGTCAAAAAATTAGAATGAATTGCATGTAAGTTTACATATTAATATCAATATAAGATAAAATTTAAATATTTAAAGTATTATATCTTTGGAAAGAGTCAAAATAGGTATGCCACATGATAAAACATTAAAGGGTGTGGTTGTTTGAAAAGAAGAATATATTTTTTTTGGTAAAAAAAAGGAAGAATATTAAAACGGTCTAGTTTTAATTAATTTTCTGATTTTTTTTTTTTTTCTTGACTGTTCATCTTCTTCTTATTTCTTTTCTGAAAAGGAAGGAAATCTTCATGATCAAAGCTGAAGGGTAAAGACGAGGAAAATCTTCACAAACGAGACTTGTGGCTGACTAGCTTCATGGTCGAGCTGCCATGGACAACCAGCTTGGTCGAGTTTGTCGATTAGCGCTCCCAACCGAAAGCAACCATCCACAAACCACAAATCAAGAGAGATATTTCGTCGAAATGTACCCCAGGCCATCTAATTCAACCGTGAATTTGACGTCGATTAGCGTCTCGTGGAGCCGGTCTTCTCGGTCTTGGTCGTCTTCAGTGACCGGAGGATTTTCCTTCCAAAATGTTTGATGGTGGAAGTTGCGAGGAAGGAATGATCTAGAAACATGTTGGGAATAGGCTTCTGTTAAGAGATGCATGTGAGTTGTGTTAGAAAAATTCCACATTAAAGAATTAGTATGGCGTAGAGCAATTAATATATCCTAGTTGACCCATAACTCATTGCCTTAAGTTTTTAGTGAAGGTGTGTTAACTAGATATATTGACAAACTCGGACTTTGGCTCTCTTGGAGCTTAAGCATTTGAATGTAGATACACTAACCATAAAAGAAAAAAAAAAAAAAAAATAATCTGAAAAATTCAAAAATTAAGTAAAAAGACATAATTTTAACTAAATATCTCTACGAGACCATTGCGTTAGCATTTTCAGCATTTCATAAAACGGTTTAAGATTCACTTAGCAAAATTAAAATGTTTAGATTTGAATTAGTTTATGACCGAGTTGATCATATTTCCTCGTTATACTTGAAGGGTCCAATTCAATCAAACAACTTAGGAGAACCACCTACCAGTTTATTTCATCATCTTTATATACTACCACCACTGAAAAATCCTTTTTGTCTCATTTTCTTTAAATATTTTAAGATTACCTCACATAATTTGATATTTTTTCCTCTTCTCATTTCGTTAATATAATCAACGTCTTTCAATTTCAATAGAGTAAATACCTATATTCTTATTTACTGTAATTTCTAAGAAGTCAGAAGTAGTTTTTTCCTATCTTGTAAAAACTTTAAATAATATAATCCACATGTTGAAAACTTAGAATGAATTACATGTAAGTTTACATATTAATATCAATATAAGATAAAATTTAAATATTTAAAGTATTTTACCTTTGAAAAGAGTCAAAATGGAAATGCCACAAGATAAAAAATTAAGAGTGTGTTTGTTTGAGTAAAATAATTTTTCGCGAATTAGTTTTCTAACTTTCAAACATTTAGTTTGCTGAAAGTAATCAATTAATGGAAAACCATTTACGGTCAAAGAAAATATGCATGCTTCAAGTTTCCTAACCTGAAGAAAAATCATTTTCCTAAAAAATGATTTTTCGAAAAGTATTTTCCTTGATCACGAAATTTTCTCAAACTTCACTACTTTTGATTCTTTTTTTTTTTTTCCTTTCATTTTTATGTGACCACTTGTTAGTCCACTTCATATGAGTGTTAGATGGGCGAGACCGGAGTACCCGACGATTTTCCCTTGCGTTGCCCAAGCGCGTAGCGGGTGCCCAGAAGTCAAGTGTCTTGGTCATGTGTAAAATGAATCTGATGTCTATAGACCTCCTGTGCCTCAGAGAGAGAGAGAGAGAGAGAGAGAGAGAGAGAGAGAGAGAGAGAAGGCGAGCTAGCGGTGGGTTCGATGGCGGCAACACTGGCTGTGGTGTTTCCTGTTCTCGGAATGATTGCTGTTGCAGTTGTTTTCGGAAAGAGGAGAAGAAACCGGGTTAGTTTTCTCTGCATCTTTGGGATTTGTATTATCATTTAGAACCTCTTCGGACATGCATCCGTTGGAGTCGGTCATCTGCTTGTATAGTTCGACCCTACAAATGCTAAAAATCCTCTGGGATGGTGCAAATCTTCTTTGACATCAACGATAAGAATCACTCAATGTTAAAAATCACGAGATGCTATCGAAAGTCCAAGCACTATTGATATTGTACGCTGGGCCTGTTTAGTTGAAAATTGCGAAAAAATTACGTGTGAATTCACATATTGACATTTTGAGTGTTAGGAAAGTTCCGAGAATTTTTTATATAAAAAAAGTCAATGTGTGAGTGGCAAGTTCAGTTGCAGCCACTTGCTGTGTCAGGTTTTTTTTTTTGGTAAGGCAAGCTTGCTGTGTCAGGTTTGTCTCCATAGGAACTATAAAACTTTGTTTAATTTTTTTTTATTGTTTTTGTTTGGGCAGAAGCATGAGACTTAGTCTGAAACGCTATGTTCACTATGTGAAGTGGTTTAGTTTCCTTAATTTGACAGGAATCATCTTCGACCTCAACGTCATTGTCTAGAACCAACTATGAAGTATTCTTGAGTTTTAGAGGTGTGGATACTCGCAGAGGATTCACAGATCACCTTTACAGCAAATTGATAGATGCAGGGATCGAGGTCTTTAAAGACGACGAAAATCTCCATGCTGGAGGAGAGATCAAGCTGGAGCTAATAGAAGCAATCAAGCGGTCAAGGATCTCGATAGCCATCCTCTCCAAAGACTATGCTTCCAGTAAAAGTTGCCTCATGGAGGTGGTACAAATGTGGGAGTGCAGAAAATCTAACGGACAAACTATTATCCCGATTTTCTATGATGTTAGTCCCTCCGATGTAAAACACCAGGCTGGGGATTTTGAAACGTCCTTCCATCAACATGAGAAGGACGGAGTCAACTCAAATACCATTAAAACATGGAAGGAGGTTCTTCGACAGATTGGGGATTAAGCGGATATCATCGGGAGATCGTAAATGGGGGGTAACTCTTTTACTTCTGGTTTCTTTTTTGTTTCCTAGATAAATAAAAAAAAGGTTTAGGGTGATGTGAAAATGAACCTGAACCTTTTTGAATAAATATTATATGTAATCATATCGTTCGATGATGCATGGTCAAGAGATCTTTAAGGTTATTCTTATGAAATGGATCGATAATTTAACAGGTTGTAGTTTGATATGCCTATTGAATAACCGACGACTCGATTACAATGGCCATTTGAAAATGACTAGACTCACGACATAACTGCAAGCTAAGACCAGATGGCCTGGTCCACCACGTTCTATTCGTTCCCCCTTAGCTAGAACTTTTGTTTTGCAGATAGCATGATATCAATGTCATAATTGCTATGTGCATGAAAGGGAAATAGACCACGCATTAAAACTTGCTGTCCATTTTTATTGAAGATTCCCCTGCCACTTTTGGTCGATTTAATTTTCATCGGTTCATTCCCCACTTGATTTTTGTCTAGTTTTTAATAATTTTGGTGACTTTGTTGTCATCCTTGGGCCTCGTCACTTGTGTTTTGCAGGCACGAGTCCCAGCTCGTAAAAGAAGTTCTCAGACGGGTCAGGCAGGTGTTGAAGAAGGATGACCAAGTTGTAACCGAAAAACTAGTTGGAATTGATCTTCATGTTCAAGAGATGATGAGAAAGCTTGGTGTTGTCTGCAACGATGGACAAGCAATCGAAGTATGTGGACAAGACGTACGTGTAGTTGGAATATGTGGAATGCCGGGTGTCGGAAAGACTACACTTGCAAAGGTTGTCTTCAACAAGATGCATATGTTGTTTGATGAATGTAGCTTCCTTGAAGGTATTAATTCGAAAGGAGTCGTGTTTTCACAAGAAATGTTGATTTCTGACCTTCAAAAAGAAAAACCTGCACCACTTAAATCTTCTGATGAAGGTACTAAAAAAATAGCAAGTCTATTTAGTAGAATGAAGGTTCTCATTGTCCTTGACGATGTGCATGAGGTTGAGCAAACTAAAGCATTAGCCAAGAAACTTAGTTGGTTTGGTCCAGGAAGTAGAATAATTGTGACCACAAACATAAGGAATGTTCTAGATGGTTTTAACGATGGACCAGCTGAAGAATACAAGGTTGAACCCATGAGATATCACCATGCTCTTCAACTCTTTCGTAAGCATGCTTTCCAAGGGAATGCTCTCCAAGATGTCTCTGACTATGATCCCCTGTCCATAGACATCGTCAAAGCTATCGGAGGGCTTCCTTTGGCTATTGTGGATGCAGCTTCATATTTATGCGACAATAAGGATGATATACGAATATGGAGAGAGACCTTGAATTTATTAAAAGAAGACCAAGGAAATAAAGTTGAATCTGCCTTTAAGGACAGTTACGAATCTTTAGATGTTCGTACAAGGGAGATATTCCTCGACATAGCATGCTTTTTTATTGGAAAGGATGAGAGGATTCCCTCTTACATGTGGGAGGCTTGTGATTACTATCCTGCTAGAGGAATAAAACGCCTTCGTGAGATGAATTTCTTGGAAATTGGAGAAAATAATGAATTAAGAATGCATGACCTGTTAAGAGACTTTGGCAGGAAACTTGTTGAAAGAAAAGATCTTCATGAGCGCTGCAGGTTTTGGAATCACAGCGATGCACTTTCCATTGTAAAGGATAGTAAGGTAAGTGCTCAAAGCCTCTGGAAATTTTTAGTGGGTTACTTAAAGCATTCAGATAAGCCTTCCGTTCCCATTAACATAAACTTGCTTTTCTTTATTCAATCTGGAAGGGAAAAGAAACGGATTTGTTCTTAACACAATTTAGAATCCGTAGTGGATACCCACTGATTTTGTAAATCTGATTTGTTTCATTTCATTAAAAGGAGTAAAAGATTAAAGTTCTCAAATTACTCATACATTCTTCCCCAATCGAGAATTGGCAGGGTACTGGAACTGTGGAAGGCATTGGTCTAACGGTTGAAGAGGGTTGCACCGTCTGTTTTACATGTGAAGAATTTCATAAAATGTCGAACTTGAGGTACCTCAGACTGGACCGGGCTAACATTCAGGGAAACACCGAAAATCTTCTTCCAAATTTGAGATGGCTTGAATGGCGAGCATGCCGTTTGATTTCTGAGCTAGGTAATATGCATTTGAAGAAGTTAGTCATTCTCGATCTGTCTTGGAGTTCAGTCACTGAAGATTCACAAGTCTGGAGACAAATCATGGAGGTATGACGGAGATTTGCTTTTTAAACCTCGTGTTAAGATGACAGATATGAGCGAGTAAAGTTTGATATCTTCTTTTGCACATTGCAGAAGGTGGAGGAATTGAAAGTCTTGAACCTACAAGGATGTGTTCAGTTACCTGCATCGTTGAACTTTCCAGCTCCAATCAATTTGGAGATTTTGATACTGGAAGATTGTACTCAGTTATCTCAAATTGGGCCATTCATTAGTAATTTGAAGAACTTGAGTTCCTTAAATTTGAGAAAGTGCTGCCGAGTCAAGCAGTTGCCCCAAGAACTGTGCTGCATGAAATCTTTGAGGGAACTTCTGATTGATGGAACTGGCATCCATAGAATATGTTTCCCGGAAGGTTCTTTGGAGAATCTTGAAATACTTAGTGTTTGTGACTGTCAATATTTGCAAGATATATCCACAATTGGCCGCCTAAGGAATCTCTCAAGTCTTGCTCTGGATGGTGCTGATATTGATGGGCTTCCAAATACTGTTGGATTTCTTCAGAAACTTCGCAGACTTTCTTTAAGGAATTGTTGGAAGTTGGGTAAACTTCCAACTTCCATCGGGAAGCTGGAGCTGCTGGAGGTAATGGACCTTTCATACACTGGAATCATGAAAATGCCACGATCAGTTAAGGATTTGAGGAATTTGAAGACGCTGAAGATGGCGCACACTCCCCTACGAAAATTTCCTGAAGATATTGTGAACTTAGAGAACCTGGAGGAGATAGACTTCTCTTGCTGCAGAAGTTTGGAGGGTGAAGTACGTTGTGATATTTCAGGATTATCCTCTTTGAGAATTTTGAGATTATCGTCATCTGTTGTTGCTGGGCTGCCTAGGAGCATTTGCCATCTCTCTCGCCTCCAAACCCTTGACATACTTGACTGCGACCAACTTCGGGCTCTACCGAAGTTGCCCTCCAGTTTACTCAGTCTTGTCTGGGGATCCAAAGAAATGACAGTCCCCGACTTGTCATATCTGACAAATCTAAAAGAGTTACTTTTGAAAGATGTTGAGCAGCCGAAAACTGGATGGCTAATGAGGATATTGAATCTGAAGACCCCAAATATGGGGTGGATCCCGAGATTACCAAGTCTAGAGACCTTGCAGTTGTCCCTTCCAATGGTCACCAATCTCCCTGGGAATTTTAGTGCCCTTACTCAGCTCCGGGAACTCTCTTTATCCTACATGAAGGAGCCAGACCTCAAGCAACTTTCATCGACTTCAAGCTTATCGACTCTGCGTCTCAAACATTGCAAGATTCAAGAGTCAAATTTTTCTAGTCTGAAATATCTGTCAGAACTAGAACTAGACGACTGCGATTTAGCAAAGATTGTTGGTCTTGAAGATTTAAAGCTTTTGGAAGTTCTGAAAATATCTCGATGCAGTATAACCACCCTTGATGGGCTCAAAAATTTGCCACGTCTCAGGAAGGTGCAAGTTTTCTCTTGTCATCTTGCCAGTCTATCAGAATTACGCGAATGGGAATGTGAAGTGGAAATTTGCGGTACCAACTACCGTTGTACTTTCAGTCTTTGACAGTACATCTCCTTTAGTCTAAGAAACTGGAGCGCAACCTCTTTAATGTACATGCTCCAGTTTTGTTTACAATTCTTTTTAACAAAACAAAGTTGGAATTTATCGTTTCCATGAATTCCTTATGTGTATATCGCATTGGATCTGTACAGGGCCACAAAATACCACAGGCAAATTCTCCGCGTTAGGCAATTGGCAGTGGCATCAAGAATCCCTTCGATTATGACGAGAAAGAGAAAATGAAGAAGAAAAATAAGATCTAGCATCCATGGGCGACATTGCAAGGACTTTGCAATCGTGAGCCATCACGGGCCTGGACTTTCATCAGGTCTGCTGGTGAAATTCGTGCTTAACACCGCCTTGATTGTTGCCATTCTTCATTCTAGTTAATTAATTCCTCACCACTAGGCATGTGGCCTAGTGGTAAGGAGATTTGGTGGGGTGTGGATGTTTTGTTTCAGGTGTGGGATTTGACTTCACATCTGTAAAGAGATAAAGTAAAAGTATAAGAGGGAGAGTTAAAGTACGATAGATAAAAAAAAAATCAAGTCATCGGGTTCTTAATCTCCGAGAGTTGATTTATGTAATACTTGGAGTTTGACCAAGTCAAAGGTCAAAACAAAATGGACGTTCATCTCGTTAAAAAGGGCAAAAGGAGAGGCCAAGAGAAACGCACCACAAGAAAGAAGAAAAGGAAAGGGAGAAAAGAAAGAAGAAGAAAGGGAAAAAAGAGGAGGGGTTTCGCATACATGCCATTGATGCTTCGTCAAGTTGGATCAATTACGTATCGTAATGTCCGGTAAGTGCTTGCACCCTTCGTTCTTCCAAATGGAGAAATTTTTGGAATTATGCCTTAAATTCAAAGTTTTGTGAAATTTGAGCCTCGAAGTCCAATTTTTGAGTTATTGAGTTTTGGGATTTCATGGAAATTTTGGATTATGGCATTGCAGAGCTAATGGGAGTCAATTTGGAGCAACAGTTTTGTCGGCGCAAAATTTTAGGGTTTCATATGCGAGTTCCGTGTTATGAATAGCTTGAATAATCGCTTTGGGTGTGCAATTTATTGATGCGTAAAAGTTGTTTTGTTAGTGTTTAAGCATAGTTTAGCCAATTCTTAGTTGTTGTAGTATTGTACTTGGTGTTGATGTCAATTATCGTTTAATTGTTAGAATACGAGTGTCACGTTGACCCCAACTGGAACACAACATTATCACGGTCGATTATGGTGTTCCCGGAAGCGTCGACCCACGCCCATAGAGATCAAGCACAAGCGAAAGTATAAAATAAACAAACCCAGACAACTACAATTAGAACCAAGGATATCCATACCTCAAAATGCCATTATAGAAAATAATTACACATTTATATTACTATTAAAAACCCTTTTGTACAATTTTTAAAAGTACAACAAAAGATTCGCAGCCACCTGGTCAAAAAACGTGGCTAGGGAGGTCAGGCTAAACTAAGGAAGAGGGCTACGATCCAAAAATTAGCGGCCCTCAAAGCTAGCTAAGGAGTTAGTCCTAAAGCTTCCAGTCGGGATCGAATGTTTGGGATTTGACAACTCCTAAAATCCTCGAGATCCATCGCTGGGCCCGCTAATCCTTTACGGGTCCGGTAAAGCCCAGCTCCTCCTTTTAACTTTGACATCTCACCATCCTTAAGAGCTCCATGGTTTGGTCCGTCATCCTCCTCCTCATCCATACGGGGTCCTCTTAGTACATTGGGATCATCCCCTGATTGACCTCGGGGTCTATCACCTCACCGGCAGCTATAATCGGTTGCATCAAATGATAGCGATATCAAATAAGGGGCTCTCCTCAATCCCATTGGCATCTCGATGACACCATGCCACATATTCTTGTTTGATAATAGTCCGCACCTATATCCACAACTACCTCGAATGATGTCTCACAAAAGCCTTTGATGAAGGGTAGGTAGTAGTATACGTCCGGATCTCCGGAGGGATTGCCACTCCATGAAGAAAAGTTTCGGTTTGTGAAAAATATATGAGTTTTAGCTAACATTTGTAAAATGATATTTTCACAAATCAATAATTATTCTTAGAGATGGATTTGGATTGGTCTTGCCAATCACATGAAATATTGGGATGATGGATTGATGTCATGGACTTCATATTATTGTGAATTTTTCAGTGAAAAGTTGTGAGTATATAAGGGCTAAGTGCTACACTGAGATGTGTGTCATGAGGATTCACGACCCAAAGGTGGGAACCATTTTCTAAGGGCCTTATACTGTACAAATTTAGGGCTAAGGGCATTCTCGCACAATTTATGCCATAGGGATGCGTCCATGTTATGCAATGCAATGCACCAGCATAAGAAATTCAATCACAACCCACAATTCTAAACCAATCAACCCGGACATACTATTTTCTAATGGGCTCCTAAATTGATCAATTAACATTTCTCTGATAAATCCTCAATTGTTTACCCAAATTTCCGATAATAATTTCTACCAATCAATCCTCAAGGACCTCAAAGACACTATGTCAAAATGTAATACCTAAATCAAGAAAAAAAAAGATTAGTCCAATCCGGGTTTAGGAAGACTCATTGCGACGGGGAATGTGTGATACAAGTTTGGTCACGGTGAATAGTATAGAATGGAAAACCATAGACATTTGATTTGAGATTAGTTGATGGAACAAACCATTGATCGACAGACGATTTGATAAGATTAATTAATGGAATAGACCAAATATATTTATGACAAAAAGTTATTGAGAGGTGGAAATGGTTGCTGGTGGTTGATTGGTGGGGGCAACTTTTGTTTTGATGAATTGGCGTAAACCGAGAAAACGGAAGAGGAAGAAGGGGAAAATGGGAAGAAAATTTCTGAAGAGGCTGGTCTGCACGCAAGAGAGTGAAGAGAGAGAGAGGCGAGTCTAACTTAGTCAAATAATATAATTAAAGGGGTGCCAAGTGTCAAGATTTAGCAATAATGACCAAAATACCCCTAAATAAAAGGTTTAAATTCATCCTTATCTAAAAAGAGAAGGGCAAAAGGGTCAAAATTTCCCAAAAAGTGTAGCCGATAATTATCCTTAATTATCCCAATTTTTTCCAAAATTTTCGGACCAAAAATTAGCCTAGGGCAAAATCGTCATTTTTTTTTCAGTCCGGGCGAAATTTCAATTTTGCACACATTGCGTTCCATATATCGTGGCCAACCTAATATGGCGTCGGAATCGCGAAATTTTCTTTTTAAGCCCTCGAAAATTTGAAGTTTCGGGAATAAAATAATATTATTTTTTCAATTTTTGTCGAAATTCACTTTTTATGCATGTGACTCCCGGCATGCGTAGCCACCCAAAAATGGCATCGGCCTTGAAAAATAACCTCAAACGGCCTCGAATTAAATACCGGCACCTCTGGGGGCAAAATCGTAATTTTTCACCCCGGACCCGAAATTCAATTTTTACTCGTACTAACTCCAAATGTGTGTGGCCAGCGTAATATGACGTCAGATTTCCAAAAATAGTCTCTTAAGCCTTGAAAATCGACATCGAAATCCGGGCCCAATTTCTCGAATAAAACATGCTAACTTTCAATTCGGGGTCTCTCACTAGCAGGCGGCGGCTGTATAAAAGTTACAGCGTATCGACCTAGGGTTATCCGTGTCATAACGGTCTCGATCATTGAGAGAATGAGAAATTATTACTAGTTCGAGGAGGTCACGATCGTTCGATTCGGGTTCGGGGACTAGTTGGCCGCGTGTACTTTCGATCTTGCGAGAATCACTGCGTCCCTATTATACATCGTTGGCCTTGGCCAAACTCAATCCATTACCCTTTTCTCGATCAGCCCACGTTGGCCCAGAATATTCCCTCAACGTCTTTTCGTGATCGGTGTCCGTTTCACGATAGGGTCCCCGGTCCACGTCACCGTTTTCTAGTTAGCCATGCCCCATTGGTTAGTATCCCGAGAGTGATCAGCTCTGGGCTAGACCGACTAAAATGAAATCTTAATTAATATCAGTTTTATTGATCCCGAAAATTACATCAAAATTAGGGCTGTTACAACGAGATCGTCGACGCATATAATAATGTATGTATTCCCAAGTAAGTGGTGCTATATCTTTTATGAGTTTATAAATTCATGTCTTGAAAGTGATAAAAATTTGAGTATCGTATGAGTTATTCAAGCATGTTTGTTGCATAAAATCTAGATCAGGCATTTACTACGTTTTTGTATTTGAGAATGGTTTGGGAAACGTTTTAGGAAATGTGTCGTGAAAAGCAATGTATATCCTGATTGATGAACTTGGTTTATGAAAGGAATTCGAAATGGTGTAAGAAATGCCTTGTGAAATATATTCTGTTTGATGAACAAAATTGTGAAAAAATATATGTTTTAGTTTGTAAAATGTATTCTGATTATGAGATGGATTTGGATTGGTCTTGTGAAATATTGGGATGATGGATTGATGTTCATATTGCTGTGAATCCAGTGAAAAGTTGTGAGTATATAAGGGCTAAGTGCTACACAGAGATGTGTGTCTCGTGGGAACCATTTCTAGGGCCTTATACTGTACAAAGGCTAAGGGCTACATAGGGATGCGAGTCACATAAGAGCCACTTCTAAAGCCTTGTACTACTTAAGCGCTAAGTGCTACATGATAACATGAGTCTCGTGTGAGCTACAGGACCTTGAGATGTGATGTTATGTGATATGAGATTGATCAATGGAAAAGACCATTGATGTGTGATACAAGTTTGGTCAATAGAATGAACCATTGACATTTGATTTGAGATTAGTTGATGGAACAGACCATTGATGTACGATTTGATAAGATTAATCAATGGAATAGACCATAGATATATGAGTTATTGAGATTGATTAATGGACCAGACTATTAATATTTTGTTTTGATATTACCTAGGAAATGAGTAGTTAAGATATGTATGTAACTTTGTTGAAAAGATAAAACTTGTTTTTGACCTCGTACATATGCTAAACTGAGGATTTCTTATGTGTGTAAAGTTTTGTGGAAAGATATAACCCACTTTTGGTATTGTATGTATACAAACTGCAATATCTAAAAATATCGAGCATTTCGGTATTTTACTATTCATGTGAACGCGTATTTCATTGTTCATTTTGACTGTATGCATACAAATTTATGCCGAAAGGAAATAACTTATATTTGAAGTTGTACTTATATTATCAATCATATTTGGGATTATTCATTATGATTTTGTAAATATGCATAGTGGGTGCTTGCTCTGCGTGAAAGAGATATGTATTATTCACTAAGTTGTGGCTGCTTACCCTTTTCCTTCCAAATCTTTTTCAAGTTCTTCAGGTAGCGGCGAGTAGTATGAGAGCTATATTGACAGGGAACTTTTGGTAGCTAAATTGTGGATATGAATATAGATTGTTGATATGTCTCAAATGGTATCTGTCGAGGTTTAGTTTCTTAATTTGGGAGAAATATATATACTGTTGGTGGATTTTTTTTTAACTCTAATCCAATAATCAGTTTTCTTTTCTATTGGATATTAAATAGACATATTTTCAAACTACAAGTTAATGCTAGTTACGTTTGTAGCTATGTCCTTTGGGAGAAAGGACGGCCGTGTCATTGCCTTTGTTCTTGTGGAGTTGAGGGTGTGACGGGTTATAAGATGGTGATCCGAATTGGATATGATGGAGATCTCATTGGAAGGAATTACAAGAGAGTGCGCTTGTGATTGTTGTAATATTGCTTTTGTTTCTTTCTTTTTTTGACTTGGTCAAAAATTTAAATAAAAAATTTGACTAAACAAAAGAAAGGGAAACAAAGGGAAGGAAAAGGAAACGAGAAAGGAAAAACTTGTAAACACCTTAGAGATCTCGTCAAGTCGGATTAACATCAATTCACAATGTCCGATAGGGGTGATCGGTTCCAGGGTGGGTAGGGTCCAGACCTGGAACCTGGAACCTACCCTGTTTTTCCTAGACCCTATTTTGAAACCTACCTTATTTTTTCGGTCCGGTTCCAGGGTCTACCTGATAACCTTTTTTTTTTTTTTTATGGTTTCAGAAATTTGGAGCAAAATAAACAATCCACAAGCAGAACATGACACACATCACAATATATCAGCCAGAACATTCCATCAAATCCAGACAAGGATGAAGTGCCGTGTACAACGTGCTGCATCTCTCTCATTCAGCATGCCGCCCACCTTCTTCCTAAACACCAAAATCCCAACCCATCCCCTCGGAAACTTCTCGAAGTAAAAGAGCGGCTTTGATGGACACAGGCAGTGACAACAGATCTAAATATCCATGTTGTCCCTCTCCAATCTTGCAAATCATCCTCACTAGCCAGGCTATTCAAACACAAGGCTTGGTTAATCAAAGAAGGGGCCTGGTCTAAGGTCATCTCAACTGCTTTTTTGGCAAAGGGGAAGATGGGAACATTAGCCACCGTTGCCGATTCACTTCGAGAACAGAACCAGAGCACAAGATTTCAAGCGGCGGCAAATAATCCAAGGTCTGGGGTCACTAAAACTCGGACTTAGGCAAGGGGAGAGTATCGAAATACAATATGCGACGTGCACAGAACATTCAATTCCCTTCCTTTTCGAGCTCTTTCACGACACTTCCTCGTCACAAGCGATTCGATCGTTCTCGTCTCTTTTCCACATCGATGAGGGGGTTGGGGAACCGTGAGCTGACCTTCGCGGTGGCGTAAGGGTTGGACGAGCTGGGTTTCTGAGGCGACTGAGGTGGCGAGTAGCTGCAGTAACGAGTTGGGTTGTGGCGGCGAGGCGATGGCAACCACGGCACAAGGGGGACAAGTTGGGTTCCGACAACGGCGGCATTACAAAACTGTGCAATGAAAGGGGTTGTGGCGGAGAGTGGGTTCAAGGCGCGAAAGAAGTGAACGAGACATGAGTTTGTTGCACCGGCGATGTGACGACGAGCTGGGGTTGCAGCGACGAGTAGCTGTAGGGATGAGTGGTGAGCAGATTCTGAAGCAACGGAAGGGCGGGAAGAAAGGGGACTCATAGCCCGGAAGAGGAGGGAGCGATGAGAGTAACAAATGTTAGAGTTTTTATATTAACTTAAAACGGTTCACTTGATGCGGATGGGTTTCCACTTGGTCCAGAACGGACGGTTCCAAACTGGTTCGAAAAAAATGAACCAGTTCAAAGCAGGCTGATTCGAGACCTATTTTTCAGGTGGGCGATGCGGTTCCGGGTAAACCCGGTCGGTTACACACCCCTAACGTCCGATAAGGATTCAAGCCATTGGTTGATCTAATCAAAGTAACTTTTGGAATTAGGACAAAGATTCAAAGTTATGTGAATTTTGAATTGCGAGGTTTGATTTAGGAGTTTTTAAGTTGCAGAATTACATGAAAATCATAGATTAGGACGTTTTGGAGCCGTGGTTTAACAAAAATCTATTTGAAGGAACCTTTTAGCCGGATTATTTTAAAGTTGTGCGCCAACTCCGCGTTGTGAATAACTCTGAATATCTACTTTGAGAGAGCATTTTGTTGATGCGTAGGAGTGTTGTGACAATCCAGAATGTCATGCGAAACACGTACCAATTAATATTATTAATAAAATAGCCAGCGAAAGTCAAAGTCTGAACAAGTTTGTCAAAATAAACATTTCCTTCTCATTAACAATACTTGTAAGAATTACAAGACCAGGCAATACACCATAAAATCGCAAAGAACAAACATACGGGTAGGTCGAGATTGCCTATCTCCATGTACTACAATTTACTCCAAAGATGACCCACACAAAAGTAAACCTTACAACAAGTTGTGGATGCGTCGCCTTCATATCAACCTTTATCCCACATCAACCCATATAGTAGATATACATCTTGTACAAACTATAACCGCTCTTAGGGCAAACATATCAACATCTTGGCATTTATAGTATTTAGAGAAAAACCAGCAAGCATTGGTAGCAGGTTTGTCCATTACTACATGTCTAAAAAATAGTGGGAAGAGTTGAAGCCCGAAGAAATGAAATCTCTAGTTTTAAGTTAGGGAAATCAGCTTACCACTTCATCGGCATAAACACATACGCATGCATAGCAAGCGATATGCATAGAAATTGAATGCAAGTTATACATTTTCTGTATGGATGTGCATAAAAATTTGAATGATGCAACATATCATAATATTTCCCACTCGGGCCTTAAAGCACGAGGTAAAACATTTATGCTCATGCGATTAAGTTCATTCTTTCATCCTCCCAAACACTCTGGGGCATCCCAACCAATGGGGCATCCCAACTCCGAGGCATCACGGCATACACCCGGGGCATCTCGACTAACGAGGCATCTCGACTCCCGAGGCATCCCGAAACACTCCCAGGACATCCCGACCACGGGCATCCCGACACACGGTGCATCGTCACACACCACTAAATGGGCGATGGAATTAATATTATTCCCATGTAAGTCATGACAATCAAATATTTGTATGCAAAAGTCCACTTTGGCCCGTCCCATATCGAGCCATCACGGTTTTTTTTGTACTTTAAAGCCATGTAATGCATCATCCAAAGCAGTTTAAACATGAAACAATACATTTCAAACTCGTAGCAACTTAGCTCATAAGCAATTTGGATTCGGAAGCAAATTCGAGTCATCGGAAGCAAATTCGGACTCGGAGGGGGTTCGAGACTCGAGTTTAATTCGGACTTAAAAGCGGATTTGATTGAAACAAATTGAGACTCTGAAGTGGATTGATTCAAAAGTGGATTCGGACTCAAAAGCTGATTTTGAGCAAAGAAAGTCTAAATTAGTTTTATAAGTAAGTCTGAACAAAAAAAAACCTGAACAGATAAATCTGAGCGAAAAATTTTGAACAATAAGTCCGAGCAGTAAATTTTGAACAATGAATCTGAATAGTAAATTTTAAACAGTAAATCTGAATAGTAAATTTTAAGCAAGAAGTCCGAACAGCAAATTTTGAATAGTAAAATCCATCGGCAAAGTCTAAGTAATTTTAAAAGTAGAGTCCGAACTACAAAGTCCGGATGTTAAATCTGAAGGTAAAGTCGAAGGTAAAGTCTAAAGTTAAAGTCTGAATATTTTTCAAAGTAGACAGAATCAAAATTTGATAGTAAAGTTCGAGCATGTTCAAATGTACACGTAACCAGATTTTGATAACAAAGTCTTAGCAGTTTCAAGGTACACAAAACCAAATTTTGAGGATTAAAATCTGCCTAGTTTCAAAAAAAAAAAAAAATCATCCCTTTGAGTGTCAAAATAAACATCATCATCACTTTGAGTATCAAAATAAACATAATCACCACTTTAAGTAAAACGATTTTCTGCCATTTTTTTTAACATACATAAACCAATAATAAGAATCCAACAATCACCTCAAAAATTACCACCTACACATTCCGATTTAATCATTTTAAACATCGATTATCGCCATACTTTAAGGAAACAAATCACATCCATTTGAACGTGCACAGAACCAGCAAAAACAGATTCAACCATCATCACAACCTCACTATTGCACATCAAAATAACCTTTCTCAAGCAACTAAGTTGCAAGTACCAAGTAGATTTACTTAGCTTAAATCTAGAGTTTTCACTTACCTTGTGCAGAATCTGAATACCCCAAAAGTTAAAACTCTCTCTCGGAAATTCTCGATCGGTGATAGTGAGAGTAGAAAGTGAAGGAGAGAATGTTAGTTTGAGTGAAATTATCTTGGTAATTACCTAGGCGAAGATGAAACTGAGAGTATCTGAAGGGGTGAGTAAATTCATTGCATTTAGAGGTGGCATCTTCTTCTTCCATCATGGCCACGTGTAAGAGATCAAAGAAGAAGTGATGGCCAACGAAAATCATTACTTAGACTAGGTATCTAGTTGGGCAGAAGATGATTTAAGGGGTCGGGTGGCTTTCGGTCAAGCTTCCTCTTCAATGATCACGTGAGGAAATAGGAGAGTCTAGAAAATATTTTCATAAGAATATCTCATCCCCTTTCCTTAACGACCAAATAGAAAAATGCTAACCTTACTTTACCAAAATTAATCAATAATAATAATCCCAACCAATATTGCACTCGACTAGTGTACACGAAAATGTTTAAAATATTGAACACATCGAACTCAACACGATTTCATTTCTAAATCCGCGCCCATAGAAAATACGATTCGATGAAAATCTCTACGTGTCCGTACAAATATCAACTTAAGTAGTTCTTGGCTTTATAATCCCGTATCATTCTCGATCATAGAAATTCCCCGTCAATTATTTATTATTACGAAATTTCTGGATGTCACAAGTGTCTTGTCAGGATTAAACTTACTTTAGTCGATTCATAGTTGATGAAGCATTTTACTCGATTTTGATATTATTTCTCGCTTATTTGATAGGATTGCGAGTTTGACGGCTAGAGTAACTTTCGTAATTTGGTTTTAGGCTTTCCTAGGTGAGTGATGCTTATCTTTTCTTTGAGTTTGTAAACTCATATTTCAAAAGTGACGTGGATCGGTTATATTATGAGTTACAAAATGGCATTTTTATTGCATAAAATCCGAATCGAGCATTTACTACTCTTTGATTTTTTATAAATGGTTTTAGAAACGTGTTATGAAAGGTATTGTGAAAGTAGGTGTGTGTGTATTGCTTTGCGAAACTAATTTATGAAATGAATTCTAAAATGATTTGGGAAATGCTTTGTGAAAGCTTATCTATTTTAGTTTTTTTTTTTGTTGGATATCTGTTTTAGTTTGCGAAATGTATTATGGATTTGATTTTTGGATATTGGAGGATGATAGTTTAATGCTCATTATTGCTATGAACTTGGTTAGGGGTTTCCAAGTATGCATACTGATTTTATTATTTCCTTTTGAGTCGAACCACCGACTAATAATAAGTGAAAACTTTGCCAAGAAGTAAATCTGGGTTGCCTTATCACCAGGTATTGTCTCGTGACCATTGTTGAATATTGAGTAATGGACTGGTCAATGGAATGGACCATTGACGTGTGATTTAATAGAGATTGATCAATGAACATGGCCATTGATGTTTGAATTGTACGTTGGATTAAATGAGTAGTTCGGTTTATATAAAACTTTGTTGAAATAAAACAACTTATATTTGATTTGGTATATATATTATCTCATGGGTTTGGATTATGAGTTTCTGATATTTCTTTTATATATATACATAGTGGATGAAGAGATGTACTACTCACTAAACTGTGGTTGCTCATACCATTCCTCTTAAATGTTTTCAGGTTCTTCGGTTAATAGCAAGTAGCACAAGAGCGCTATCAGTAGGTAACTTCGATGGTGAGATTTTTGGGTATGAGCAATTTATGTTTGATTTGAGCTTACTGGTTTAGTTGTTACTTTGGAGATGTACATATATATTTATATATGTTTTATGGATTACGAAAACTTTGATATTATAACTAACTTGCTGGCTCGTCATATATTTATATGAATGGAGATAAATATTTTGATAGGGTTTCTATTTGAGAATGCGTGCTTCGGGTGAAAGGACGACCAAGTCATGCCCTCATTTTTGCTGTAATACTTAGCCTCACAGTGAAAATCGTTGCTTAGCCAATGGGTGGCATAGTTAAATCAGCAATATGAAGGCATCAATCAAAATGGCTCCGAGGTGGAAGAAAAAGTGAATTGGTACTTAGATATGCTCTCTCCCGAAGAACTCTTGAAGCATCGCAGAAAGCATGTACAATATTCTTAATTAACTCACCCGAAAAATTATCTACTTTTTTTTTCAGAAAGAAATTGTTTACTTGACCCATCCCATATTGAGCATGGCTGTTTTTTGTGCTTTGATGTTAGGTAGACACTTTTTCAAGAGGTAACTCAAGTTTCGTCTAACCTAAGCATACTTAACATTGAAGTTTCAATGCTAATCACCACTACGTCACGTCTCTTGTGAGTCAATTTCAGTGTCCCATATATAATCTAGGAATGCTCTTAATTTTGATGTGCAATTTGGTTCAATTCGTGTCTCTTTTGCCATCTTCGAGATCTGCCAGAAACCGCACCTTATCTAGACCATGTCGTCCCGCCCTCGTCGACCGGATCATTGCAACATGAAAATACATTATTCAAATCCTATAAACTTAGAACCAAAAGCTCAGTTGGTCACATTCATTAACATTGTTCTCACCTAGAAGGAATTAGAATCCACCGAGCACAAAGAAAAACAAAGGAAAGTCATTTCTCCAGTGATCTTCGGGAGCCGGGATGAATGATTGAGATTCTTGATTTCGATATACTCCGGGAAGAAGAACCAAGATGGGTCCTACGCGTACCTGAGAAAACCTTAAAAACACCTATAAGGCAATATAGCAAATTGGTTCATAAAAAGAAGGCAATAGAACATATTGATAGCATTTTGGGAAGAAAGATGGTAAGAGATACTTTAGAAACATATAAGCACATGTGTTATATAGTAAAGAGCAAAATACTATATTTTCAGTTACTCATACAAGACCAACATCTAACCAAATGTGATACAATTTAGGAAGAAATGATATTGTAACCGTCCATAACCCTTTTCAATTTTTTTTGTTCTGTTGATGAGTTATAAGGTCGTTAATATAAATCCAAACAAAACTCTACGCATTTCATATTGCAATTTTTAATACTTGGTTATTTTTTATACCAAAGAGCAACAATTTTTTATGTATTTAAGGCATTTTAACTCACCAATAATATTAACTCGCGAATAACTAAAATTTTATTTTAAATTAAATTGACTTTCAATGTGCATAGTAATTTTTTAATAGAGAAAAAAGTTATTCAGATAAATGTGAATAATAACTCTCCATATATTTTTATACTAGTAACATCATGAAATAGTTTTTTAAGGACCAGTTTAAAAATTCACTATGAATTTTAGTGGTCATAAAGAAATGATTCAGTGGATCTAGTAATATATATATAATTAGATTTAAACTATGAAATCTGTTAGAGCCCACCATTTATAATGATCCTCATTCAATTTAACACATGTACTATGTATGTATATATATATCTTATAATTCTTTTGAGCACGTATTTATGGGAAATCATTGACTTGCATAAAATGAAGAAAAGTATTGACTTGCGTAAAATGCAAGTTGCTTTTCCATTCTTTCAAAACCCATTCGGCTCTCTCTTTTTCCCCCACTCTCTGAGAAATATTTACCTGGATTGGGATGCACTGGACCATATCAATCACGGCTCCTGGTCTCCCCCGTGTGGGACCAGGCGGGGGCCCACCTGCCGCCCCCGAGATCAACGGCCGAGATTCAATTCGTCCGAGGAACAAATTGCGCCCCCCTCTCCCGTGCCGGGGTGGACGGATACTTCGTCCCGAGCCCGACACACATCGGTAGTTCCAAAGTCAACCCTTTGACGGAACCGCACCCCCCCGAAGGAAACGATGATCTGACTAGACCCAACACAAGATTACACGCATCTCTCTCTGACGATCGTCTCCTACATCTGATCCGAAGCGAAGACCGAACTCTCACCGGTGATTCCAATGGGGTTCGAGTTCATCCTGAACGCGCCGTGTCGTTCCACGACGACGTACGGCTCTCCCTTCGCATGGTGCTCATCTTGCCAGCCGCCGCCGCTCGGCTACCGCCGCCCGCCTCGCGGCGTGTCCGCCATGCTCGCCGCCATGATGCTCGGTGGACTGTAAGTCACTCTCTTACTCTTCTTTTTCTCTTCCGCCTCAAAGCTCACCCACAACAAAAGATGGAAAAGAATAATCTCAAGTCTTCAAACTTCGTTGCACTTTTTGTCAGGGCCTTGGGACTGCTCGCTCCGACCATGCTCGCTTTCGTCAAATCAACAGCGTCCAAAATCTTCCGCAAACCCACCACGACAGCCAAGAGGGAGGAGGCAAACGACCCGGAAGCCGCCGCGACGAGCGGCGGCGACGCGCCATCACCGGCCGGCGAGGAGTACGAGGTGTTCCTGAGCTTCAGGGGGCCCGACACTCGCGCCGGGTTCACCGATTGCCTCTACCACGACATGCTCGGCGCCGGAATCCGCGTCTACCGAGACGACGAGGAGCTCCGCGTCGGCAGGGAGATCGGCGGCGAGCTCATGCGGGCGCTCGACGTGTCCAAGATCTACTTGCCCATCTTCTCCAGGGACTACGCGTCGAGCTCGTGGTGCCTCCGCGAGGTCGCCCACATGGTGGACTGCGCGGGGAGGTCGAAGGGGAATAAGGAGATCTTGCCGGTGTTCTTCGACGCGTCGCCTGCGGATGTGAAGCTCAGGACTGGGCTGTACAGGAATGCCATGGCCAAGCACAGGAAGAAGTTTGGGGCTGAGGAAGTGAAGAGGTGGGAGGATGCTCTTGTGGAAGTTGCTGAATTGAAGGGATGGGACCTCAAAACTAGAGGGTAATTACTAATTTTCCAATTCTCTGTCTTCTTAGTTTTTCGTGTCTTCCATACCTGATTTGTTTATTAGAATGTACAATTTGAAGTCCTCAGTCTTTGCCATTTTCTGCGTGAATAAGATTTCTGGGAGTTTCGTTAGTTTGAAGTGCGGGAAGAAGTTTGCAGTAATTGTACATTGTCTGGGGTCTCAGTTGAATGCAAGTAATCCTGTGTTGGGGGTAGTCATTGATGTATAGACTCATGAAATCTGGCAGACTCCATTTCAGTAGTCAACTACCAGCTTTCAAGATTAATGAGCTTGGATAATCTCTATTCTGTTCCTGACTTTGATCGGCCTTTCATCAGTGGTAAGTGGTAACCGGTAGGAGTATACTGATGAGCTGATCGAGTCTCCGTTTTGGTCATGCGCACTCGTATACCAACCACATCAGGAAGTTCCACAAAAAAAAAATCAGTCATTTGGCTAGTCCAGAATGCAATTTCTAACTTCAGAGTACAGTTCAAACAGAGACCAAACAAAAAACATCAAGGGGTAAATCATAATTATGCATCATATCAAGAAGGCATTTGCAATGAGATAGTATTGCACGCCTCCTCTGTCATACTGCACGCCTTCTCTATTATACATGTGGATTCCACAGATCTAGAACCTACAAATACTTGAGGGTGCGTACAAGTTCCAAAATATTCAAAATTTTTGGCTGTTTGTTATGTGCCTTGTCTGATATCTAATATCACGTACGTACTCTGATGTTTTAAGGAGTGAAGCAACTAGTGGTTTCTGAGGAATGCTTTCTTTTAGCAAGCCTCTTTCTTTTCCTCACCCCCCTTCTACCATTCACTGGATATTTTTTACTCTTTTTCTCCGTCTTCTTTTCATCAATTCTTCCTTTTAAGTTTTCTCTCTGTTCCAGCTCAACTCAATTTTTTTAATTTAACTTATAATTCCAGTTATTTATTCCATCCTGCTTAATCTAGCCTGGAAATGGTTCATGAAGCATGAAGAACTTTAAGCTTAAGTCGCATTTCATATTGATAGTATAAAAAGAACTAAAAAAAAATAGAGAGAGCATGAGGACAGATTTATACTGTTGGGAAAAAGGTATAAAACATTGGAACTCTGTCTAGCGTGTAAAATTTTACCTTTGTACAATGTGAATGTTTCTTGAACTGACTCTTTGTTCGCAATCATCTATGACTAAATCCATATACTTTTGCTTCAACTTGAAAGATATGATGATGTCTATTTACTATCTTCTTTCAACTGAGGTAGTTCACATATGTGGCAGGCATGGGGGAAGCTATTAAGTTGATCATCCGAGAGGTTTTGTTTAAGTTGAAGATAAAACATAAGTATGTGACGAATCAGTTGGTTGGAGTGGATGATCATGTAGAAGACATAATGAAGCTGTTGGATGTTGACTGTGAAGGTGTTCGTTTTGTTGGTATTCACGGGATGGGCGGTGTTGGCAAAACAACTCTTGCAAAGGTTGTCTTCAACCAGCTCTGTTCGTACTTCGATGATTGCTGCTTTCTTGGAGATGTTCGAGAATCATCAGAAAAAGGGGGCCTAGTAAATTTGCAGAAACAGTTATATTCTGACATTCTCGACTCTAGATTCGTGGACAACATTCATGACATTGATGATGGGATTAACCAGATCGGGACGAGATTTCGCAGCAAAAAGGTCCTCATCGTTTTGGATGATGTGGATAAAGAAGAACAACTAGAGAAGCTAGCAGGGCACGAGATTGGTTTGGTTCAGGAAGTAGGATAATCATTACAACCAGGAATGAAATTACTTTAAAAGTCCTGGATGAGGTTTTGATATACGAATTAAAGGAACTGAATTTTGATCAAGCTCTGAAGCTTTTCTGTATACATTCTTTTAGAAAAGATGCTCCACCGTATCAATATGATACTCCTGCATCAGAAATTGTTGTCACAACTGGAGGGCTTCCTTTGGCTCTTGAGGTCATAGGCTCGTTTCTCTATCGCCAACCGGAAGAGATCTGGAAAGAGACTGTGGAGAGGCTAGCAAGAATACCTCATAAGGATGTTCGACAGCAGTTGATGATCAGTTATGAAGCATTAGAAGATGAGGAAAAGCATATTTTTCTTGACATTGCATGTTTTTTCATCAACGACACAAAAAAGACGAATGCAATTTACATGTGGGAAGCTTGCAATTTTTTTCCTGAGACTGGGATTCAGGTTCTTATGCAAATGTCTTTGGTAAAGATTGTCAATGGTGATACAATATGGATGCACGATCAGCTCAAAGATCTTGGGAGGCAAATTGTTCAGAGGGAATGCTTGCATGATCCTGGAGAGCGTAGCAGGGTGTGGGTTTGCGAGGAAGCCATCGACATTGTAAGAACAAAACAGGTAAACAAAATTCACTGTTTATGAATTGGTATGTGTAGAAAAGAGTTCACATTTCCACTTAGAAGCCTCTTGGTTCTTTTACACCAAAAGAGAATCTGAATTTTTGTTAAAATCATGCTTGTTCATTTGTGTTTTGGCAGAGAAAGAAAAAGGTTCAGGCACTCATATTATCTGGAAGTCAATTTCAACCGCTTGTAATTACACATGATGAACTTAGTAGGTTACCCAACTTAAGGTTCCTTGAATTAGAGGATGGAACCTTTGTCGGAGACTTTGGGGATAATTTTTCGAAGTTAAGATGGATTTCTTGGCATTCTCCTAGGCCACTTGATCTTGAGGTAACCAATCTATCTATAAAGAATTTGGTTGTCTTTGAGATCTTTTCAGGCAGCATCACAGATGACTGGAGTGGATGGAGCCTAATCAAGGTATTATATGCATTCACTTTGATTCTGATTGGCATATAATTTAATATTTACCATTTTCTTCTCCTGATGGTCAATCGTTTTTTGTAGATGGCAAAAAATTTGAAAGTTCTTAACCTCAGAGGTTGCCAAGGCATAACTAGGACACCGGACTTCTCTGGATGCTCGAGTCTAGAGAGGGTGAGTTTCTATAATTGCATAAACTTGGTTGAAATTGACCGCTCCATTGGGAAGCTAAAGCACCTGATTCACTTAAATCTTAAAGAGTGCATCTCTCTTAAGGATTTGCCTGAAGAAATCGGAAGGCTTATAAATCTGAAGCACTTCGCTTCCAGTGGATGTTTTCAGAAACTCCCAGATTCATTTGGGAAATTGACATCACTAAAGGAGTTGGATCTGTCAAACATACAAATTGACTGCCTTCCTGAGTCAATTGGTGATAAGAAGTTTCTATCTGTCCTTAATCTAAGGTACACACAAATTAGGAAACTTCCAGAGACTATTGGGAAGCTTGTGAAACTCGAGTCTCTTTCTCTCTTTGGGTGCTTAAAGTTGGAAAAGCTCCCGGACTCAATTGGGAAGCTAGAGTCTTTGCAGGAGTTGAATCTATCCAGTACTAAAGTTGTTGAGTTACCAGATTCAATTGGAAATCTGAAGAAATTGAAAGTGTTATCGATGGAACATACTCCAATAAGGAAATTGCCCAGTACTATTGGAACGTTACAGAATCTGGAAGAGCTACATGCTAGTGGTTGTGAAGAATTAAGTGGTGAAATTCCAAGTGAACTTGGTGCATTGTCCTCTTTGAAAATCCTCGAACTATCAGACACCCATATTTCTGGAGTGCCAACGACAATCAATCATATTCCTCACCTTGAAAGACTGGACCTGACAGGTTGTAATGAGGTTCAAGAATTGCCAGAGCTTCCAAAAAGTCTGATTTATCTGCATTTTCGATCATCAGCATTGCGGATAGTTCCGGATCTCTCAAACTTGACTAATCTGGTCGATTTGCTCTTATCTGATGGCTCTGAAGATGTGGTTCAAGCTTCATCGGAGCTGTTGCCAAGTTCTAGCTTAGGGTGGATTAGGAGGTTATCCAAACTGAAGAAGTTGGAATTGTCCCTTTCTAACATCCCTGCACCACCGACTGAGTTTGGTTCTCTTCCTCGTCTAAATGAGCTTATTTTATGTGGATTAGACCTGCAATTTATTACCCAGCTTCCACCTTCCTTATCGGAGCTGCAACTTGTTCATTTCAACTCAACAGTATCTTGGTCAATCTTTTCCAACTTGAAAAACTTGTCAAAGCTACGACTTTCTCAGTCACAGCTTCAAGAAATTGAACTCAGTGGACTCGAACAACTGAGAGCATTGACAGTGAGTAAATGTGAACTCCTTGAGAGGTTATTCATCCCGGCAAGTTTAAAGAAGCTTAAAGAATTGTGGGTATTAGAATGTCCACGGCTAGTTGAGATTGAAGGTCTGGAGACCCTAGAGTCCTTGGAAGAAATGTATGTACAGTATTGTGATTCCATTGAAAGGTTATACGGGCTGTCAAACTCGAAGTTGCTGAATTGTTTGTTTATATCAGACTGCCATGAGCTTCGTGCTGTTGAGGGCCTCAGCGGGTTAGAATCTTTGAATGCATTCCTTGTTCTTGAGTGCAGTTCACTGGAGATACTAATAATTCCATCGAGCTTATATAAGCTAAAACAATTGGAGGTTTCAGGATGTCAGAAGCTGATTGAGATTGCAGGTCTTGGTGCATTGGAATCATTGGAGACTTTAACCATCAAAGAGTGTCAATCTATAATCAAACTATGTGAGTTATCAAACTTACAGATGCTGAAGTCTTTGTCAATCGATGGATGCCATGAGCTACAAGCTATTGATGGTGTTGACGAGTTAGACTCGTTGCGTGAGTTCAATGTTTTTAATTGTCGGAAACTGGAAGCTCTGATGGATGTATCAAACACCAAGATACCTGATGAATGCCTGATAACAATTCGAAAGTGTCGGAAGTTACAGAGGCGCGGTTATCCTAATGTTGAGGACCTTCCGTACAGGAATTACAAAGACATGATTGTTACAGCCGCAAACTCTCTTTTGGAGTAGCTCCTTCGGAGTCATCAGACGAGGTATGCATACTCTTCTTCGTAAGTAGTAGCATAGCCCTTGCCCCTTTTCTGCTACCCTCTATAACATAAGCAGCCTTGTCTTGAAGACTATAAGATCTGACTTGTTTACGCATTCCACCTTCACATATTATTTCTCTTTCATCGAATCTATCAGGAAAGACTTAAAACATGGAAAGCCGAATAAAACAATTAAGTATGATGGTATTTAAAAGGAAAAAGCACCGTCTTAAGAGTAGTTATGGTTCACTGTGTTGTCATTCATTACAAGACACAGCAAATTTTCATTTCTTTGTAGGAAGAAGATGAAACGAACGATGAAGGGGAAGAACTGGAGGTGGATAGAGACAGCTCTGACGATAAAAGCTCCCCCATGATCGTAACTTCTCAAGAACCTGATACCGAGCTTTGACTTTGATTTCTTTCATCCGCGAGTTCTCAGGATGAAGAGACTCCCATTGTAAGCGATGGCGAAGAAGGGGACCCAAATACGACCACAATCTTTCGTGATTGCATCAGGGAGATTCATCTCTAATTTCTTCCTACTCAGGAAAAAAGAAGGGATAGAGTCACTGTAGGCCCCTAATCTTTTCCAAATTGTTTAATTGGGTTTCTGAATTTTTCTGTGCAATTGGGTCCTTAAAGTATATGTTTATTGTTGTTCGAGTCATCTTTTCATTAGAATGAAAACGGGAATGGTGGCATAGACTGACACATTAGTGCCACATTAATGCTGACCGCACAAGTTGGCACTTACATGTAATTTCGTGAGAGAGAAAAAGAGAAGAAAGGGAAGGTTGCAGGGCAGGTGACGATGCCGCCCACGCACCAGTGAGCACCATTGAGTCATTGTCAGCCGTCACATGGCCCTTGTCAAGGTCAGACGATAGGTGGGGCTGCTCGACCCAATTGTTGATCGCCCGGGTCATGTGATTAGGGTATTGGAGCTTAGCTAGTTGTTTCAAGTAAAATTGAATTGTTATAGAGAATTATGAAAAAAAAAAAAGAAAGTGACGTGGTAAAATATCTTCAATCTTTAGGTGCCCCGCATCATAGAATAAAGTGTGAATGGAATGGATGGAAATCGATTTAAACATCAAGAAAACTAAAGTAATTGGAAATTCCGTGGCCGTGTAGATAATTCCGAAAGGGGGTTACGTGGACCCTCCCTGACCTGACGTCTACGGTGACAGCCAAAATTAATTATGCTTTTTTTTTTTTTAAATTTCTATTTGACGAAAACGGTAACCTTTTGTTTTAGCCCTCTGTCTTCCCAGATAACATGTTCTATAGTGGCACGATGTTCTATGTGAATCCACATTGGACTGACTTCATACCAAAGTCGTATAATTAGGATCTCAATTTAGTTCTATTTCATTCATCTTATCAATAACTTGGGCTCATCGTGGTGTACTCGCGGAAAATGTAGTCATATAGTAAAAGAGGGGGACACTTTCGGGTGTCGAATGTTAAAAAAAAAAAAGACCGGACAGGACCGACGCAAAAATTTTCGTTCTTTTCTGGTTGGGTCTCTTTTCGGTTCGGCTAATGTGTGACAAAAATAGGGTATGGATTTGGTCCGGTTCTTCCCCATCGATGTCTTCTTCCACAGAGCCCATCTCTCCTTCCTCCACCCAATCCTCGATTCATCCGCAGATGGTCAGAATTCATACGCTGGGATGCACAGGAGAAGGTCAACGAGATCCCCGTCTCTGCTGAAAAGGGACGCTTCTCTTTACTCTCGATTCGAGTCAATTAATTCTCAATCTCGAGTTTTTGCTATGGCTAATCATTAGGTTTGTTGCTGCATTCACGACCTTTTAGCCCGCTCGGAACAGATAATGTCGACGAACCCCTCCGTGAACGCCTGAAAGTTCCAAGCGCAGTGCGGTACGAAGCATATGCTCGTGAGTGGTTTTGTGAGTGAAAACAAGAGGCAAAGACTGAAAAATGGAGTGCACCGTGGTGCGTTTCTTGCTCTGGGTGATTGCTTCCTGGCAATTTATTGAAAATTTTGTGCTGGAAAAGTCTAGGTTTGGATGAATGGGGGTTGATTCGCCGTCCCCTGCCCTTTCTCAAAAAAAAAAAAAAAAAAAAGTATCCGATCCGATTCATACTTCCATATTTAATCAATTTAAGAAAACTCGTATCTAATCTAAGAAAACAGATTCTTCTCGCCATCTGCCTGCAGAGCCACTGCCCAATATTCCCTCTTTAAGATTAGATTATATAATTAGCACGCTAGCTGTCGGCTTCTTGACTGATGAAAAAATACAAATTTAAGACGCGGGCATTCTAGAACTTACGGAAAAGAGCCCTACCCCTACAAGAATTGACCACTACGATAGGTTAAAAGAACCTGGACAGAAGTCCATTTTGACATTTCCCATTCTTTGGCGCCACAGTCGAGAAGTTGCACAACGGAAGGTTGCCTCATCATTTTATTATCCAAAATCGATTTCCAATTTTTTATGTCTACTGTCGTCTCAATCTGTCTGGATCTCTCTGATGCTAACTAAAGTAGGACGTATGATTTGTATCTGCAGTAGCACAAAAAGCTGTAGGATTCAATTCACCATATAACAGATTCCATATTGTGTTACAGTAAATTGCCTCCCCTTTAATAAGAGTTGGAAAAAGGTTTGCATTGTTGCTCAAAACTTGTTAGTAGCAGTCACATTGTTGCGATGCGAGAGGTTTTCAGTCAAGAAAAAGAAAGGCTAACACCGTCCCTGCCCTCTTCATTTTGATCATTCCAGCAATTTTGGGTGCTCCGCGAATTTCAGAACTCAATTGGGGTCAAAATTCAACATCTAAAAGATTGATGTTAATGGTAAGATGTATTGCGATAGACATATCGTAGATTTGGCGATACTTTTCAAAGGCCCGTGATCGTCTGTATGTTTAAAAGTAACCAGTCCAAGTGATTTTTATGTTTTTGTTTTGTTATTGGCGACTAATCCCAACGTGATCATAAAAAGGCACATAATATGCGATACCCTAGTTTCAGTTGGCATCATTCAGTTTAAATATGAACATGGTCTTACAACGGGAAGATGCATCTGATGCAGTGGTATCATAACAGTCTTTATGTCGATTATTTGTCAATATCAAACATTCATAAGGCTACATAATCCGGTGAAAGTAGCTACAACCTGGACATTGATGTACCATAATCATGATTCACAAAAGAGTGCTGAGTGTGATAAGATTATTACGACTCAACAAATTATAAAAAAAAAAAAAAAAAAGAGTTGGTTGAAATGTTTACTAAGGACTAGAAAATTCAAATGAAGGCCAAGCAATAGTTCTTTCGTAATTATGATAGTTGGGTAGGTTTGAGGTCAAGCAAGGAAATGGCTAGCTTGTTTCGTTCCCCTCTCTCTCTATCACCTTTGTTTCAATTAGCTTAGCAGCACTATCTACGTCTTTCGTAGCATATAACAAGTCAAATTGGTCGTCCTTTCCCATTGCTTGGTGCTCCAGCTTTGATCTTTTGCTCGACTTTATTCCCACCCCCCCCCAACCACAAAAAAAAAAAAGAAAAAAATCTTCATGAGCCCTACCAATTTCATCATCTTTGAAGACCTCAGTATGATTTTATATATTATAAAAAAAAAAGGGAAACCTTTATATTGCATTAGGCTCGACAGTTTCCCAATAGGGCAATACCCATGTGTCGCTATCGTACGTACCTTTTATATTATATTATATTAGTTTCAACAGTTTCCTAACACTGGACGTTGCGCTCCATGTTAGCCAAAAGGCTGAGAAAGGTACTTTACCCGTCGATTTCATTAGCCTCTTGCTTATACATCCAAACGAGCTTCCACTATTCAGAAATTTACAACGCTGAGAAAAACATGGGTCGGCACATCCGATTAAAGATATACGAGATCGTAATCCATCATCCTGGAAAAGGCTTCGCTGCACTAGTGTCCTACAAAGTATCTCTGCTGTCAAGTATCAAACATGCAAGCAATGGATGAAGCATTTCCTCTCATAACTCAAATTACTACAGCAGTGCTCGCTGCACTAGATCAGACACATCACATAGGCCAAGCAAAAATATCAGAGGAAATGTCTGAGAACATGCCCCTGACGTGGATCACTATTGGGACAATTTGCAGTCTGCGCCTGCGTGAATGTGCTAACTCAAAAAACAGGCACAAGCTCTTAAGACTATGGTGAGTTAGAAACATCGAGCCTCATTTGCTCGAGTGAGCCTGAACAATCGTATGTTCGATCTATCATATGATTGCATGTAAGGAAGCAAACTGGCGGGTTGAAGAGTTCCGGTCAGGTCAGCAATGGCAAGGTTTGCCTCGTCAACTAAAGCAAGATTAGTATTGGCATTACGAATGACAGACGAAATGTAAGCCATCGGATGCTTGGTGGGACTGGCATCTGTCACAAGCTGCCTCGACATTCTGGGAATTGCAACTATCGCTGTAATCATGCAAACCGCCAATTACACTGTCACAAGCTGTTCTTGGGAATCGCTAAGAACTTTGATTTATCCACAAGAATGGAGAGCAAATGCACAAGGTGTGGCAGGCACAACAGTTGGTATATCACGTCAGCACCTAAGCTGTAGAAAAGAGAAATTACGCCTTCACTAATGGATGAAGAGAGAAAACAACCGAATATCTCACATTGATGCTAAACAGAAGTGCGTTGGTGGAGAAACTACTCACATTATATCCGGTTTCAATCCCTGAATTCACTCTCAGATGCACATTCCCAAGGCAGGTGTAAACATTTTACCTGGGGCGAGGAAATGATATCAATTTCATTCTTATTCCTCCAATTTGTGCATGGTCAAACTGCATCAGGATCCACATGATCCAATAAGATGAATACTGTTCGGATGGAAAATCAGCGCTTGACAGAGAAGGCCTCATTCAAAGTCATGCTTCTCTTGAGCAAATCGATTTGTTCAATGGAACAGGACAAATTACACCGCTGTCGAAGTATATCAAGGACTAATGGGGAAGTCGTGCAGCAGGACTACTCTCAGCAGGACTGCTCTTTTAGGATAAAGGCATTATCATAACGATGTCTACCATACCAATGAAAGAAATATCTATCATGGGATCTAAGAAGGAAAACTATGGTGCATGTGTGTGAAATAAGAAACTAAAAACTTGAAAAAGTGGCCGCTTAGGGTGGTACATGCAAGGACAATGACATGATCACTCACAGAATCTGTACATTCCGAAGACATTGGCTCATCATCAGCCGTGCTCAATTGATTCATCTTCAAATTAAGCTTCATGTTGCTTGGAGTTGATAGGTCGCTATCACTCAATATTACCTGCATGGATACAGTCAATTTCTAAACTGCTACTCGCGTATCATCACGAAACTATTCAGCCAAGTTTGAATATGTGCTGACGGGCAGATCACTACTTTCACAACCAAATCAGCTTTTAATATCCAACTCAACGGAACAACAACAATTACAAGAACCAAGTACAGCAAAAGAGTTGCCTGCCAAAACCACAGTGAGCACAACCCTAGCATATCTACATACACCGATTGATGGAACAAGAACAATGCATAAACATATGAAGGTTCGAGTAAAAGAAAAAAAACCTAAAAAAGAAAGGAACTTGAAGCTCAACGACAGTACCTTGGGAGCTTTCACATGGGTGAGATAGATACCGACTAAGTCAACCCCAGAGCCAACCTAAAATCCAATATTCTAGTCAGTACCTGAAATTACTTCTAGCGCATGATATATAAAGTTAAAACAGATTGCACTAATCAGATAAAGGGGGAAAGGGAATAGAATGCCAGGTGATTATCTGACAACAGCGTTGACCACTGCAGTGTTTCCTAGATTACTAGATCTGATGATTCAGATTGTTTCTATAGAAAATAAAACAATATGGTTGGCAAAACTTTTCTGATGGAATATCAACAACAGAACCAACTCTAACATGGATAAATCAAGGAAATTGAACCCATAACACTAATGTTTATTTGAACATTGATGCACTTCAGACAGCTTACTTCAAAACATATTTTGCTGGAGAATATATCTGGAAAGGAAAGTATGAACTCTGACAAAAATAGACTGGCTGGCCAGATTGAACACCTGATGAGAGAATGGACTGAAAGCTAATTTCAGTCGGCACATAAATCCACACAATGCATGAGACAGTATGACAGCTGCTATTAAAACCATCTTCATGACTGATAAAATTGTGATTTTTTTTCTAAAAGAAAAAGAATAAAATACACTAACGCCTTATTATTGGGACAACAGCCTAGAAATCTAGTTGAACGAAACCAAGCAAGGATATGACCCAGGACAAGCACTCAGTTCTTTAAAAATATGCATGAACCAATACCATACATACCCTGTATCTCCTTCAAGCATGTTGAGCGAACAATGCAGTGGAACCACCAATTTCCTTACCATTGCATCCTCAGAACTTGCATCTACGAAATTATTAGCCAAAGATTTGGATGATGCATACAGAAAAATATAACTCAAGTGAAAAAAAATAAACCTGAAAAAGAAAGTTACCATCTGGGAAAAGAAATGAAATATATTCAAAGGTCCTTGCATTCCCTTTGACTGCATTTTCATCCTAATGGAAAAAATTTTGTCATTGGTAGCTTGAGGGATTTTAAATAAACCAGGAGAAATGGGACACATAATTCTGAAAGAAAAATTAACAGCAATGAGCTTTACCTTTAAAGAAGTCATGAAATCGGTGTGCAGTTCATACAATTCATCTAGCACATCATCACAATTAGACTCAATTTCCAATATGAGCTTCTTCAAGAAGTTTTTCACCAACGGGGCATGACACTTGCCAATCTGCATCAACACACTGCCTATTCAGAGAATTACGCAGCAACAGTCCTTCGCTAAAATAATGCAGCAAAAACAGATGGCAGCTGATACTGGAGAACTAATACATGAGCTAGTACTAGTAAGCTCGAGCAACAACTCCAAAAGTAGCAATAACAATAACTTCCAAGCCTAAAATCATTTCGGCTAGTCTAACAGGTGTCGACAAGTAAAAAACATTCACTTTAGCAGAAATGGCACAGAAGAAACACAAAAGATTGTTTTTTTTTTCTCACTTGTATCCTAAACCAACATCAACATTTTGAGCTGAACTGAAAAGACACTTCAATTCAGACATCTTTTTTCCTTTTGGATTCTCTTGTTTGGGAAAAGCTCTCAATCAAGACTTACAGCTCCACTTTACAAAAAAAAAAAAAAAAAAAAAGACTTACAGCTCCACTGATGCAATGATCCCAAATGAACCTCTGAACATCCTCTGTCACGGACCCACCACCACCAAGTGATCTGGGTTTCGAATAGAAGAGACAACTGCTTCAAATTCAATGCACACAGAGTCTAGAGAATCTATAAAACAAGTGAAAAGGAGTATCTTTTTGGTAAAGCGCGCGGAAAGAGGGAAACAGAGAAGATTTTTACCTCGCGTGTGAAGTGATATTACGCAGTCAGCGGGTTTCATGGCCAAGAAACGCAGAGACCAAATGGAGACTCGCAGTTTTTGCTTCTCCATTTGTTCAAGGATATGTCTTCTCACCTCTCTCTGCAACACCGTCAGCAGGAATTACGGAGAAGGAGGAAGGAGGGGGGAGCCGGTGAGAAGCGGAGATGGGTTTGGATCGGTTTTCGGGTTTTGGGTCGGCTTGAAAATATGAAATATCAAATCTGATTATTTAGGTACAAGAAAATCCGAAATCCTATCCCAAATTCAATGAACACAGACGAAAGCTTCTATCGGAAAGAATGCGTCCGTTATTTATTTTCAATTTTAGATCTATACAATTACACAAATAAACGTATCTCTTTTTAGAAAGAGAAGAACATCTGAGTAATATATCTAAGCAAATTTAGATTTACGAGTTACCTGAGAAATGAATTGAGTTTGTTCTCTTGAATGGTGCAAATGATTATCATAGAAATCGAAAGGAATCCCAACAAATCAAAGGCATTGAATCAAGGACTTTGACGTCGTAGTCAACGATTTTTGTAGCTAGAGGGAAGTACAGAGAGCAATGGGGCCGGCTTCTTCTTTGGCTGAGATCGGATCTCTCGTTCTTTGCTCTAGCGACCCCGCTTCGAAGTCCGAGCTTTCCCATCTTGCGTATTGCAGGTGGCGCAGTAAGAAGTTCCCACGGCTATAACTCTACAGACCGACCCACGACCGTGAGATCAGAAGGAGATCCAGCGGCCAAAATTTGAAGGAAAGAAGACCGTTGTGAGGGAAGCGCCGTCAGCTTCATAAAGGAAAGACGACAGTTCTCAAACTCATCTCTGTATTCCACACGATCTCACTTTGAGAGAGAGAGAGAGAGAGTGTGTGTGTTCTTTTGATCGAAATGGCTTCAAGACCCATCAGAGTTCCAGTGCAAGCGAAAGGTAATCAGATTCCGGGCGATTTTGCCCTCCTCTTCTTCTTCGGTTCGACCTCTCTCCGCGACAATTTCTGGGGTGATCGATCTGCTTTAGGAAAATCCCCGTTCGATTCACGGGATTCTCTCGGCTTTTCCTGATGTTCTGTTCTTGGTGGTGATTCGGTTTCTGTAAGTCTTGAAAAAAAATAGCCCTATGCGCATCTTCTTGGTAATAATGATCTTGCGATCCGCCTAAGCTCTCGTGTGTTGTCGGCTGATCCTTGTGGGTTGCATGCAAATTGGTCACCGGATGAGCCCTCGCGCACTTGGTGGCTTTCAACTGTCGAGGGAAGGGACAGAACCGTGTTTGGCCGACCATGGTTATAGCTTCCTTATCGCCTCATAATTCATACACGAGAAATACAATTCGGAAGCTTGAAGCCAGTGTCATGTGTGGCGACTGCATATTCTCATCATGTGTTTTAAAATCTGATGTAAGGGAAGCGCCGTCAGCTTCATAAAGGAGAGACGAGAGTTCTCAGACTTACACGATCTCACTTTGAGGGAGAGAGAGGGAGTGGGTTTCGCCTTGACAATCATATTCCAAGGAGCTTGTTCTTTGATCGAAATGGCTTCAAGACCCATCAGAGTTCCAGTGCGAGCGAAAGGTAATCAGATTCCGGGCGAATTTGCCCTCCTCTTCTTCTTCGGTTCAATCTCTCTCTGCGACAATTTCTGGGGTGATCGATCACCGCTTTAGGAAAATCCCTGTTTGATTCACAGGATTCTCTCGGCTTTTCCTAATGCTCTGTTCTTGGTAGTGATTCTGTTTCTGTAGTCTTGAAAAATTAATAGCCCTATGCGCGCATCTTCTTGGTAATGTTGATCTTGTGATCCGCCAAAGCCATCGTGTGCTGTCGGTTGATCCTTGGTGATTGCATACAAATTGGTCACGGGATGAGCCCTCCCGCACCCCGTGGCTTTCAACTTTCGAGGGAAGGGATGGAACGTTGTTTGGCCGACCAATGGTTGTAGCTTTTCCTAATGCTCTGTTCTTGGTGGTGATTCTGTTTCTGTAGTCTTGAAAAAAAAAAAAAGCACTATGCGCGCATTTTCTTGGCAATATTGATCTTGTGATCCGCCAAAGCCATTGTGTTGTCGGCTGAGCCTTGTGGGCTGCATACAACTTGATCGCGGGATGAGCCCTCCCGCACTCCATGGCTTTCAACTTTTGAGGGAACGGACGGAATCATGTTTGGCCAACCATGGTTATAGATTCCTTAATGCCTCATAGTTTTTTTTTTTTTGGTAAGGTCCTTATTGCCACATAGTTCATACATGAGAAACACAATTCGGAAGCTTTAAGCCGTGTCATGTGTGGCGACTTCATATTCTCATGTGTTTCATGGAATCAAATATGATGTACTGAAACAGAATGTCCATTATGTCTCCCAAGATTGACAGGACTGATGAGGCCAATACGGACCATTTTAGAAGTGGAAAAAAGCCTTCTTCTTTAACGTTCCATGAATACCTCATATTCGCAACAATTTGATACTGCAATGTTAGTAGCAGTACAATTGCAAAGAGTCTTTAGCTTGGAATCGGGTACGCTGGGTGCTATTTTGATATTGCATCGCATGTCTATCGTATGTTTTCTTTAATTTGTTGCAACTGTTTTGCGAGTTTTTTTATTCCTTCCTAATGGGTTTGTCATTATCATCCCCCTTCATTCCAACAGCCTTTTTTTTTGTACCTCCGTGGAAAAAGTTACTACAACAAAACTTTTGAAAAGGTCGCACATAGGGCTTAGCAAGATATTGTCCATATACTGGCAGAAGTTATATAAGAGGCTGATCCTTGACCTCTTTACTCTATATGCATTTTGTATCAACCGAAAATGGATATTATTAGAAATAATTAGGAGTTTCTTCATATCTATATCGATTCACTATGTCTCTCATCCAGTAAAATCTATGAATAGTTCATTTATTCAACATTATGGAATATACAAAAATTATGTAATTTACTTCCGCATCTTTTTATAGGAGCTCTTGTTGTATGAAGAAGTGGTCATCGAGTCTTTTTCCACAGTGGTTATAGCAACATTAGCCGAGCTAGTGTTTGTTATCCACCTAATTGGCGCTCTTAGGTGCTATTTTGACATCTTTCCTTGCTCTTTCCGAAAAACCAACGCTGAAAATCGTCGTTAGAGGAATCAAATCCTCAAATCCTTTGCAAGCGTATATAGCTAACGTTACACGTCAGCACTGGACTGCCCTGTAGTCATAGATGGCACACGTTTTATGCCACGTAGGCTCAACCACAACCGCGTGCATATCTGCCACGTCACCCACGTCACCAGCAATGTCATCCGCCATGTCACTAGCCACTAAGGCTCAATCTGCCACCTTAGACTCAACCACAACCGCATGTGTATCTGCCACGTCACCTGCAATGTCATCGGTCATGTCACTAGCCACCATCAAACTCACTGCCCTTAGACAAATCTTGCAATTTCGATGCTTTTTGCTGCTCCATGTTCCAAAAACTTTTTCCGAACGTATCGCTCCATCAGCACGTTAGTCAGCCCAAGCAATCCAGTCATTCCAAAACATCCTCTACCTCATCATCCACAGCGTTAGCAGCCACATCAAACTCAATCATGTTTCTACCATATCATTTGCCACATCAACATGTCATCTGTCATGTCACCAACTGCTTTAAACTCAAACCCTTATATTCCACATCATTTTTGTTACTTTTTGAGAAACCAACACCATCATTGGGCTCACTGCCCTCATATTAGTCAAATCCTAAAACTCATTGCACCCCGCCACCCCCATGAACTAGAAGCTTCTACTTGTGTATTACTGACTTTATCAACACGTCAGTGTTGGCTCAAGGAGTCCAATCATCGGACACGTCATTTGCCTATCAAACTCAACCGTGTATTAGCCACGTTACTAGTCATGTCATAGCAACATCATTTGCCATGTCAGAAGTCGGGTCCTGCCTTAGACGTGTATGTGCCATGTCAAGAGTCATTTTAGCAATCATGTCATCTTTCACTACTCTTTACAAAAAACCAACACCACCATCAAACTCGTCACCCTAAAGACAAATCAAATCTTGAAATCAAGCATGGTTATGCAGGAATATATGTAAGAGTAATCTAATGATATAAAGATTAATCTATGAAACACATGTAAATATATAAAGAGATAGAAGAATTGCATGCAAATATGTATAGTGGTTCGACTTAAATCAAGCCTATGTCTAGTCATCTTGACTAAGGCCACCAATAGGCTAGATTCTATTTATAATCCTTTGAGAGGTTACAATGGCTCTTGCTTCTATCCAAAGCTACTAATTCCCTTGCACTACTACAACACTCTTATACTTTTTAACAAAGATTACTATCAGTAAAACACTATTAGTGACACTAAACAATTTTCTCAACAAGAGTATAAAATAGGTATCTCTTAGTTTCTCATGATTTGTGTATTTCTTCAATGTATGTTGAGCTTCTTATATTTTCTTCAAGATCCATACCAACGGTCGAAAAAATATTCGAGATGATCAATTTAGCCATTGAGGAGAAGTTCCACAATCACTGGGAGATCTGATCGCCATACAATTAGAAATTCTTAGCATTCACGAGACTTCGGTGAATATAACTGCCTATGTTAGGAAAGAATCCCTCTTGGCAATATGATACTTATAGCATTAAATTTCTTTCCATATAAATCTCCTAAATCCCGAGCATGTGGTTATCTATTAATATTCCTTTAGATTATTTCAACAAGGAATGTCTAGGTCTTAATAATATGATGTGTTACAACACGCATGTTCTTCTCAAGCAATATAACGGACCGCTTCTATTAGCAACTATTGAGTCTATAAAGGCTTCCCACCATGTCATAAACTACCCCGCGAGGGCCACCTCAAAGAAGTAGATTTTTAGGTATTTTTATGGGACTCTCCGTAAGTCCATATCTCGCGTGACATTAGTTATTTAAATATATGTGTTCAATAGGAGTTGTCACTAGCCACGAATAAGGGCCAACTAGAAACCCTAATCAAGATGCAGGAGTGTTATCTCAAAAACATACGCAGCCAAAGATTCTTAGGGATCAGGGACTTGATTACACTAGTTTTTCAACTAATACCCTTTCGGTACCTAAACTTGACTATTTGTTAACCAAAATGTCAAGGCAGTCCTTCACTAATGAAAATCCTAAATTTTGTCCAAACCATTCTAAAAGGGAAAAACAACAAACAATGTATTTAAAGTGTGCAATCAAATCAAATCAAAATGAAAATGCACAAACAACAACCTAACATCGTTTCTAAAAGAAAAGACAATCACAAATTCATAAAGTAAAACCCTAAAGGCTTACTCAATTTTGGATTCAATTTTTGTTCAAGCCTAAAGTGTTTATTGAAAGCCCTAAACTAAGAAAATTCTACATTTTTTTTAGCTTTTTTCCCATTTTTATTTTTTGAATTTTTTATTTTTATTTCGGGAAAAACCGGGTCAAGGAACCCGGTCCAATGCTCTTGTCTGACCCGGACCTTGAAGGTCCGGATTGGGTCTGAACTCAGATCAGCTTTTGAGCTCAATATGAATAAGGCCCAAATTATCAAATTTCGCCTGGCCCAATATTATTTTTAGCCCATGTATATTTTTTAATCCACAATATTCAACCCGGCCCAGTCTGTTTATTGGATCCGACCCAGCTTTCATGATATGCCCATTTTATTTCTTTTCTGATGCCCTTTTTTATTATTCTTTTTATTTTACTATTTCTATTTTTTATTTATTTTTTTTTTGCCTGGTCTTCTTCTTTTTATCCACCGAAACGTCACAGAAACTTGTTCCTTTTTTATTATTCTTTTTATTTTACCATTTCTATTTTTTATTTCTTTTTATGCTTTCTTTTTTTCTGGTCTTCTTCTTCCCGAGACCTGCATGGAGAGAGAGCTTCTCCACCGAAACGTCACCAAAACCGTCGGAAATCTATTACCGCCGATTCTATAACCCTCGCCGTCGGCCATCTATTCCGGCCACCGCCGAACTTCCGTTGACAACAACTTACAGCCGCTACCGTCGCCCCTCGTCACACACCGGCCACAGTAAAAAAAAAAAAAAAAAAAAAACAGAGCCTCTTATTCAATCTGTCACCAATCTCCATCTAATCAAACATGCTAAATCTAAACAGACAATACACACATATATCAAGGGAATAGAGAACTAACAAGGGACGGCCTCTAACCACAGGCATCTCTGGAATCGAAGGCTAGAGAATAGCGACTCGAAACTCACGTGTCTCCATGGATGATCGGCACCGAAAATCGCAAATGCGTAACATGAAACAAAGGGTAAAAACGCGGCATCAGACTTAGTAATCGCGCATATCTCTAAACATCGATCACATGAAAACAAGTTTCAGCACTTCTCTCAGACAAATTGTCGAGCAGGTCATGCGCAGTTTAAAATACAAAACTCTCAGTTCGGATTCAACATGATTCTCAGCTGGAATGCGATATAGAAGAGTATTCAACCTCGATGCGTCGGGATTTTCGTACAGATTCATCGAGTAAGGCTCGGTACTTCCACGCTCAGTGATGATGGGGGAAAACTGAGCATTGAATAGAGAACTGCGTTTTACCTGGTTCGTGCGGCGAGAAAGAGTCGCCGGAATCAGCAAATGAATGAAGCCAACGATCACTTTCCCCTCAGAATCTGTCGCGAAACCGAGTAAATATGGCAAGTTCAGAATCATCCATGATGAAAGGCAACCGGCGAACTCGGTTTTAGTCGGAGCCGACGGTGATTCCGGTGAAAATACTCTCAAACTCTCTCTCTCTCTCTCCCTCTCTATCTGTAATCCTCTCCCCGTCGACCAAACTCAGTGTGTGGAATCTTCTCTCTTTCTTTTCCTTCTTATTTTTTTGCTTTTTTTTTTTACTATTTTCCAATTTTTTTTTATTGATTTCGATTTTCTTTTTTTTTTTTTAGAAATTACGTGTCAATGTACCGTTTAATAAACAAGCGTGTTGCCATCCACTTTATTTTCCTTTGTACGAATGCACGACCATATGAACTGTTCACTTTATGATAGTACTTCTAAGTTTTCATGAACTGCCTGTTCCTTGACTTGTTCACTCTAAATAAGGTTCTTCCGATCATCTTTTGTTTTTTACTTCAGACTTCAGGTAATCAGTGGCGGTAGCATTCTCTTTATATTTGTTCAATCCTGAGACAAGACAGCATTTGCATTTATCCGATAATTGATAGAACCAGATGATTTTATCAACGTCAAAAAATCATAAGAGATTTTCTCCATAAGGTAAAGTTTCCGTGTGCCGCAATAAATGATGGGAGGCTTCTCTTGGTTATATATAGAAGAGCTCTCTAGGTGTTGATGGCGTGCCTTTGAGGACCGAAGAAGAAGAGGGTCATTACGTGCTTGTTCTTCACGTGAATTTCGTTCATGAATTACAACCTTCGTTCTATCGCTTGTTTTATAGTTGAATTTTGTGTTGTTCACCCGTGGACGTAGGTCATGCTGATCGAAACACGTAAATCCGATGTCTAATTTATTTCCTCTTTTTGTCTATTTTATTCTATCGCTTATTCTTTATTCACAAGAAAAAAGTGCCCAAGAATATGCTCTAAACTTGGAGCTAATGTTCCATTGATGGAGAAGATAGTAGTTGTGCATAAAAAGTCACCATTCTATTCTCCACCGCGTCCAACGGAATCTCGGGACACCCTAGTCTTCTACACTTCCCAGGAGCTTTAGGTCTTCTTGTCAAACAATTTTTCTTCTTCCAAAGTCTTTGAGAAGGTCATGCATCAACATCCTTCGTTATCATCTCTTTATCAACGACATGCTGGTAAGGAAATTGATCTCAATTCTCGGGGAGAAAAAAATTCAACGCTTTCCACGTACAATTTGGATGGAAATCTTAAGCAGTAAAAAAATCCAATATTAAGAAAAGTTTCTCTTTGTGCATCCTCTAGCATTTCAAAACTAATCTTTAATTTGTGAAGGACATCTTGATTAGGAAGTAAATCTATATTCTTCAACTTATCTTTCCAAGCTCATTTACCAAAACCAAAAATGAAGAACTGATAACCTCGGGAGTCAAAGGAAGTCCGCTAGCTTTGCAAATAATAAAGTGAGAAATATGATAGGAGTCATGCAAAGGGTGCTTACTAAAGGGCTGAAGAGCATGGTGATGGCGTAAATGAAACGGGAGACTTGAAATTAATGTACTTAAAAGAACAATCGAACGAAAATGCAGCAGAGACTCTGAATAATTGAGCATGTCCTATCGATTTTCTTAACCACATGCATACCTCATCACAATGTGATCATAAATTGCCTTAATTTAGCTTCTTCTTCTTTCTTTTAACACGAGCAGATTGCTCATATTCGATGAAATCATTCTTTCTTTTAGATCCTTCAACTATACTGTAGTCATCTTGAGACATTTCATTTTCCCTATTTCTGTCCGATCCCCCTCTTTAAAAGCACATCACGTGGGAGAAAATAGGTCCCTGGATGAAAGATTATGCCGGTTTCGATTCCAAAACATTTTAAGGGAAAAAAAGACTATAAATCAAGGTCTTAGCAAATTGCTATTTGGGATTAGAAAAAGGAGCAATAAATCGTGACGTCCTTTTGGAGGAAACGTGCTCGGGGCACGTGCTACCCCGCGGAATCGATATCGGACTATTGACATGCCAGGAGGGTTATAGATACCATATAGTCTAAATTAGATATATCCTAACGGTGAGACCCTATGGTTAATTCCTAGAGGTTTCTATGCAAAAAGTGCCTTCTAGAAAAAGATAAAATTAAAATTTTGCCCGACCGACGATGTTCACATCTTTTTTTGCTAGGCAAAGCAAAAAGGTCTTAATTAGTGTTGGAAAATTTTTTTGGTTTTCTTGTTTTGGCTTCGATTAAAATTCAGAAAAAAAATTCGCAAAGATCTAATTATATGTAAGCCACGAAATTTAAGTTAGATAAGAAAAATGAACAATAAAATCAATCCAAATCAGTCGTATTGCCAAACTAGGTAAAAGAAAATTTCGATTTTAGGCCTTCATGGACCGGAGTATGTCCTTAAATTATTATGTCTAAGACTTCATACGGATCTGAGCATCTCTTAGATGTAAAATATATAAAGAGTAGAGTCGGGTACTAGGCTCAAAAAGCACACAGTCAACTTGAGAAGTTGAGCATGCAGGACCGATACGTAAAAATAATAAATGTAGTTCTGTTAGCTTGTTAGATGTATACATCTGGATAGGCTTTCCTCTGCTTTGCCTAACAAGGCAAGTTTTTTTCGATTGTAGGCCTACGGACTCTAGAAATTTTGTCCACTTTCTTCGCTTGCAAGCCAAGCACACGTTATAAAAAAAAAAAAAAGCAAAGCACGCGTGATTAAAGAAAGGGATTGTTCGGCCAAAAATGAAGTCAAAAGATGCTCATGGCAAAGACAAGAAAGTGACAAGAAGACGACCTTACTTGCCGTCTGTTAGTATAGCTTGAACGGAAGCAGAGAACCCAGTTGCTTTTAGCTTGAACTCCTCTTGTCAAGCTTTGTGTCAGCTCCGATCAAAGGCAAGCGTGCCGACCATCTTCTTGTCGGTTGATACCAGAGAGAGAGAGAGAGGGGCGAATACTGATGTCTGTGACTGCTGACCAAGAACCTCCGATGCCCACCACGGCGGCCGGGACGAGCAGCGACGCCACCGCGCTAGGAGCTGGTTACCAGGTGTTCTTGAGCTTTCGAGGGCCCGACACTCGCCACGGGTTCGCCGACACCCTCTACCACGCCTTGGTCGGCGCCGGAGTCCGCGTCTTCAGAGACGACGAGGAGCTCCGCGTCGGGGAAAAGATCGGCGGAGCGCTGCTGCGAGCGATCGACGACTCCAAGCTCTACATACCCATCTTCTCCAGATCCTACGCTGCCAGCAAATGGTGCCTCCGCGAGCTCGCTCGGATCGTGGACAACACGTCGAGATCAAAGGGGAACAAGAAGATACTGCCCATTTTCTTCGACGTGGAACCCGATGATGTGAAGCTTAAGACCTCTCTGTACAGCGATGCTTTAGTGGAGCATCAGAAGAAATTTCCCGACGAAGTGAAGGCGTGGCGAGAGGCTCTTGTCGAGGTTGATAAAATTAAAGGATGGAACTTGAAAAAGGATCGAGGGTAAACTCTGCAGATCCTTTGACTTTCTTTTGTATCATCTCTATAATCAATAGATGGGGCAATCTCCATGTGTGTGCAAATGGGGCACCTAAAAGAATGAAACTTTGTTCTTTTTTTGTCCTGTACTGTTAATTTAAACGTTCTGGTAAGAAACATTGACAATTTGTGAATTTGCTCCTCGTAAGTTGATAAGCTTGATGCATTTGCTCTTTGGTTTGATTCTGAGTCTAATGACTTATCTTGCATTGTTGAATTATGTCCCAGGAGGTTGTGTAATGCATTTATGAATGTATATGCCATCCTTAATTCACAAGTTCAGTGAAGGACACTGACCAGATTAGACACTTGACTCAGGACCTACAGTTCTTCAGCTCAATTAACAAAGGAAACCAGACATCTGGTCTTACACATTGGTTTTGCAATTCTATACTTACATGAGGTTGTGAAACTAGTTTTGGTGGGTTCTGTAAGCTTGCTGATTTCTCTCATACGTCTCAGTTCCTTTATAAGTTCAGGAAGAATAATAAATTCCATTTGGTTATGGTTCCCCTGATACAATATTGTCACTCCAAACAGGGGTTGGTATTGCTTCAGGGACATATTTCAACCTGCACTCGGTGTATTTGGACTATTAAAGATTAGTAAGGAATGACAAGACCTACCCTGTCCAATAAATGTTGAGGCAACCTGATTGAGAATTTGTAACGAGTTCCGTGATGAAAGCGGAGGGCCTAGTCGAACTAATTTTGTATTCCTTTTTTGAGTTCTGATATGAAAGTTCTCTTTGTTATTACAGAGAGTTCATATGTATTCAGCTATTGAGAGTTCTTTTGTTCATGTACTCCGAATTTGATAGTGAATTCTATGCTCATTTGCTTGTGGATGCAGGCCAATGGCCATACCTCATAGGTTATTGTATCAATTTTTCCCTCTGTCTATTTATTTTCTTCTTTATTTGTTGGTTAATTGACAGTATCATATTCGGACTTCTTCCTCAAATCCTCATCAAGGACACATGATGTTGAAATCCGATTGCATTGGGTCCTGTCATATACATGCTTGGAGGTTACAAGAACTTGCATATGTCATTCTTTTCTACTAAAAAAATGTTCTTGTTGACAGCCAGGGAGAGCTTACGAAACTGGTTGTTGAGGAGGTGTTGGATAAGCTCAAGACTAAACACAGATATGTGACTGAACATCTGATTGGAATGGATGACCGAGTAGCAGACATAAAAAAAATTTTAGACGTCCATGCTGGTGGTGTACGGCTTGTTGGAATTTATGGGATGGGTGGTATAGGTAAAACTACCCTTGCCAATGTCATCTTCAATCTACTATCTTCTGAATTTGGAAACTGTGGAAGTTTCCTTAATGATATCCGAGAAGAGTCAAAGAAGGATGGGTTAGTCAAGTTGCAAGCCAAATTAATATCCGACATTGTTAATTCTAGAGTTATAGGCAAAATTGATGACATTGGTTATGGAATGAGGAGGATCGAAGAAACACTTTGCAATAAGAAGGCTCTCATTGTTCTTGATGACGTTGATAAGAGCGAACAAATCGAGAAATTGATCGGAAGTTCTTTACATTCGGGAACTAGAATAATTATAACAACAAGGAATAGAAGTTTGCTGCAAGTTAGGGGATTTAAGTATGAAATTCTAGACTATGAAATGCGGGAGATGAATCCTAAGGATGCGTTTCAGCTTTTCAGTCGGCATGCATTCTGTGGGGACTCTCCACCAGGTGATTACAACAAGCTTTCGAAAGAAATTGTTTGTGTCGCTGGAGGACTTCCTTTGGCTCTTGAAGTTATCGGTTCATTACTTTATCGTAAGGAGGAAGCAATATGGATAGAGACATTGGACAAGCTAAGAAACATACCAGAGAAGGAGGTCCAGAGGAAGTTGAAGATTAGCTACGATGTCCTTGATGAGTTTCAACAGCATATTTTTCTCGATATCGCTTGCTTTTTCATTAATGAGGATATGAATGATCCAATTTACATGTGGACCGACTGTAGATTTTTCCCACAACGTGGAATCGAAGTCCTTATCAACATGTCCTTGATAAAGATATTAAAGAACAATAAGCTTTGGATGCATGATCAATTAAGAGATCTTGGAAGGGAAATTGTTCGTCAAGAAAGTCCGATAGACCCTGAGAAGCGTAGCAGGTTATGGATCAGGGAGGAGATACTCGACGTCATAAGTTCAAAAGAGGTAAAGTGAGAAAAACTAGTAGTTTTTGAAATGAAAAATCGTATTGCCTGTTATTAGAAACTCACTTGTCTGCTTAGTAGCTTTCTTTTCCCTGTTCCTTTTATTTAAGTTGTGAAACAGAATAGTTGTTTGTCAACAAACTTCTACTCATCAATGCAAGTCTTCATGGGCAGAGGAAGGGAAAGGTTCAAGGACTTGATCTAGATGGAAGGCATCCTCAGATCTTACTTACAAATGAAGAGTTTGAAAGGTTTCCGCATCTGAGGCTCCTTAAATTATGCAATGGAACCTTTGTTGGGGACTTTGTGAATTGCCATACAAAGTTAAGATGGATGTCTTGGGATTCTCCTCCTCCAGACGTTAGGGTGGCCCATATGTATCTACAGAATGTAGTTGTTCTTAAACTTTGTACCAATGGCTTCAATGATTCAGATGTATGGAGCCTAATCAAGGTATGCTATATGTTTACTTCTTCTCTAATTGTTTGTTCTCAAAATCATTAGATGTTCTGTCATTTGGAAGCTTCATTTATTTTGGCAGATGGCATGCAAATTGAAAGTTCTATCTCTTCAAGATTGTCCTAGCATAACAAGAACTCCAAACGTCTCTGGATGTTCTACTTTAGAGAGGCTGACTCTTCAGGAATGTGAAAATTTGATGACAATCGACTGCTCCATTGGGATGTTAAAGTGCTTGGTTGACTTTAATATTAATAACTGCCCTCTCAAGAGTTGCCTGATGAAATTGGAGGGCTGGTGAGTCTTAAGCGCTTCTCTTTAAAGACCTGTTTACGGTTGAGGAAACTCCCCGAGTCTATTGGTAAGCTAAGATGCCTATTAACTTTTGACATTTCGGATACCTCGATTAATGAACTTCCAAATTCTGTTGGAGGGCTGCCGAAACTTGAGTTTCTATCCATGGCATCAACAAAGATAAAGGAACTCCCAAAATCAAATCTAAACTGGGCATTATTGCTTGAGTTGGATTTGTCATTTGCAGAAATCATTGAATTACCTGAATCAATTGGAAATCTAAAAATGCTGAAAGTGATACGGGTGGGTTATAATCCAATAAACAAGTTTCCTCGTGCTCTTGGAACATTGAAGAACCTTGAAGAGCTACATGCCCCTGATTGTAATTTGGAAGGTGAAATCCCTGCCGAAATTGGAGAGTTGTCCAAGTTGAGAATCTTAGTTTTGAGGTATAATGCAAGAGTTAGTGTGCCAAGGACAATTGTTATGCTTCCTCTCTTGCAAATGCTGGACTTAAATACGTGTAGTGAGATTCAAGAATTGCCGGAGCTTCCCTCTAGTTTGACCGATCTAGTGCTGGAATCCCGTTCTCTGCGATTTGTCCCTGATCTCTCAAACCTTACCAACTTAGTTAGATTGGTCCTCTCTGATGGATCTCTGGTTAGAGGCAGAACAAGCTTAAGACAAACTTGTGACATGAGATGGTTACGGAGTTTATCCAAATTGAATGAATTGAACCTATGCCTGTTAAATATCCCTGCGCCGCCTACAGAACTGGGCTTCCTTTCTTTTCTGGAAAAGCTTACTTTGTGTGGACTAGACCTGCAATCCCTCACAGAGCTTCCATCGTCTCTGTTGTACTTACGAGTCCATAATTTCAACTCAGCAGGGTTACCCATGTCCAACTTGAGAAACTTGTCAACTTTCAGACTCTCACGATCAGAGCTCAAGGAAATTCAGCTCCATGGGCTTCATCAATTGGCAAGTTTGAGTGTCTCGGACTGTGAACTCCTGGAGAGGTTATCCTTTCCGTCAAACATAAATGAAATTTCTGTTATTGGTTGCCCAAAGCTAGTTGAGATTCATTATCCAGGTGTTTTGGAATCGCTTGAGAGATTGGGTATTGAGAGGTGCGAATCTTTTGAAAGGTTAAGTTGTCTGCTGGGGCAAGGATGTGATGAGCTGACATTTTGTGGGGGGAGATTGTCACTCCTATCAAGCACCTTTAAGAAGCTCAAAGAATTCAGTGTTGTAGAGTGCCCAAAGCTAGTTGAGATACAAATTGTGGGAATTCTGGAATTGTTGGAGATATTTTCAGTGGATGGGTGTCTGGCTATGGAAAGATTAGGTGGTTTATCGAACTTGAAGAACCTCAAATCGTTAAGTATGAGAGAGTGCGGTGCTCTTCAAGCTGTTGAGGGCCTTGATCAATTGGAGTGCTTGTGTCGATTGCTTGTTGGTGATAATGGATCATTGGAACGGTGGATTGACGTATCGAGTGCGAAAATACCAGATGAGTGCGAGATGTTAATTTGGGATTGCAGGGGTTCATTAAGTGAGTTATGTCCACGTAAAATTGAGTGCGTCTCCTTCAATTGCTACAGAGAGATGATTCTTCGTAGACCAAACCAGGTGCACCTTCTCTTCCTCGCTTATGTTTCTTCATTGCAAGTGCAACTCGCCCTTTCCCCTCTGCATGTTCATTTCTTCCATGTATTGTATTTATTTTCTGTGGAGTATTTTCCTCTGGTAGCACTTAGAGAGTATTTTCTGTTCTGATGTCAATTGTTTATTATGGTATTTTACTTTAACTGTGATGTTTTTTGGGTGTTTAACTGATACCATTTCTCGTACGCTGTGGTGGTGTAATTGAAGAATAATTGTAATAGGAAAATCAACTCACACTTGTGCAATATTCTGGTGCACGTAATATAAAATATTTCATCTCACACACTGTTTGTAAGACATTACCTTTTTTGGGACAACATAATGACATTACTTTTTTTTTCGTCAGATAGTGACATTACTTTAACATGACAATCTATTCACTCTTACCACACACAAAATACTTATATGTTTCATTAATGAGCATATTTTGTGTACTACATAATTCATAGCTTGTCTCGGTGATATTTAATGAGCCATACAAGTCCATCTGTAAAGAAACTGTTGTCCATAAAAATTTTAAGTATGGAGAAACTTCATTTCAGAATGCATTTTATTAGACAAAGACTCCATTTTTTCCTATTTTCAGATGGTAGATATTTCTTAGAACATGTGATATTATGTCTTTATCATCTCAGAAAATTAAATTTATTTTTTTTAAATTTGACTTATTGATTTGAAGCAAGTTTAGCTAATCGATCTGTGGATAGGTTGCTTTTGCATCTGCCCTGCTTCTGACTTGCTTCTTGTTTGAAGGAAGGTCTAGTAGGCATGTTGAATCAACTTTGCAGTCTGTTGTCATAACCATATTAAAAAATTAAAATAGGAAACCCATGATTCTGCTCATACAGAGGAAGAAGTAACTTACAGCTAGCATAAATCCAGGGCAATCACCAGCGTCATTACAGGGAAACTGCCCCACAAGTTTAACCCACAGCCCAAGGCGAAACTCTGACCATCCAAATTGGATTAGAGAGGGAGAGTCTCTAGTTGACGAGTTATTCTGCCACTCATTTGTCTGTAACCTCATTTGCATTGTGCTGAATTTAGAGGCAACGTCTTGAGGAAGGTAGAATCCTTTTGAAACAGCAGCTTATTCCTCCAATCGAATAAGTGCTTGCAGACCAATCTGAACAGAAAGTCCCGTTCAGAGTTGATAATATTTTTGCCATATCCTCTTTTGGGTTTAGTTAAAACCACTTGTTAGTGTTTGAAGCAAAGAAGTGCTGATAGACTAACTTGGCACAGGCTTCTCACTGGAGGACAATTCCTCAAGCAGTGAAGTAAGGATTCAAGCTTGTTTTTGTAGAACTGACAATCTGAGAATGCTGAGAGTTTCTCACAAATTATGCTTCATTGTTCAAAGCTTTTTACGTGCAACCAGCCCCAAGATCTTTCTGACAATCTAAGGACCTGGCCTTTGAAAGCAGGCTTCTATTGGATGCCTTCTTTAAGGGTTCAAGTTTATGGACCCAAAGAAAGAAAATGGTTAGCTCTAAGAATATCTTAAAAGCATTTCTATGCTACATTAGTGTAAAGTGTCTTTTCAGAGGAATTTAACTTCGAAGCGGTTACCGAAATGAATTATCTAGCAACTTTGATTACCTGGGTTGTGAATGCGAAATTCTCCAATGTTGCCTATGCTTAGTTTCATGCAAAAAGTTCACGACCCCATTTTTGCTTTATTTATGACGGTAAAACCTTGGGACTGTTTATTTATTGTAATTTTTTTGTTGCAGCATCCATGGTATAGATTCCTATGCTGTCTCATATGGCTCAAGGAGATGTCATTATTGCTCCGAGGAGGATGAGGAGTCATTTCACTGATTCCATGCTCTATTGGTTTAAGTATCTATTCCTTTTTATTATTAGTGTAGTTGGTCCTGTAGTGTAGCCCTTCATAAGGAGTCCATGGAAGCTTCAATTTTGTTTTGCTTCTGTTTTCAAATTGCTTTAATATGTGTCCGAAATACTGAAATTGTATGTTCACCAATATATTGAAAGAATACTTTGGTAAATGACTTTGTCATACTCTATAGGTGCATTTTGCCATTACGGATATGAAAGTTCGTTCCCCTGGTCATGTTTCTGTTCACAGCTTTTGTTTTCTGAATCTCATAACCAGTTTCGTGACTTATTTTTCTCAGTCGATTTTTCGTTCATCAAGTGTCAAGCGTTTGATAGTAATAACATTAGAGTCGCTCAGCTTCTGGTTTTATTATAATTAGATTCAAGTTTCAACATGCTAGAGATACTTATGTCTGTTGCCATGTCTAATTCGTTGTTAAATTATTTGATCCCAAGTCTATTGACTAGAAGGAAGAAAACTAGGTACATACTGTAGCTGTAAGGCCAATGCTTTGCACTCTCAATGAAATTAATGACTAGTTACTGAGTGTTGATTTCTTATGGGGGCAAAGAAAAGCAAGTTTCTCTTCGGAATTACAAGCACAAGACTGATGGCACATGACAGATGTAGAAGCGCAATAGGTAAGCAGATGAGGGGCGTCTTCAGTTTTATCAGTCTGTTTGCTTTCTCTTGAAGTCTGATCTGCTACATATTAGACCAAGGTAGATTTGTCGCCTTTCATTTCATCATGGATACTCGTGTATTGTGGAAGCTGCAGTTATCAACTAAAGAATCTGTCAAGTACTTAATATCTCTGTAGGAATGTACTGTTAACTTTTAGTCAAATGGGGGTTCCAAACTCAGATTCATACCTGAGATTCTGTCTATGAATGTTCGGTCTCAGCTGATCAACATCTTGTGATGAGATGGGAGATCACAAGAGAGATTTGAACTCTTGAAATGCTTAGGTGGGCTGACTTTCACTCAGTAACTCCAACTCGTTAACTACGAGCCAACCAAATATGTCAATCGGCCCAATTTATATCAAACGTCAAATTATTCATTACATTCACGCCTCAGCCACCCTCGAAAGAGTGCATAATAGCTTGCAGATCGAGTGCTCTTGCATGTGTAGTAACGAAAACCCACCTACAGAATCCAACATGAGTTTCGCCTTTAGTTTCCTAAATCATAAATTTCTCAAGAACATGAACCTCCCATTGTAATTCAATTTTGGATGCTATAGAAGAGACTTTCACCTCCTATCCTTGTCGACCCGGAAAAAATGATTGCCGACTCAATTCTTGCATTTTTGGTAGATCTAAAATGACGAATTTAGTGGGCATCATGCTGAATCTAATATATAGATGAGCAGATTCAACGATACAAATATATCTTATGACAACTAAATTTTTTCTTCGATGTCAAACTCCCAGCCAAAAGTATTTCTTTCTCATCCTTGCCAAAAGGAGAATTTAGTCCGTTCTTGCTAGATCATAATACTCAAGTTATGTTATTGGTTCTCCTCATGTGAAGACACTCACAGAAATTGACGACAACGGAGACAAAAGGACAAGGCCGCATGTGAAGAAAGCGAAGACTGAGAGGCAGGCCGTATCGCCTCCCAATTGGATTCTTGGAAAGCACCAATTGCCTTTAAAGTTTATCGTTCTTCCAGGGACTCGTTATAATTTTCAAAAGACCGACCCACTTTACTCAAAGCCAACGATTCTATGTACGAACGACTTTTCCTGAACACGAGCATAATTACTGATGAACACCTTGACCGGCTGGTATACTGCCAACGCCAGTCTCAAAATCTTGAATACTGCTGAAAAACAGCAGTATTATTATCTTGTTTAAGCAAACCAAAGAAGTTTGTCTGCATTAATGCTTCGACTGTTATGATGGTGACTTTCACTTGGCTGTATAGATTGAGAATCTCTAGCTCTTTTCTCCTAAGCTTAGATATACACACCCGTATAATTTTTCTATAGGGCTGTGAGAGAGAGAGAGATGGTAAGATAAGCTCCCATGGCCAACCTAGAGGCCGGAAGGAGTGGTGGTGGGGCACCGGGAGGTGAGTATCAAGTGTTCCTGAGATTTAGAGGAACTGACACTCCTTATGGAATCACCGAGTGCGTCTGCTATGCCTTGGTAGATGCAGGAATTCACATCGATAGGAAAGAAGATGAACTCTGTGTTGGGGAAGTGATTGGTGGAGAGCTTGTAACAGCCCGAATTTCGATGTAATTCCGAGATTAATAAAACTGATATTATTTCGCATTTCATTTTAGTAAGTCTCGCCCAGAGCTGATCACTCTCGGATACCAACCAAATGGGGTAAGGCTAACCAGAGAATCCAGACGCTGGACCGGACCCCATCGTGAAACCGGACACCGATTACAAAAAGACAACCGAGGGAATATTTTGGCCAACGGGGCCGATCTTAGAAAAGAGTAATGGATTCGACGGCCAAAGCCAACGATGTACACACAGGACGCAGTGATTCCGCAAAATCGAAAGTACACATGGCCAATCACCCCAAACTTGAACCGAATGATCGTGACCTCCCCGACTAGTGATAATTTCTCATTCTCTCAATGATCGAGACCATTACGATATGGATAGCCCCGAGTCGATATGCGAACCTCTAAATGTACCAACCCGTTAGTGAGAGAGACCGAAATTGAAAGTTTAGTTTAGTTTTGTTCATTTAATTGAATCCAGATTGGCGTCGATTTTTCAAGGCTTAAGAGACTATTTTTGGAAATCGACGTCATATTACGCTAGCCACACACATTTGGAGTTAGTATGAGTAAAAATTGAAATTTCGGTCCGGGGGTAAAAAATTACGATTTTGCCCTTGTCAGTGCCGATGTTCGATTTTGAGGCCGTTTGAGGTTATTTTTCGAGGCCGACACCATTTTTGGGTGGCCATGCATACCGGGAGTCGTTACGGATAAAAATTGGAATTTCGACAAAAATTAAAAAAATAATATTATTTTATTTTTAAACTTCGCAATCGATTTTCGAGGGCTTAAAAATGAATTTCAATGAATCGACACCATATTATGTTGGCTACACATATGGAACATATGTGCAAAAATTGAATTTCATACAGGGATAGGAAAAATAGCAGTTTGCCCCTAGGTTATTTTCGAGTTCGAATTTTTTTTGGGAAAATTTTAAGATAATTACCAAAGGTTATCAGCTGTATTATTAGCCCTATTGACCATTTTACCCCTCACTTTTTGGATAAGATCTAATTAAAATCGTTAGATTAAGAATGTTTTTAAGTCCAAAGCATGGCAAGAATTTAAGAGCAAGTATGTGGCAAAGGCACCCTTTTGACCATCGATCACTCTCTCTCCTCACTTCCCTCCACTTCCACGCTTGAGAACTCCCAGAACCAGCAGCCTCTCCGGTTTTCTCTCTTTTCTTTCATTTCCTCTCTTGTTTTACTCATGAGCTATTTCGTCGCTTGACCCATGGGAATTTCCTTGTAAGCCACCACTCTCGCCGTCGACCACCTCAGGTCCCCCAGGCCTGGGCCCCCCTGTCGGGCCCCTCTCTCTCTCACTGCCTCTCTTTTTCTCTTTTCTCTCCGGGTTTACCACGACCCATTGTTTGAACCTTGAAGACTTGTGGGAACTCGATCGCCCGTTAAAGTCGGCAGGCCATCCGGCCGATCATCGTCTCAAATGCGTCCACCGTCGTCTGAGCGCCCGTCGAGATGGTACTATAGCACCGTACGGATCCGTACACCGCGTCGCACGTGCGCCGCCGCTAAAAAACGTGCCGCCGGTTCTACTGTTCACCAGTAATCGGCCGCCGTTCCTCGTCGTCGTGGTCCAAGATTAGGTGAGTAAAATTCCTAAACTCGGATTAGGACTGATAGTGCGTTTTTCTGGACTGGTTTAGGTATTATCGGTGCATTTTGGACTGGCTTGGATAGTATCAGTGTATATTCGGACTGGGTTGAGGATTGATTGATAGAAATTATTATCGGAAAAATTTAGTTGATTAATGAAAATTATTTGAGGAGATTAATTGGGTTAAATGACCAATTTAGGAGCCCATTGGAAAATTACCGGGTATGTCCGGGTTGACTGGTTGTATGTGATTTGTGCTCAATTGTGATTGATTTCGTACTACCATGTCGCATGTCGTATGACTGAGTTATGTGGAGTGCGATTGGCCTATGATTGGTTTGAAATTGATTGTTGATTTGTGAATCGTACGTTAGGCCACACGGTATTAATTGGGCCAATGAGCACGTGTGGTGATATTGAGTGTTTGAATTATGTTGGTGCTCGTGGTGCATTGCATTGCATTGCATAACATGGACATGCATTGTGTATGCCAAGAGTGAGGCATGTGATGAAATTGTGCGAGAATGCGTGTTTGCCATGAGCATGTGATCATCTAAAATACCTTGAAACGTTTTACGCTGGGTTCAGATAATAATGAGTTGTGTGATCACCTAAGGACCTTGGTCGTGACCTTGGTCGATACACGTCCTCATGCACTTTGAAGCAGGGCGATGCCCGGTACATTCAAAAGACGACCATTCTCATGCACTTTCAAAGCAGACTCTAGTTCGTAAGGAGATTAGTGTTGCGTCTCATGCACTTTGAAGACGCTAGAGACACCTTTGGGGCGGATCGGTTCTTTGCGCCTCATGCACTTTGAAGCAGGCTAGACGCACCGGGCCGTGAATGCTGTTGACTCGAGTTGTAATAAATAATAAATTGGGCAATTGCCAGTGGGGCCGTGGGCCGGAAATGCATGTTACATGTCGACGACATTTGCATGCATGATCATGCATGGACTGGCATGCGAATGTGTGAGAATCGGTGCATGAGCATGTGATTGGCATACGTGTGATTATGCGTGTCATGTATGTGCCGTGACTATTATATGTTGATCTGTCCAATCTGCAGGGTCAGAGATTTGATTGATTGTTGCTGTATTATGGTTTTTAATACTTGATTCCGGTCAGGAGATTGCATGCTAGTCTAGCCTAGGTTTAGGGATTGAACTCACTGAGAATTATCTCACGGTTGTGTAAACCGAAATATTTCAAACCCCCAGCCGTAGGATGCCGAGAACATCACCTCTTTTTGGGATACCGCATCATATCCAGCGGTCGTCTAGCGTATACCCTGGGGGATGGAGGAGCGTATGTGAGATGCTACTCAGTTCTATTTTGTGAACGTGGGAGAATTATATTACCATACCCAAGAGTTGTGGCATGGCTGCTGACTGTTTTTGGCGTTGTGTCTTTTTAGTTATGTGTAAAGAATATATTGTAAAAAGGTTTTTGTGTTGGTAATGATAATGTATATTCTTGTGTGGTTGGTTGGCTATCCTTGGCTCATATTATAGTTGTCTGGATTTTGTTTATTTAATACTTCCGCTTGTGCTTGATCTCTGTGTGGGCGTGGGTCGGCGACGCATCCTGGGACGTCGCAGTCAAACGACCGAAGGTGGGATGCTCGCGCTTCGTGGGGCACGGGGCGTGACAGAGCTGCTTTGGGCTATCGACGACTCCATACTCTACACACCTATCTTTTCTCGAAATCATGCTACTAGTAAATGGTGCCTCTGCGAGCTCGCTGGGCTACTTCCCTTTTTTGACCTGAAGCCTGCCGTTGTCAAGCTTAAAACATGGTTGTATAGTGATGCCCTCTTGGAACACGAGAAGAAATTCCCTGAAGAAGTGAAGGCGTGGCAGAAGGCTATTGTGGAGGTAAATGAAATCAAGGGATGGAACCTGCAGAAGGATGAAGGGTAAACTCCACTAAGATCCTTAAACTCATTTTTTCATTCGAGGGGAAAATAAGAACACTATCTCATGTCACTGTTTGATTTTATTTTCAGTTGTTCATATAAGTTTTACTTGATCATGAAAATATATTTTCAGAGGAAATAACTGTACTTTCTTTAATATCTTAGAAGAGGTAAGTTCTTGTACCAGATTCTGAGAAATTCATTGCTCTTTAACTTTCACGTTTGGGGAATACCAATGATTAACCATTGTCAATTCCGTCTCAATGATGTTGTTTTTCCTTATGTAGAGTTCTACATCATCGATAATGCTTGGTCTTGTGCTGCAATTATGTGATTTTCTGTGGAAAAATGATTGCAAGACTGACATATTAATTTATCTAAACCTATCAATTCACAAATCCAAAAAGTTGCAGGAAAAACGAAAAAACATTGCATCTGGGCTTGAACTCTAATCAGATTATTTGCATGTAGTTAGATTCCATCCTAAAATTTAATTATCTTTTTTTTGTCATTAATTAAATAGAAGGGTTTTCTTTTTGACAGCCAGGGACCACTTATCAATTTGGTTGTCGGTGAGGTTTTGGATAAGTTGAAGATAAAGCATAAACCCGTGGCTGAGCATTTAGTTGGACTAATCGGTCTGGTAGAAGAAGTCATGAAATTACTATATATTAATTCTGGTAATGTGCAGCTCATCAGAATTCATGGAATGGGTGGAATAGGAAAAACAATAGTAGCCAAGGTCGTCTTCAACCAACCATGTTCACACTTTGGAGAGCGATGCAGCTTTCTTGAGGACATTCAAAAAGAGTTGGCGAATGATGACTTAGTCAAGTTGCAAGAGAAATTGATGTTGGACATAGCTAATTCTATAACAACAGGAAGAATTCTTGATACTGATTATGCCATGAGGATGATCAAAGGAATAGCTAACGAATAGATATACCTATTAGGATGTCCTTGGTAAAGATATTAGACAACAATAAATTTTGGATGCATGACCAACTAAGATATCTTTTGAAGGAAAGTGTTCATATAGAAAGCCTGACTGACCTTGGAGAGCATAATAAGTTGTGGATAAGTGAATAGATCCTCGAAATATTAAAAACGAAAGAGGTTAAGTAAGAACAAAAGCTGGTTTGCAAGTAGAAAATTAGACATTCCAGTACTGAAAATTGCCTTTTCTACTGAGAATCATTTCTTTATATGTGATAAAATAAACAGAGTTGACTATTAATGAACGTTTACGTACAATTGGTTGGCAAAGTAACAAGGTTCAAGCATTTGATCTAGACGGAAAATATACTCCCATCTTGATCACAAATGAATAGCTTGAAAGGTTTGGAAGTTCAAATTTCCTTAAGTTATCTAACATAACCTTTGTTGGAGACTTCTTAGTTCCAAAATAAGATGGATTACTTGGCATTCTCCTCAAATTTTTGGGGCGGTCAATATGTATTCAACCGATATAGTTGTTCTTGAACTTTCTGACAATCACTTTACAGATAATTCGGAGGTGTGAAGCTTAATCAAGGTATTTTAACTCGTGTGTTTGTTACGTCTAATCTTATTTTCTTCTTGTATTTGTCTGATAGTTTTGCACTTGAAACAGAATACCTTCTGTAGATGGCAACCAGATTTAAGGTTCTAGCTCTCAAAAAAAAAAAATCGGCATTTCCAGAACTGCAAACTTCTATAAGTGCTTGACGTTAGAGAGGATGACTCTTGAAAGATGTGCAATTTGACAGAAATTAGGGAGACAGAAGCGCTTGATTGACTTGAATATAAACAACTGCTTGTGTCTTGAAGAATTGCCGAAAGAAATCGGAGGGCGAGTGAAACTTAAGCCCTTCTCTTCGGCAGATTGCTTTAGGGTGAGCAAACTTCCAGATCAATTGGGAAATTAGCATCCTTGACGGAGTTGTATCCATCAAACATGAGAATTACAAGCTTACTTGATGCAATTTGCAGAGTAAAATAACTCTCCATGTATCAAGAATGTCAATGACCGAACTTCCAGAAGTCCAGACACCATGGAAGGCTAGAAGCGCTAGTGAAGCTCGACTCTTTCTCTCTGATTAGCACTAAAATTATAGAGTTTCCTGTCTCCATCGGAAAGCTGAAATCTGTGTGTGTTGGATATTTCGTGTAAGATGATACCTATATCAACTGGAAAAGGTTGGAAGTTACCTAGTGCTATTGGAATGTTGGAGAATCTTGAAGAGATAAATGCAGAGCCCTGTAAAGAGTTGGAAGGAGAAATTCTAATGAAGTTGGAAATTTGCTCCTGTTCAGAATCCTAAATTTATCAGGTAGGTACACAAATAGACACCATCCCTAGCGTAATCAGCATGCTTCCTCGCTTCCAAAGCTGGACTTTAAGCAGAGTTGTCGAGGGACTTAACCAACTAGAGATTTTGGATGAGTTGCGTATTTATGGGTGTTAATCACTGGAAAGGCCAATAGATGTGTGCACCACAAAAATACTTGACGTGACATGGCACTTATAGTGAATATTTTTAAAAAATTATGATACTTAAGGAATTGATCAAAAAAAGTAATCGATTTAAAAGTTATATGACATTCAAGTGATCGGAATAAAAACTATAACATTTAAATGAGTTAAAAAATATTGCCATACTCAGATAAGCACAGTGTGAAAATTATAATACTTATAGCAAGCTTTTGGCTCCTCTGCTCAGAAGTTTTGGCAAGTAATCACGACAAATAATTGAACGTTCATTCGTTCAAGAAAGTAATAAAACATCGCAACTGGGCAGGTTTCCCTAGGATCCCATTATTGGTTTCACGTTTATTGGTGACCTCAAACGGCACCTTTTGCACTTGTTTTTTTTTGCTGGTAGGCACCCTTTGTACTCGTGGCTGAGTTTCAATGTTTTAGACCAGTGGTTACTACTTTACCTCGAGTCCCTTGATCGTGATTGATGTGAGCTTTCCATAAAATTTAAAGGGAAAGTAGTTGCGCCGAAGACTTTAAGGATTCAGGTGAGATTAAAGGTGAGCAAAATGAACCGTTCAAATCGGGATCAGATCAGACCGAACTAATCAGTTTGGTCGGGTTGTCGAGAATATCGATTCGGTTCCTGGATCCTAAAAGTGGAATCGATTTTCAAGCGGTCTATTTCTCGATTCTAGGGTGGAAACCGGACCGGACCAATAAATATATATTTTTCTAATTTTTTCATATATATAATATTTAATATATATATGAAAAATATTTAATATTGCTCCCATTGGAACCGATTGTTCAATTTTTTCATGTATTATATATATTATTCCAATTTTTTCCATGACTTTATGAGATTAAATCAGAACTACAAAGGAAAGAACGGAACAATCGGTTCCCGGCTTACAAATAATATTTAATATTGATTCTATTGGAATCGAACCAGATCGGACCGAACCGATGGTCCGATCCGATCCTCATTCCTAGAAACTGAGAACCAGTTCTCCCGATCCGATTCCCAATTCTTGGGTTGAACTAAATCCGATCGGGAACCGTTCACCCCTAAGTGAGACTAGGAGTGTCTATGATGCCCAGCCAGTTATGTCACCGATACATGGAGTGGGAATATTTTATTGTGAATACATGACAGAGAATTCAAGAGTTCAAGCGTGTCCCTTAAAAGGACTAGAGATGTTTGGTGTGACATACGAACTCGATAGTTACTTGCGTTTTTGGTAGATAAAAATGTCAAATTTTGTGGGCATCATCTGAACTCTAGTATACAAACGAGTAGGTTGAGCTATATACAAGCTCAAATTATACAAGAGTTTGTCTCTAGTATACAACTCTATTGGATAATAAGTAAATATTCTGTTTGCAATTCTCTAATCTAATCAATTGTATAATTGGGTTTTAAACGTTTAATTTATGAATTCAAATCCTTTTAACTGACACAATTTGTGCGATTGAGTTCTTTTGTACGTTCAATCAAGCAAAAGTGCATGCTAGCATTGCAATTTTTTCATTTTAAATAAGAGAGGAAATTAGTAGAAGTTTAAGAATCAAAACAAAATGGGAAAGAGATGAATCTTAAGAGAAACAAGAGAGAGGGAGAGTGAGAGAGGCAGAAGCCATGGTGGCAGCCGCTACTGACGAGGGTCCTGTAGTGGAGGTAGCCCCCATGGTGGTGTCGGTGGCGACAACTTTTGCATCGTTTTCTTTTTTGAGTCACTTTCTCAGTTTTCCATTAAATTGAATTTAAAATATTCGTTATGCTTCTTCTCTTTTTCCATAAAGGGCCATATCAGCTTTAATAAGTGTGTTAAAGTTAAAGGTCTCGAAAATGATTAGAAGGCATAAATTAAAAGTTTGAACACTATTGAAAACTTTGGAAGAGAACAAATGAAATTAAGGTCATGTAAATGAGTACGCAAATTCACTCATTAAGCATCCTTAACGTAGAATGTTTCGATTGACAAAATATTAACTTAGATATAACACGAGAAAAATAGTGTACGATAGGAGTGAGCATGCTTCCAGAATAAAACTTGGAACTTGAAAATCTGACCGGTGGGAACATGTAAGTTCCAAGTTTTATATATTGTAAGTTCTAGGTTTCAAAAAATGGAGAATCCTATTTCGATGGGTTGATTTCAGATTCTAGGTAGAGAAACCTAGAATTTGGATTTTGTGTTTTTTCCTGATCTATGTCTTTATGTGATCTTACAATGTTTCGTGACATTAAATGATGAGAGTATAATCTAAAACCACTAATCTGAACTTTTATTTTATGACTTGTTAATATTTCATATTTTTCGTGTGTCTAAATATAAGTTGTGATCAATGAATCGTAAAAGCAAATGGTGATCATTAAAGGTGATAATTCACTATAATTGTTAAATTAATAATATAGGTAGAACCTAAGTAAACTTTAGAATCGATTTGGAACCTATGACATGATAAATTTTAGGTTTCAAATGAAATTTGTATGGAACATGAAACTGCTCAATCCTAGTGTATGGAGATTGCAAACAGACTTAAAAATGGCTGTATAACAAAATCCTCGCGAACTACGGAGCACTTTTCGTTGGTTCAGCTTTATAAGGTAAAACATTGGGAAATTAAAACGGGTGTGTGGTGGAAAGGAAACAGGAGGAAGGGGTAGAGGTGAACAGCAGGTTCATTTGTGTAGAAGTGAAGAAAAGTAAATGGCCCTCTCTCCTTGTTTAGCTGAGCGGGACGACAAGGAATCTCTTGCCATCGGGCGGACATGGACGACGTTCGGACACGGGATAGACGGAAGCATTGGCGGTCATGGCATTGCCCCCAAGGCATCGGGGGAGGAATCTTGGGACTTGGGACTCCAGCAAAGAATCCGAAGCCAACGTTGACTGTGGGAGTGGGCTCTGCTTGCAGATGACAACTAAAGTCTTTTGCTTTCAGGTTCTCGCACTTGTTTCTGAAAAGTTGCAAATGGACTTCTCAGTGTCCAACTCCCAGCCAAAAATATTTCTTTCTCATCATCTCCTGCAAAAAAGGAGAGTTCAGTTCTTGCTGGACGACGCCTATAATTACTCCTCTTTTGTTCGTGTTACTGTGTTAGTACTGCAGCTATTATACTGCTGTCTTTCGCTTGGCTATCTATCTTGAAAATCTCTTTCTCTTAGCTTAGGTGGACGCACACCTATAATTTGTCAATAGGGACATCTGTGAGAGAGAGAGAAAGAGAGAGAGAGATCTGGTAAAATAAGCTCCCATGGCGAACCGAGAGGCCGGAACGAGCAGCAATGGTGCAGCAGGAGGTGAGTACCAAGTGTTCCTCAGTTTTAGAGGGTCAGACACTCGTCATTAATTCACCGACTGCCTCTACCACGCCTTGGTAGATGCAGGGATCCGCATCTTCAGGGACGATGAAGAACTCCGTCTTGGGGAAGTGATTGGCGAAGAGCTCCTTCGGGCCATCGACGACTCCATACTCTACATACCTATCTTTTCTCGAGGCTACGCCACCAGTAAATGGTGCCTCCGCGAGATCGCTAGGATGGTAGAGAACACGGACGCCTCTAATAGTTCTGAGGGGATCAAGAAGAAGATACTTCCCATTTTCTTCGACGTTGAACCCGATGATGTCAAGCTTAAAACACCGTTGTATAGGGATGCCCTGTTGGAGCACGAGAAGAAGGTCCCCGAAGAAGTGGAGGCATGGCGGAAGGCTCTTGTGGAGGTCGATGAAATCAAGGGATGGAATCTGAACAAGGATGAGGGGTAAACTCCATTTAAGATCCTTAAACTCATTTTATCATTTGAGGGGAAAAGAACACAATCTCATCTCACTGTTTAAGTTCATTTTCAGTTGTTAATATAACTTTTACCTTATCGTGAAAATAGACTTTCAGACGAAATAACTGTACTTCTGTAATATCTTTGAACAAGTTCTTGTACCAGATTCTCAGGGATTCATTACTCTTAAATTTTATGTTTGGGGAAGTCCAATGATAACCAATTTTAATTCCGTCTCAATTATGTTGTCTTTCCTCAATACAGTTCGCGATCTATATTGCTTTGTCTTTTGCTGCAACTATGTGATTTTCTGTAAATAGATGATTGGAAGAATGCTGCATTAATCTATCTAAACATATTAAATCACAAATCCATAAAGTCGCAGGAAAACCGGAAAAACATTGCGTCAGGCTTGAACTCTAACCAGATGCATTTGCATATTGCATCCTGAAAATCTTATTATCGTTTATTTCTTATTAATTAAATAGAAGGGCTTTTCTTTTTGGCAGCCAGGGACATCTTATCAAATTGGTTGTTGAGGACGTTCTGGAGAAGTTGAAGATAAAGCATAAACCTGTGACTGAACATTTAGTTGGACTCCCTGGTCGGGTAGAAGATGTCATGAAATTACTAGACATCAACTCTGGTGATGTGCGGCTCATTGGAATTCATGGAATGGGTGGCATTGGTAAAACAACATTAGCCAAGGTCATCTTCAACCAACTATCTTCGCACTTTGGAAAACGATGCATCTTCCTTGAAGACATTCAAGAAGAGTCAAGGAAGGATAGTTTAGTCAAGTTGCAGGAGAAATTGCTATCGGACATTATTAATTCTGGAGCAATAGGAAGAATTCCCAATGCTGGTTATGGCATGAGGAGGACCGGAGAAATACTTTGCAATAAGAGGGTCCTCATATTTCTTGATGACGTTGACAAGGGCGAACAAATCGAGAAACTAATAGGAAAATACTCTCTGCATCCAGGAACTAGGATAATTGTTACAACTAGGAATGCGAGCGTGCTGCAGATTAAGGGATTTAAGTATACAGTTCTACCTTATGGGATGGAGGAGCTAAATTTTAATCATGCACTCCAGCTTTTCGAAGGCACGCATTCGGTGGAGACCCTGCTTCAGATGATTATCGCATCCTTGCTAGTGAAATCGTCTCTACTACTGGAGGGCTTCCTTTGGCTCTTGAAGTGATAGGTTCACTCCTCTATTGAAAGCCCAAAGCATTATGGAGTGAGACATTGAAAAAGTCAAGAGAAATACCCGAGAAGGAGGTCCGAAGGAAGTTGAAGATTAGCTATGACGAGCTAGACGATTATCAACAACAAATTTTTCTCGATATTGCATGCTTTTTCGTCAATGAGGAGACAACTAATGCAATTTACATGTGGACTGCCTGTCAGTTTTTTCCTGAAGGCGGAATAGATGTCCTTATTAGCATGTCCTTGATAAAGATATTAGATAACAATAGATTTTGGATGCATGATCAACTAAGAGATCTTGGAAGGGAAATTGTTCATAAAGAAAGTTTGACAGACCCCGGAGAGCGTAGCAGATTGTGGATAAGCGAAGAGATTGTCGAAATATTAAAAACAAAGGAGGTAAAGTAACAACAATTACTAGTTTTGCAAGTAAAAAACTAGACATGCCAATACTGAGAATTGCCTTTTCTACTGAGAAACATTTCTTTATATGTGATAAAATAAATGTAGTTGATGATTAACGAATGTCTACTTACAATTGCAAATATTCGTTGGCAGGGTAAGAAGCAGGTTCAAGCATTTGATCTAGATGGAAAGTATACTCCAATCTTGATCACAGATAAACAGCTTGAAAGGTTTCGAAGTTTAAGGTTTCTAAAGTTATGTGATGTAACCTTTATCGGAGATTTCTCAGATTGTCTTTCAAAGATAAGATGGTTTTCGTGGCATTCTCCTCCGCAAAGTTTTTGGGCGGTCAATATGCATTCAAGAAATATAGTTGTTCTTGAACTTTCTGACAATCACTTTACAGATGATTCAAAGGTGTGGAGCTTAATGAAGGTATCTTCTCTTATGTGTTTATTACTTCTACTCTAATTTTCTCCTTGTATATATGTCTGATAGTTTTTCCTTCTGAAATATAATTACCTTCTGTAGATGGCAATCAAATTAAAGGTTCTAGCTCTCAGAAAGTGTTTCAGCATTACCAGAACTCCAGACTTCTCCAAGTGCTTGATGTTAGAGAGGTTGACTCTTGAAAGATGTGACAATTTGACAGAAATTGACTGTTCAATTGGAAGATTGAAGTGCCTGATTGACTTGAATATAAACGACTGCTCCCGTCTTGAAGAGTTGCCTAAAGAAATTGGAGGGCTAGAGAAACTTAAGCGCTTCTCTTTGACGGATTGCTATAGGGTGAGCAAACTTCCCGACTCAGTTGGGAAATTAGTATCCTTGACGGAGTTGTATCTATCAAACATGAGAGTTACAAGCTTACCTGATTCGATCTGTAGACTAAAATGTTTGTCAACTCTCAATGTATCAAGAATGCCAATCACCGAACTTCCAGACTCTATTGCAGCCCTTGTGAAACTCGAGTCTTTCTCTCTGATTAGCACTAAGATCAGAGAGCTTCCTATCTCCATCGGAAAGCTGAAATCACTGCGTTTGTTGGATTTCTCATGTAAGATGATACCTATATTGACTGGAAAAGGTTGGAAGTTACCAAGTGTTATTGGAATGTTGGAGAATCTTGAAGAGATACATGCTGAGCGCTGTGAAGAGTTGGAAGGCGAAATTCCTGATGAAGTTGGAAACTTGCTATTGTTGAGAATCCTAAATTTATCAGATCATGAATAGACACCTTGCCTAGCACAATCAGCAAGCTTACTCGCCTCCAAAAACTGGACTTAAGTAGATGTCACAAGATTAAAGAGTTGCCGAAGCTTCCCACAAGCTTGATCTGTTTACGTGTTGAATCTCGCTCGCTACTGTCAGTCCCAAATCTGTCGAACTTGACTAATTTGGAGGAATTGCTTCTTTCTGATGGCTCTAGACTTTCTGATGGCTTTAGAAATACGAATGGATCAGATTTAATGCGGACTTCTAACTTGTCATGGATTGGGAGGTTATCCAAATTGAACAAGTTGGAACTGCGCCTCTGGAACAACCCCACACCGCCCACAGAGTTAAGCACCCTTTCTCTCCTGGAAGAACTTACTCTGTCTAGTCTGGACCTGCAACCTCTCGAGCAGCTTCCGTCTTCCTTGTTGGGGTTGCGGCTTGATAACTTCAACTCGACCAGATCACTATCATCCAACTTGAGAAGTTTGTCGATGTTAATGCTCTGTGGCTCTCGAGTGAAAGAAATACAACTCCATGGGCTTCTACAATTGAGAAACTTGACTGTGGAGTGTTGTGAACTCCTAGAGAGATTGTCCATCCTATCAAGCTTAAAGAACCTGATTGATATCCGGTGTGCAAATGCTCAGGGCTGGTTGACATTCAATTTCAAGGTGTGATGAAATCACTGCAGTACTTGTCAATCGAGGATTGCGAGTCTGTCAAAAGGTTACGTGCTGAAGTCCCCAACGATTTAGGATCTTCGAGTGAGTTGGCCTTTTGTGGGGAGAGAGTTTCCGTTCTATCAACCGCCCTAAAGAAGCTAAAAGAATGCAGTTTGGTAAGTTGCGGAAAGCTGCTGGAAATTCAAGTTGTCGGTATGTTGGAATCATTGGAATACTTTCTTCTTTACCATTGCCATGCTATGGAAAGGCTAGGTGGTCTGGCAAACGTAAAGAACCTGCGCCATTTAGCCATCGGGATGTGTTCTCAATTAAGGGCTGTCGAGGGACTTGACAAATTAGAGATACTGGATGAGTTGAATATTTTTGGGTGTTCTTCACTGGAAAGGCCGATAGACGTGTGTACTGCAAAAATACCAGATGAGTGCCGGATATATTTTAGTAACTGCGGGGAGTTACTTGACTCTGATCCGGTTGGAGACAACAATGTCCCATTCGAGCGTTACAGAGAGATGATTTTTCAGGGAACAGCAGACACCCAATCAGAGACCAAGAACTCTGAATTGGAGACTGAAAAGGTGTGCCTCCTTCTTGGATTTTTTGATAGTAGGCAATGGCAATGCGCTTTCCTTTCCAATTTCTTTGGTCCCCTCGCTTTGGTCATATTCATCCATTCATTGACCTTGTCCACTTTCTCCGTTTATACAAACACGAAAATGGAACTTCCAACTAGTAGACCGAATTTCTGACACTAACGTAACTAATCCATGGTAAATTAATTGTTCCTCACTGTCTGCAGTGATAGATGCTGCGTTCCCTATAGTGCGTATTAGTTTTGAATTCCTGTAGTGATAATGTCATTTCCTTTTGCTTCTTTCATCAGAACATTCCAGTTCAGTCACCAGAATGTAAGAAATTCAGGGTTAGAGATTTTTTCACTTCTGGACATTCTGAGTGATTTGGAAGGTCATAATGTGTTTCGTAGAGGAAGGAACTTAATTTGGCCAAGAAAAACCAACTTTGTGGGAAGAAAAAGGGAGATTTTACACTACTTGGACTTCTATATAGACTCATGATGTCTTGCAGATAGGAAACATGAGTTTGCTGCACCCTTGCTTGTGAAACAGGCAAAAAAAATGTTAAGAAAAAGATTTTATTTGATGACATCTGCATTTTCTCATCCCTGAATACTGGCTAAAAATAACCTTATTTTCATGTAGGAGGAGGCTAAAATGGAAGGGGATGCCAAAGAGCCCAAGACCAAGCTTGACTGGGGTTCCATCCATCCGCAAGTTCTGGGATCATGAAATTAGCGAAGAGCCTCCCATTGACCATGTCATTGACCAGCAAAACCAGACCATGGAGCAAGACTTGAACCTTATAAGTATTTCATTGCTATTGTCTATGTTTTGATCTATTGTTATCATGTCACATGGACTGAAAAAGTATATATTGAACTTAAAACACAACCTTTTTTTGCAGGTCTAGATGCACTTCCTCCACCAAGAACATTTTCTGATAGGTTCAAGACATGCTTAGTGAGCATGTTGGAATGTTTCTGCAACTGCGACTTTCCTAGCTTTAAAGCTGAAATTCTTTGAAGGTCGGAACAGAAGCAGCATATGAAGGATAATTCAGAATTCATGGAGATGGAAAGACCAAGTCAAGTCTCGTCATTTTGGTTGATTGAAGAGCTAAGTGATGGCATCAAAAGACAACTTTCAGACTCCTCTTGATCAACCTCAAAGGCTACTACAGTCAAGGGGCAAGTTTTCCGGAAACAAGAACTCTATGTTGCATAGGATTTTCCTGTGTTGGGTATTCACTATTCATTATCCATTTGTCCGTGGTAAGTCTGTCTCCTAGTGGAGTGCAAATTGATTTCCATATGGCTCAACTAACAAAGTATTTTCCAATATTTTGGCTTGCACATGACAGTTTCTTCTACCTTCTGACGACATGTGATAAACCAACCGATGCATTGACAGGCAGCTGATTGGCGCTGGTATGCATTTTCAGCGAATGATTAAGTGGTTGGTTAGTAGCAATCTCTGTCAACATTCATTGGCCGAGATTTAATAGAAGTTGTCTGATATTGGAAGCAGCGAATTCCTAAAATCTTGACTTAATGTGTTTTGTATATAAGTCAGTTTTCATCATTTTGTATGCACTTTCGATTGATAAGGGAATCGTTCTCCAAAGTTGATAATCTTGTAGTTCTTCGATATCTGCCAAGTTGCTCATGAATTGCTTGGTCATAGCAAGCCAGCCCGGAGAAAGCATTTCACTTGTGGTGTGGCCATGTGTTCTAAGGACCCTGATATCAAGCTTTCTCTTGGCTTGTTCCCATGTCGGAACCGAGAACACCTTAGCCGAAATAGGATGATTCAAACTCTCTTAAGAGATCACTTCTGCTACCGTTGAACCTTCCATAATGTCATACGGATAAAAGTGCATTGAACATATTAATTCTAGCCTAACTTTGCAGGTTTAAATATGTTTCCCCACACCAACTATATAGATCTTTGTGCAGGTTTGAAACCTATTTCGTAACGGGGAAAGTAATTGGGGTTTTATTTTGGAAAATCTTTAAAGAGGGCCTCGTTTTTGTTGCTTCCAATCATCTCTTCATGTGCACAACTAACAGAAAAGAGCTCGGTGTGATATGTACAATGAAGATAAAAGTTTATAGCTATAGGATTGTGTTCAAAAGCTGATTATGTTCAATTTTTTCCTTAATTTTACATAACAATTAATTCATAAATTTACTCGATAACATGAAAATTATGCTCTCCGACAAAGCTATTATGTATAGAGATATAATCTAAAGATACAAAAAGAATACATAGTATTTTTAATCTGCATTCTGAGTTTTGCGGTTCCGTTTCAAATTGATTTACTTTATTATATTTTCTTAGGAAAAATCTTTACCTAGACTGTTTGGCATCTTGGCATTCAGTTTATCCTCTGAAATTTGCCGTCCATACATGTCTTTTCCTGCAATAAAATTGGTTACGACTCAATCTCTCTTGTCCAATCGAGAGGAAATTAAAATCGAAGAATGAAAAACAGATGAAATATAGTTGCTATTAAACTATAGGGTTAATATCATGAAAAACTCTAAATTAGTACACTTATGATAAATGTATCACAAATTAATTTTTTTATCAAGAAAAGCCCCAAATCGGTATATCTGTGACAATTTACTCTCTGTTAGTTTTCGATTAAATTTTACTGATCAAATTTTGAGTTAAATGACACATGGCAGTTGACGGCTATACCAATTTGAGGTTTTGTGTACTATTTTGTGATTTTTATCAATATTAATCCAATTTAACGGAGGGTAAATTTGTCATAAATATACTAGTTTAGGATTTTTTAAGGTCAAAAAATTAGTTTATGATAAATTTATTATAAATATACTAATTTGAAGTTTTTTTCGTGGTATTAATCCTAAACTATATTAATAGGTGAAAGCAGCGAAACTCAAAAGCACATTTTTGACACTCAAAAAGGACTTTCGCATATTACTATTTTTCTAATTTATATTCTATAGACACACTTTGGCTTTTTTTCCAATTTCCAGTACCTGAAACTCTTACGACATTGGAATGTTAACATGTAAATTTGTAGATAAGTTTCTCATAATATCTTGATATTTGAAATAATATTTTAACTGCGAAGGTATATGAAAGACTGATTCTTTGCTTTTAATCATACAAAAAACAAACAAATTTTTAATTTGGGATAATGGCATTACAAGTGTTATAATTTTCGTACGGCGCTCACTTGAAAGGCATAATTTTTTTTTAATCACTCGAGTACCATGACTTCTAAAAATCATTAACTTGCACTCTTAATCAATCACTTAAGTGTTAAATAACTTTTAATAAACATTCACCAAAGTATCAGAAATTCGACGTGACATGGCACTTGCAAAAAAAAGTGAACAATTTAAAAGTTATATGACATTACATTCGAGTTTTGCAAAAAAAATTATGGTATTTAAGTAAACGCTTTATGAAAATTATGATATTGATGGCATGCTTTTCGCTTCTTTACTCGGGAGTTTGACAGGTAATTACAACAAATAATTAATCGTTCCTTTGCTCGAGAAAGTAACAAAACATGGCACCTAGGGAGTTTTATCCTTGGATCCCATTATTGCTTTGAGGTTATTAGTGACCTCAAACAGCAACCTCTATACTTGTGCTTATGGCTGAGTTTCAAGGTTTCAGAGCAGTGGTTGGTTGCTGCTTTGCCACGGGACCCTCGATCTTGCTTGATGTGACCTTTCCAGAAAATATCAAGGGAAAGTAGTTGCTGCCGAAGGCCCTAAGGAATTCAAGTGAGATCGGGAGTCTACCTTGCGTTACATCTTGTACCTCCCCGCATGCTGCTGCAGGGAATCGCGCGTGCAAATTATTGCATAGCAGCCGTTCGATTGGCACGAAGAGTCTTGGACCGTTAGATGGCAAGAACGCAGTGCAATTTGGGTTAAGGGTTTTTATGACTAAGAAGAAGATATATTGCTTCTAGCCACATTTGCGATTGAAAAATTCTAGTCGGACCCGGACAGTGCAAATTCAGATGTGGGTCCAATTTTTTCATTCCCTCGTGATGTTACAAATGGGAAGGGACAGCGAGGGACCACGTACATGCATCCTGCCGAAAAGAGACCAGGGATTATCGCAACCTATATTTTAATTGAAATTAGTTGGTGAAGAATATGCTTGCCGACAAGGGCCATCTCTATTGCTCGCTAGTTTTCTCTTTTGGCAAATTTATAATCCTAAATTAGTATATTCGTAATAAATTTATTTCATATTAATTTTTTAACAATCAAAAACTCTAAATTGATGTATTTGTGATAAATTTACCCTCAATTAGTTTCTTTTAGATTGGATTAATACTACGAAAAATCATAAAGCGATATACATGTGACAAATGGTAACCTACTTGAGATTCAAGTCATTGAAGAAACTAGAAGCACTTCTAGTGTGGCGTTGCGAAAACCTACTTGAGATTCAAGTCATTGGGTTATCAAACTTGAAGAACCTTGAGATTCTTGGCCGACACTCACTTCAATTATCAAACTTGAAGAACCTTTCTACCCCTCATCTTAGCCAAAAGGCCGAGACAGGCATCCATTGCAGGCACATGGCTTGGCTTTTGTTCATAGTCCCACATCGAATGGCCACATAGTAACGGTAAGAGGGATTGTACGTAAAAGCCAAGCCATGCGCATTGCCAAATCCTTCTTTTATTCGTCTTTTAGCTGAATATTTGTATCATAAAAATATTGAGAAAATTCTTAATAATTAAAAGTTCAAAAGATTATTTTTGAAATTTTTAAAAATTATCGGTATGGTTTCTCGTGGATTCGGGAAATGGATTGAAAATCATTGGCTCCATAAAAATTTTTGGTATAGTTTTTCGTGAAATCGGGAACTACAATTTACGAAAATCGGTTCCAATTTTATGAAACCGGATCAGCGCCCCCTGGAATTGCCTAAAACCGGCCGGTCTGGTCCAGGTGATTTTCGTCGCACGACCTACACCCCTAGTGAAGAGGCGTTCTCGTGCAGTGGCCGGAAGCCCAACCTGTTGGTCACAGCCTTCCCTCGGATGTCTCATACATGGGCATCTACTAATGGTCCTCCAGACCCCCGAACATCTTGACTTTTTTGCTTCTTTTCAACATTCGATTCAAATTGGTTCTTAAGAGACATCAAACACAACACAATGCTTTATTCGAATTTCATTCGGAGGAAAATAAGAACTTGAAAATCAAGCTAACACTGCATTACAAATCAGTATGCCATCCATTTGGTATTAAAACTAACACCACGAGACTTATTTTGGGGAACTGAATCATCTATTAAAAAGTTAACTCTCTTTTACTCACTCAAAAGCAGTTTTGGGTGCCACCACCGGGACGCTTTGCAGGAAAGGAGTAGTAGTCGAACTCCTCGGTCATATCAAGCTCACTCGGCAACATGCCGCCAGGAAGGTCCCAGTCAAAGCAGTGTACAAGCTGCGCAAGCACGAACCGCACCACGGTCAACCTGAGTTGCATCCCAGGGCACCCTCGGCGGCCTGCCCCAAACGGTAGGAGCTGAAAATCATGCCCCTTAACATCCACGCTCGACCCTAAGAATCTTTCGGGCACAAACTCTTCTGGATTGTGAGTGGTCCACACTTTTGGGTCCCTTCCGATGGACCACACATTCACGATGACCCTCGACTTGTAGGGTATGTGGAAGCCGTTCACTGTGCAGTCCTCCGTCGCCTCATGGGAAGCAATAGTGGAGCCACCGGGTGAAGCCTTAAGGTCTCCTTGATGACCATGTCTAAGTAGTCCAAGCCCTCTACTTCTGATTCCCCACTGCTCTGTTCAGTCCCACGGCTTTCTCTAGTTCTTCTTGGAGCTTTTTCATTGAACTAGGATGCTTTATAAGTTCGGCCATTGCCCACTCTATTGCTGTCGCTGCAGTGTCCATCGAACCCAACAACATGTCCTGCATGGAGAAACATATCGATATTGCACTTATCAAGCATATTTACAATAGAGTTGGTCATTGATGTGAAATTACAGATCTTTTCATATGTTCGAATATGATGGTCCATGCACTAAAATCTTTGCTAATAATTTATGGATTATCTTTTGAATCAATTTTGATGCCTAACTACTAATCTGAGATCCTCAACTAGCGGGATCCTTGTTCCAATAAATTTTCCACTCCGACGTATGCTTAGATAATTGAACAGTAATAAGGTCACAGAGATTATTAATCTAGCTAAAAAAAATTGATTAATTACCAGAATTATGGCTTTGATATGGGGCCTGTCGATATGGTACTCTCCCTCGTTCAATCCCATGAAACCCAACATGACATCAACAAAATCTTTTCTCTCTCCTTCATCTTTCTTAGACTTCACGTGCTCGTCAATAATCTTCTCAAAGAATGCATCGAACACTTTGCTTACGGCTTTCATGCGTTTCGTCAACCCCTGGAGATCAAATGATGCTAAATAAGGAACATAGTCACCGATGTTCGGTGTAGCGACCAACACCATCGCTTCTTGAATAACGGCCTTGAACCCTCTCTCATCAAACTCCTTGTCCATGTACTTCTTCCCGAAGACCATCCGACAACTCATATCGGCACTTAGCGACAAGATATTCATGCTCAAGTCGATGGTCATGCGATTGTGAGACGCGTCGTCTTTGAAAATTCACAAGCAAACCAACCTCCTCTCTTCTCATGGACTTGAAGGAATTGATTTTTGCATTGCTAAGGAGCTCCAAAGTGCACATTTTTCTGATGTTCCTCCAATACGGGCCATACGGCGCGAACGCCAAGCTCCTTTGCTCGTAAGAGATGTGCTTCGAGGCCTCATGAGGCGGCCGGCTCGCGAAAACAACATCATGGGTCTTGAGGAATTGCTCGGCCACTTGGGGCGACGAGACAACGATCGCGGGCACGAGCCCGAGGCGCAAGTGCATGAGGGGTCCATATTTTTGAGCTAATTTGTGAAGATCATGGTGAGGGTTTTGTCCTAACATATGAAGGTTTCCAAGAATGGGGAACCCTCTTGGACCAGGAGGCAATCTCTTCTTGCCCTGTGTTTTCGGTAGCAAAGCTCGCAATAAGAGATGAGCAATCAATGCGAAGGTGAGTGTTATCCATATCCAAGCCATTGGAGGAGGTTATTTGAAAGGGAGAGGAGCGAAGATGGTGGTGGGGATAATTTCACTGCATATATAGATGAAGATGTGACAGGGAGAAGTGCAAAATTTGTTACCCATTGTTTTTTAGTGGGCCCTTCATCTTGAATCAGAAGAAATATCATACAGTGTATATTAATTAAATAATAGTGAAGAATATTTCAATATCATAAAATAACATCTGTTCTCACGACGAGGATTGATTTTGTCAATCGAATGATTAAAATAAGCGCATTTAATGTTTTATTTTCTGAAACGAGAGAGACATGAAAGATGGAAGAAGCTAGTGATTTTGAAATGGGGGAAGAAACACAAGGAAGTGAGTCTTCGAGGTTGGGAATTTCTTTTCGTTTTACGTTTATGGTTTTTAGGAAACTTACAATTTACATAACTAAAATAAATGCGTTTAATCTCCTAAAACGCGTGCAAACCTCCCACTCCGAATGCATCTGGAAATGAATATTCATCTTAACCGGTAAAAAATGATTTAAACACGGGACACATTTTATCGCATTCAAACTCCGCAATGGATTACTTTTCCAATGCCTTGAAGAAACTAGAAGCACTTCTAGTGTGGCGTTGCGAAAACCTACTTGAGATTCAAGTCATTGGATTATCAAACTTGAAGAACCTTCATTGTTTGGACATCGATGGGTGCTCTAAGCTGCGAGTTGTCAAGGGCCTTGACAAACTAGAGTTTTTGACTCGATTGTTTGTCAACAATTGTCCTTCACTGGAAACATTGCTTGACATATCGAACTCGCAAATACCCAATAAGTGCCAAATACAAGTCAGCGAGTGCAGGGAGTCGGCTGACACTTCATCACGAAGAACGTTTATTCCTTTCAAGCGTTACAAAAGGATGGCTCAACAAGGTGCGCCACAACCAGAGACAAACAAGGTAAGCCTCGACCAGGATTTTATCGTAAGACCAAAGAATTTCACCAAAATTGACAACTAGATGTAAATTTCTTTTCTGCAACTTATTCTAACATAATTAGTTAGAAGCACGCCACTGCACACACCTATCATATTTCAGATAAATTCATAGAATGTTCAAGAATTGAATCAACAATGTAAATTTACCAAAAATTACAACAGCCTTCAACCAGTCTATAGAATCATTTCTTCACTTGCAAATGTCTAGGATTCTCAAATTTTCCCTACCATAACAAACCAAAAGTCGCCATATGAGAGGAGAAATCTGATACAGGCGATGGCATCTCGCTTTCCTTTCCATTTTCTTTGGTCCCCTCTCTTTGGTCATATTCTTCCATTCATTGACTTTATCTGCAACTTCTGTTTATATAGACATGAAAACGGAACTGCCAACTCGTAGACTGCATATAGATATCATGTTTCATGTAGTGCATATTTATTTTAGTTTCCCGTAGTAATACTGTCTTTTCCTTTTGCTTCTTTCACAAATACATTCAAGTTCAGTCAACTAAATGTAAGAAATTCAAAGTTAAGAAATTTTCACTTCTGGACTTTCTGAGGGATATGGAAGGTCATAAAGTGCTTCGTAGAGGAACTTAATTTGGAAAAGTAAAACCGACTTTGAAGGAAGAAAATGGAAGATTTTACACTACATGGACTACTGAATCATCATTCAACAGTATATAGACTCATGATGTCTTGCACATAGGAGCCATGAGTTTGCTGTACCCTTGTTTGTGAAAATAGAGAAACCAATGTTAAGAAAAAGATTTATTTGATGACAACTGCATTTTCTCATCCTAGAATACTGGCCAAGGAAAATCTTATTTTTCCATGTAGGAGTCGTCTAAAATGAACGGGGATACCGAAGAGCCTGATACCGAGCTTCAGCTTCAGCTCGATCCATCTACAAGTTCTCAAGATCATGAAATTAGCGAAGAGCCTCCCATTGACAATGTCAGAGAAGGGTCTCTGCCTGGAAACCAAAAAGTGACGATGGAGCAAGAGTCGAACACTTTAAGTATGTCACCACTATTGTCTATATCTCGATCTACTGTTTTCAAGTCGGAGACTGAAGAGGTATATATTGAACTTAATCATAATCTGTTTTTGTAGGTCTTGACGAACTTGGAAAGCAAAATCTGACAAGACCAAAGAGGTATATATTGAACTTAATCACAACTTGTTTTTGCAGGTCATGACGAACTTGGAAAGCAAAAATCAGACAACGGAGCAAGACTCAAACCCTTGCTGCGTTTGGTTGGTAGATAAAAAGCCAAGATAGGATATGTTTTATCCTATCCTCTTGATTTAGTGGTGATCGATCAAGGGATACGATAAAGTCAAATATAGGCCGGATATAGTCAGGATAAAAAATCGGGGGGGTGGGATAGCCCGGATAGGATTTATAATACCTATTTTTCCGAAACCCCATGCTCCACTCCCGTCATCTTCATCCCCACCCTTGTGCAGTTTCACCAAAAAAAATTTCTTGACTTTTTTTTCGTTCACCGATTCCTCTAGAACCGTGAATAGCATAAAAAAAAATATTCTATCTTACTTTAAATTCGTAGTCCATCATACGATTGGATGGGATATGAATAAATCAGAATTCTTTATCTTATCCTATCAGGTCCTATCCTGTTTAGAAATCAGGACAATCAAACTTGACCTTTAAGTATATCACTACTGTCTATATTTCATTCTACTGTTATCAAGTCAAAGACTGAAGATGTATATATTAAACTTAATCACAACCCGTTTTTGCTTGGTCTTGTGAACTTGCTCCATCGAGAACATTTTGTGATAGGTTCAAGACATGCTTAGTGAGCATATTGGAATGTATCTGCAACCACGATCTTTCATAGTAATTTTAGCATTTCACTATGCTTGGAGGATTTTCTGTTTTTGGAATTTTTGGATCCAATTCCCGTGGCTCTCCCTTTTATATATATGGAAGTCGCCTCATGGGAATGCCTTTTGATTTCAACGTCAAAATCTACATGAAGTGCCATGACTTCTAAAAATCATTAACTTGCACTTTTAATCGATTACTTAAGTATTATAATTTTTAAAAACGTTCATCAAAGTGCCGGAAATTCGATGTAACATGATACTTGCAAAAAAAAGTGATCAATTTAAAAGTTTATATGACATTACATTCAAGTTTTCGAAAAAAAAAATTACGATATTTAAATAAGCGTTGTATAAAAATTATAATATTTATAACATACTTTTCGCTCCTTTACTTGGGAGTTTGGCAGATAATTATGACAAATAATCGATCATTCCTTTGTTCAAGAAAGTAACAAAACATTGCAACTGGGGAGTTTTACCCTTGGATCCCATTATTGCTTTGAGGTTATTAGTGACCTCAAACAGCAACCTCTGTACTTGTACTTATGGCTGAGTTTCAAGGTTTCAGAGCAGTGGTTGGTTGCTGCTTTGCCACGAGACCCTCGACCGTGCTTGATGTGACCTTTCCAGAAAATATCAAGGGACAGTAGCTGCTGCCGAAGGCCCTAGGAATTCAAGTGAGACCGGGAGTCTACCTTGCGTTACATCGTGTACCTCCCCACATGCTACCGTAGGGAATCGCGCGTGTAAATTATTGCATAGCAGCCGTTCGATTGGCACGAAGAGTCTTGGACCGTTGGATGGCAAGAGCGTAGTGCAATTTGGGTTAAGGGTTTTTATGACTAAGAAGATATATTGGTTCCGGCCACATTTACGATTGAAAAATTCTAGTCGGACTCAAACAGTTTAGATGTGGGTCCAATTTTTTAGTCCCACGTGATATCACAGATGGGATGGGACAGCGACCGAACATGCACATGCATCCTGCCGAAAAGAGACAAGGGATTGTCGGAACCTATATTTTAATTGAAATTAGTTGGTAAAGAATATGCTTGCCGACTGGGGCCATCTCTATTGCTCGTAAGTTTTCTCCTTTGACAAATTTATAATTCTAAATTAATATATTCGTAATAAATTTATCTCATATTAATTTATTTATTATAAAAAATCTGAAACTGATAAATATTTATGATAAATTTATCCTCCGTTAATTTATATTAGATTAGATTAATATGACGAAAAATCACAAATCGGTAAACTATCAAACTGATACACCCATCAATTATTACATATCATCAAACTCAACTATTTGAAAGAAAAAAATTTGATGGAAATTAATGGAGAGATAATTTGTCATCAGTATCAGTCTTGGATTTTTCGTAATATTAATCTTAATTTTTTTATCGATAGAAAAAGCAAATCAAGTATGTATCGGTATTGCACGTGGAGAATGTGAGTTCTGCTCGTTAGGTTCCACACACCTTCCACGCAATGCCACGGAAATAACACGTGCGGTAATTATTCCCCTCCAATAATGGGAGTCAAATTTTTTATATTTTCTATTGATTCACCAATCTGTTGGAAAATTGCTTTATTTCAGGAGCCAAAACGAATAATACAGTGCTTGGAAAGAAGACAAAGTAGCTGTTGAAATGCGATTTTTCTTATTTTTCTTTTCCTTTTATGGCATTAAGAATTCTTACTTTTCATTGCATATGTGCACACTATTATATTCCTTTGCACTTTGCTTCATCCTCTATAGTAACATTTGGAACAAAATTTGTATCAGTATTTGCCTTGGTCCTTCAGTGTCCTTGGCCATGACTATTGATGAATTGAAGAGGTAGAAGCGTGGTGTAGTTGGTCCTGTCATGTCGACGAAACTTTCTTAGATACTGAAGCATAACACCATTAAAGAGCCCAGAGAATTTGTCGTGATTACGGTCTCGATGTTAGCCTTCCATATATTCACAAGTTTGAGAGAAGTATATAAGTAAAACAATAACTAAATCTGTTAAAATGAGTCATTAACTTATTTGTGAACTCATATTTGATGGGTTAGATTATGCGCGCCGCACTCGTAAATTGACTCGCTCGGGGCACTATCTATTTAAATAACCAGATTTAATATTCAATCCACGTTAAATGGCGATTACGAGATGGCTGCACCAATGAATTTAGCGGTCATCTGCCGATTTCCTAATGAAATAAGTTTGAAGTTTCTGCTTCGCTACTTTTATGCTAACGCACGCGCCTTCATCATCAGGCGCAAACATACGCCAGCGAAAAAAGAGGGAATCCAATTTTTTTGATTAAATTAGTTAGCGGTGGAGAGCATGATTACCAACCAGGAGCAATGCGCGTTGGTTCTCTTTTCTGTTTTCTTTTACTAATAGAAAAAAAGCAGGTCAAAGTCAAAAAGTCACCTGTAGAGGTTCCAGTTCCACGCGCCTCCTCCCCTCCCGCATTACTGCTGACGAAATCAGGCGCGCGATAATTTGCCCTTTCCGCGCAGCACGCATCGCAGCGGTTTCGATAGGCACGAAGAGTCTTGCACCGTTGGATGGCAAGAAAGCAAGCACGCACAGTGGAGTGCGTTGTTATGTTGGTGATATAATGTCGGGAAAATGACGTAAAGAGCATGGTACTTAAATTTTTAATTTTTTAATATAATTTTGGAATTTTAATTTAATATGTGATATGACTTTTAAATTATTAATTTATTTAATATAAAATTTAAATTTTTTGCATATATTCAATTTAATCTATAAACTGTATAAAAATATTCAATATTATTCATGATCTTAAATTAATGAAAATACTACATCAAACATTTTTATAAAATATTTATAAAAAATTTAGAAATTATATTAAATAAATTAAAAGTTTATGGACTACATTGAGCATTGATCTAAAGTATAGGGATCATATTAAATAAATAAAAAATTTATAGATTACTTTTTACATCAGATCAAAGTATAAAAATTATTTATACTATTGTCCATTAAATGTCCAAGGCTTAGATCAATGGAGATCACGACAGTGATAAAAGTATTCTATATAATTCTTTTTCGTTATGATGATCATAGAGTCTAGCAACATTTGCGATTGAAAAATCTATTCGGACGGAGACGGTGCAAATTCAGATGTGGGTCCAATTTGTTTGTTCCCTCGTGATATTATAGATTGGATGGGATAGCTACCAGCCCTGCGCATCCCATCCTGCGGAAAAAGACTAGGTGTTATGGCAATCTATATTTTTAATCGAAATTGGTTGGTGGAGAATATGATTTGTATTCATTGATCGCCAACTCAAGCAGGGAGCATCTTTATTGCACGTTGGCTTTCTGTTTTGTTTATTTTTTTATCGATACAAGAAGCAGATCAAGTAAAGTCACGCAGGATCTCAAAGCGCCGAGGACCAGGAGACACGTGAGTATGTGTCGGTGTGCATGTGAACACGTGAGTATTGCTCGTCAGGTTCCCCGCACCTTCCGCGCAATGCCGCGGAAAATAGCTTTCAGACGAAATAACTGTACTTCCTTTAGTATCTTTGAACAAGTTCTTGTACCAGATTCTCAGGGATTCATTACTCTTAAATTTTATGTTTGGGGAAGTCCAATGCTTAACCATTTTTAATTCCGTCTCAATTATGTTGTCTTTCCTCAATACAGTTCGCAATCTATATTGCTTTGTCTTTTGCTACAACTATGTGATTTTCTGTAAATAAATGATTGGAAGAATGCTGCATTAATCTATCTAAACATATCAAATCACAAATCCACAAAGTCGCAGGAAAACCGAAAAAACATTGCATCAGGCTTGAACTGTAACCAGATGCATTTGCATATCACATCCTGAAAATCTTATTATCGTTTATTCCTCATTAATTAAATATAAGGGCTTTTCCTTTTGGCAGCCAGGGACATCTTATCAAATTGGTTGTTGAGGAGGTTCGGGTGAAGTTGAAGATAAAGCATAAACCTGTCACTGAACATTTAGTTGGACTCACTGATCGGGTAAAAGATGTCATGAAATTACTAGACATCAACTCTGGTGATGTGCGGCTCATTGGAGTTCATGGAATGGGCGATATTGGTAAAACAACACTAGCCAAGGTCATCTTCAACCAACTATCTTCGCACTTTGGAAAACGATGCAGCTTCCTTGAAGACATTCGAGAAGAGTTGAGGAAGGATAGTTTAGTCAAGCTGCAGGAGAAATTGCTATCGGACATTACTAATTCTAGAGCAAGAGAAAGATTTCCCACCACTGATTATGGCATGAGGAGGACCGGAGAAATACTTTGCAATAAGAGGGTCCTCATATTTCTTGATGACGTTGACAAGGGCGAACAAATCGAGAAACTACTAGGAAAATACTCTCTGCATCCAGGAACTAGGATAATTGTTACAACCAGGAATGTGAACGTGCTGCAGATTAAGGGACTTAAGTATACAATTCGACCTTATGAGATGGAGGAGCTAAATTTTGATCATGCACTCCAGCTTTTCGAAAGGCATGCATTCAGTGGAGACTCTCCCTCAGATGATTATCGCATCCTTGCTAGTGAAATCGTCTCTACTACTGGACGGCTTCCTTTGGCTCTTGAAGTGATAGGTTCACTCCTCTATCGAAAGCCCAAAGCAATATGGAGTGAGACGTTGAGCAAGTCAAGAGAAATACCTGAGAAGGAGGTCCAAAGGAAGTTGAAGATTAGCTATGATGAGCTAGGCGATTATCAACAACAGATGTTTCTTGATATTGCATGATTTTTCGACAATGAGGAGACAACTAATGCAATTTACATGTGGACTGCCTGTCGGTTTTTTCCTGAAGGCGGAATAGATGTCCTTATTAGCTTGTCCTTGATAAAGATATTAGATAACAATAGATTTCGGATGCATGATCAACTAAGACATCTTGGAAGTGAAATTGTTCATAAAGCAAGTCTGATAGACCCCGGAGAGCATAGTAGATTGTGGATAAGCGAAGAGATCGTCGAAATATTAAAAACGAAGGAGGTAGAGTAACAACAATTACTAGTTTTGCAAGTAGAAAACTGGACATGCTAATACTGAGAATTGCCTTTTCTGCTGAGAAACATTTCTTTATATGTGATAAAATAAATGTGGTTGATGATTAACGAATGTCTACTTACAATTGCAAGTATTCGTTGGCAGGGTAAGAAGCAAGTTCAAGCATTTGATCTAGATGGAAAGTATGCTCCAATCTTGATCACAGATAAACAGCTTGAAAGGTTTCGAAGTTTAAGGTTTCTAAAGTTATGTGATGTAACCTTTATCGGAGATTTCTCAGATTGTCTTTCCAAGATTAGATGGTTTTCTTGGCATTCTCCTCCGCAAAGTTTTTGGGCAGTCAATATGCATTTAAGAAATATAGTTGTTCTTGAACTTTCTGACAATCACTTTACAGATGATTCAGAGGTGTGGAGCTTAATGAAGGTATCTTCTCTTATGTGTTTATTACTTCTACTCTAATTTTCTCCTTGTATATATGTCTGATAGTTTTCCCATCTGAAATATAATTACCTTCTGTATATGGCAACCAAATTAAAGGTTCTAGCTCTCAAAAAGTGTTTCAGCATTACCAGGACTCCAGACTTCTCCAAGTGCTTGATGTTAGAGAGGTTGACTCTCGAAAGATGTGACAATTTGACAGAAATTGACTGTTCAATTGGAAGATTGAAGTGCCTGATTGACTTGAATATAAACGGCTGCTCGCATCTTGAAGAGTTGCCTAAAGAAATTGGAGGGCTAGAGAAACTTAAGCGCTTCTCTTTGACGGATTGCTATAGGGTGAGCAAACTTCCTGACTCAGTTGGGAAATTAGTATCCTTGACGGAGTTGTATCTATCAAACATGACAGTTACAAGCTTACCTGATTCGATCTGTAGACTAAAATGTTTGTCAACTCTCAATGTATCGAGAATGCCAATCACCGAACTTCCAGACTCTATTGCAGCGCTTGTGAAACTCGAATCTTTCTCTCTGATTAGCACTGAGATCAGAGAGCTTCCTATCTCCATCGGAAAGCTGAAATCACTGCGTTTGTTGGATTTCTCATGTAAGATGATACCTATATTGACTGGAAAAGGTTGGAAGTTACCAAGTGCTATTGGAATGTTGGAGAATCTTGAAGAGATACATGCTGAGCGCTGTGAAGAGTTGGAAGGCGAAATTCCTGATGAAGTTGGAAACTTGCTATTGTTGAGAATCCTAAATTTATCAGATACGCGAATAGACACCTTCCCTAGCACAATCATCAAGCTTACTCGCCTCCAAAAACTGGACTTAAGTAGGTTTCATGAGATTAAAGAGTTGCCGAAGCTTCCCACAAGCTTGATCTGTTTACGTGTTGAATCTCGCTCGCTACTGTTGGTCCCAAATCTGTCGAACTTGACTAATTTGGAGGAGTTGCTTCTTTCTGATGGCTCTAGACTTTCTTATGGCTTCAGATATACGAATGGATCAGATTTAGTGCGGACTTCTGCCTTGTCGTGGATTGGCAGGTTATCCAAATTGAACAAGTTGGAACTGCGCCTCTGGAACAACCCCACACCGCCCACAGAGTTAAGCTCCCTTTCTCTCCTGGAAGAACTTACTCTGTCTAGTCTGGACCTGCAACCTCTCGAGCAGCTTCCGTCTTCCTTGTTGGGGTTGCGGCTTGATAACTTCAACTCCACCAGATCACTATCGTCCAACTTGAGAAGTTTGTCGATGTTAGTGCTCTGTGGCTCTCGAGTGAAAGAAATACAACTCCATGGGCTTCTACAATTGAGAAACTTGACTGTGGAGTGTTGTGAACTCCTAGACTATCAAGCTTAAAGAACCTGATTTATATCCGGGTGTGCAAATGCTCAGAGCTGGTCGACATTCAATTTCAAGGTGTGATGGAATCACTGCAGTACTTGTCAATCGAGGATTGCAAGTCTGTCGAAAGGTTACGTGCTGAAGTCCCTGACGATTTCGGATCTTCGAGTGAGTTGGCCTTTTGTGGGGAGAGAGTTTCCGTTCTATCAACCGCCCTAAAGAAGCTAAGAGAATGCAGTTTGGTAAGTTGCGGCAAGCTGCTGGAAATTCAAGTTGTTGGTATGTTGGAATCATTGGAATACTTTCTTCTTTACCATTGCCATGCTATGGAAGGGCTAGGTGGTATTGCAAACATAAAGAACCTGCGCCATTTAGCCATCGGGATGCGTTCTCAATTAAGGGTTGTCGAGGGACTTGACAAATTAGAGATACTGGATGAGTTGAATATTTTTGGGTGTTCTTCACTGGAAAGGCCGATAGACGTGTGTACTGCAAAAATACCAGATGAGTGCCAGATATGTTTTAGTAACTGCGGGGAGTTACTTGACTCTGATCCGGTTGGTGACAACAGTGTCCCATTCGAGCGTTACAGAGAGATGATTTTTCAGGGAACAGCAGACACCCAATTAGAGACCAAGAACTCTGAATTGGAGACTGAAAAGGTATGCCTCCTCCTTGGATTATTTGATAGTAGGCAATGGCAACGCGCTTTCCTTTCCAATTTCTTTGGTCCCCTCGCTTTGGTCATATTCATCCATTCATTGACCTTGTCCACTTTCTCTGTTTATACCAACACGAAAATGGAACTTCCAACTAGTAGACCGAATTTCTGACACTAATGTAACTAATCCTTGGTAGATTAAATTGAAAAATTAATTGTTCCTCACTGTCTGCACTGATAGATGTCGTGTTCCCTATAGTACATATTAGTTTTGAATTCCTGTAGTGATAATGTCATTTCCTTTTGCTTCTTTCATCAATACATTCCAGTTCAGTCACCAGAAAGTAAGAAATTCATTTTTCACTTCTGGACTTCTTAGTGATTTGGAAGGTCATAATGTGCTTCATAGGGGAAGGAACTTAATTTGGTCAAGTAAAACCAACTTTGAGGGAAGAATTGAGGGAAGAAAAAGGGCGATTTTACACTACTTGGACTACTATATAGACTCGCGATGTCTTGCAGATTGGAAACATGACTTTGCTGCACCCTTGTTTGTGAATCAGGCAAAACCAATGTTAAGAAAATGATTTGATGACATCTGCATTTTCTCATCCCTGAATACTGGCTAAAAAGAACCTTATTTTCATGTAAGAGGAGGCTAAAATGGAAGGGGATGCCAAAGAGCCCAAGACCGAGCTTCAGCTTCAGTTCCATCCATCTGCAAGTTCTCGGGATCATGAAATTAGCGAAGAGCCTCCCATTGACCATGTCATTGACCAGCAAAATCAGACCACGGAGCAAGACTCAAACCTTATAAGTATTCACTGCTATTGTCTATGTTTCGATCTATTGTTATCATGTCACATAGACTGAAAAAGTATATATTGAACTTCAATCACAACCTTTTTTTGTAGGTCTAGATGCACTTGCTCCACCAAGAACATTTTCAGATAGGTTCAAGACATGCTTAGTGAGCATATTGGAATGTATCTGCAACCGCGACTTTCCTAGCTTTAAAGCTGAAATTCTTTGAAGGTCGGAACAGAAGCAACATATGAAGGATAATTCAGAATTCGTGGAGATGGAAAGACCAAGTCAAGTCTCGTCATTTTGGTGGATTGAAGAGCTAAGTGATGGCATCAAATGATAACTTTCAGACTCCTCTTGATCAACCTCAAAGGCTACTACAATCGAGGGCCAAGTTTTCCGGAAACAAGAACTCATGTTGCATAGGATTTTCCTTCGTGTTGGGTATTCACTATTCATTTTCCATTTGTCCATGGTAAGTCTATCTCACAGTGGAGTACAAACTGATTTCCATATGGCTCAACTAACAAAATGTTTTCCAATATTTTGGCTTGCTTATGACAGTTTCTTCAACCTTCTGACGGCATGTGATAAGCCAACCGATGCACTGACAGGCAACTGATTAGCACTGATATACATTTTCAGCCAATGATTAGGAGATTGGTTAGCAGCAATCTCTGTCAACATTCAGTGGCCGAGATTTAATAGAAGTTGCCTGATATTGGAAGCAGCGACTTCCTAAAAACTGGACTTAACGCATTTTGTTTGCAAGTCAGTTTTCATCATTTTGTATGCACTTTTAATTGACAAGGGAATTGTTCTCCAAGTTGATGATCTGGTAGTTCTTCGATATCTGCTAAGTTGCTCATGTATTGCTTGGTCATAGCAAGCAATCCCAGAGAAAGGATTTCCCTTGTGACCATGAGTTCTAAGGACCCTGATATCAAGCTTCTCTTAGCTCATTCCCACGTCGGAACCAGGAACAACTTAGCCGAAATAGGAAGATTCAAACTCTCTTAAGAGATCACTGCTGCTACTTTTGAACCTACTATCATGTCATACAGATAAAAGTGCAATGAACACGTTGGTTCTAGCCTAACTGAGGCTTGGATATGTTTCCCCACACCAACTATGTAGATCTTTGTGCAGGTTTGAAACCTATTTCATAACAGGGAAAGTAATCGGGGTTTTGTTTTGGAAAATCTTTAAAGAGGGCCTCGTTTTCGTTGCTTCCAATCATCTCTTCATGTGCACAACTAACAGAAAAGAGTTTGGTGGTGATGTGTACAATAAAGATAAAAGTTTAAAACTATAGGATTGTGTTCAAAAGCTGTTATCTAGACTGTTTGGCATCTTGGCATTCAGTTTGTACCCTGAAATTTGCCGTCCATACATGTCTTGTCCTGCAATAAATTGATTACGACTCAGTCTCTCTTATCCAATTGAGAAGAAATTAACATCGAAGAAAGAAAAACAGATGAAATATAGATGCCATTAAACTATATTAATAGCCGAAGATCACATCGACGCTCGGAAGCCGCGAAACTTTACAGCACATTTCTGACACTCAAAAAGAACTTTCACATATTACTATTTTCTAAATATTCTATATACACATGCTTTGGCTTTTTCTAATTTCCCTGACCTGAAACTCTTACTGCATTCGAATATTAACATGTAAATTCGGAGATGCGTTTTTCGTAATATCTTGACATTTGAAATAATATTTTAATTGTGATGGTATATGAAAGGTTGTTTCTTTGCTTTTAATCAAACAAAAAACAAATAGATTCTTAACTTAGGATAATAACACTATAAGTATCATAATTTCGTATAGCGCTTACTTGAGTGGCATAAATCATTGACTCACATTTTCAATCAATCATTTAAGTGTTATAACTTTTAACAAATGTTCACCAAAAAATCGAAAATTGGACGTGACATGGCACTTGCAAAAAAGTGATCAATTTAAAATTATATGACATTACATTCAAGTAATCGAAAAAAAATTACAGTACTCAAATAAGTACCATGCGAAAATTATAATATTTATAGCATGCTTTTCGCTCCTTTATTTGGGAGTTTGGTAGGCAATGACGACAATATAATTGAATGTTCATCTGTTCAAGAAAGTAATAAAACATCGCAGCTGGGGAGTTTTCCCCTTGGATCCCATTATTGCTTTGAGGTCATTGGTGACCTCAAACGGTACCCTTTGTAGTCATGGCTGAGTTTGAAGGTTTTAGATCAGTGGTTGCTACTTTGCCACGAAACCCTCCATCGTGATTGATGTGACCTTTCCAGAAAATATCAAGGGAAAGTGGTTGCTACAGGAGGCTCTAAGGAATTCAAGTGAGACCGGGAGTCTACCTTGCGTCACATCTTGTACCTCCCCGCATGCTGCTACAGGGAATCGCGCGTGCAATTATTGCATAGCACCCGTTCCATTGGCATGAAGGGTCTTGGACCGTTGGATGGCAAGAGCGCAGTGCAATTTGGGTTATGGGTTTTTATGACTATGAAGATATATTGGTTTTGGCCACATTTACGATTGAAAAATTCTAGTGGGACTCGGACAATGCAAATTCAGATGTGGATCCAATTTTTTATTCCCTCGTGATATCACATATGGGACGGGACAGCGACCGACCATTCACATGCATCCTGCCAAAAATAGACTAGGGATTATCGCAATCTATATTTAATTGACTAGGGCCATTCCTATTGGCCTAATTCCATAAAAAAATCCTAAACTTTAGGGATTAGTCTCAATTATATCCTGAATTTTTTTTTTATCTCAAGAAGAATCTCAAACTTTTATTCGAGTCCCAAATCTGCCCTCCCGTTATAAATTCATCTAATTAATGTCAGAAAAATAAAATTTGTGTCACAGGAAGAGAGACCAAGTTGATAAATTGCGTTACCGTGGTTTTAACTAAAGAATCAACAAACAAGTAGAAGTTCAATTTAATGAGCACAAATTTGAGCATTCTCCTAACCCCCAACAGGAAATTAAATGAACCTTAAAGTTTGAGCAAATGTGTCCATGATACAGGTCTAGAATCTGCTCAAGCGCTCCCTAAAGAACAGGCAACAACGGAGTTTTCCCGTCTATCTTACTGATTTGCTAATTAAGGCAAACAATCGGAGAAGATAGGACTGAAAATATCATTTCGACACCTTGTAGCTATTACTCGATGGGCCCTCGAATATGTGTGGCTCACACAGCTCTAACGTACGGGTATGGTCGCTTTTAATATGGACCCACCCGTGGAACGTGGCCACGTTTTTTGCATGTTTAAGATTTGCTTGGGGTCTGCGACAAGGCGATTAATGCGCCAACTATGTAGTCCTGTTACAAAGTAATGAAAGTTTAATGCCGACTGCCTGTCCAATCGTCCTGGCCAAGCCACTGGTTAGCTTTCTGACAAATGATAAATAAAATGCGGACCCGGAGAAGCTCCAACGACATCGAGATCCACGGAAAAATCAATTGAGTTGTCGCAATCAAGGACAATTGCCTTTCCAATCGACAATGGTACGTTTGTGATTTGATTTTGTGGCCTAAAATCACCTTTGCAAAGAGCGAGGAAAAAAGAGAATCGGGAAAAAAAATATTATAACTGTCGAAGATATAAAATTTAAAGCAAGATGCAGATTTATCAGTTGAGTTGATGCTAAAATCACTCGTTTGCCAAAGATTGTGTTAAATAATTTTCAAGGGGTCAATACCAAAGAAAAATCTGTGTCTACCCATCTTGAGAACAACGGCAGTTCCGCGGAAGCCGAAGTGATAGCTCTCAAGACACAACTGAAACCTGCGAAACAAGATATGACAAAGCTCAAAAAAGAAAATTCCAAATTGAAGATAATGTTGGTTGTGTCCTGGGCGTTTACTGTTAGTGTGATTTTAGTGATTTTAGCACACATTTGTGGAAAGCTTAAGGGAAGGGTGTGCTGAGTTTTCCATAGACTCTGTTTTTTTTGCTAGATTCCATAGACTGTGTTAGTAGACATTGTTTGTGTAAAGCCATGTATGAGTTGTAATACTTGTTTTGTGCACGTTCTGTAATCGTGGACATGCTTGGCAGAAATGAAATTCCATGAGAACAATGCAATGATCGGATTTTGCACGAATTATTTCCATGCAGACATTTTTACATTTGCAATGGTCAACTTTTGCTCATATCACTTCCTTGCATACATTTCATAGGAGATTTGCTAGCCTATGGACTTCTATTTTTGTGCCCATAGTCTTAGAAGTAAATCGATTATTTACTTAGTATGTTATTGATAAATAGCTGTTGCTACTTGTCAAATCGAAACAAATGTCAATAGTCTATGGATATAGTGGTTTTTATAAGTTACAAACAACCATCAAATGGCAACATTAGTAGAGTATTGCGCAACTAGTAATCTATTAGCAAAAATACGTGCCCATTTGTAGAAAAGAACAATTATCGTAATCTACAAGGGTATTTCAACTTGGTAAATGAATCAATTCCTTAGTATGTTATAGATACACGTTACTCATCAAATTTCGAAACAATGATAATAATCTATTAGGAATTTACCGTGTGAAAATAATTATTTAGATCATAATTTAGAAATGTTAACTAGTATTATCAGTAAAGTAGGTAAGCAATTCATGATTTTGTAGCAAAAAAAAGGGTCTACTTGGAAAATTTAAAAACAATTGGTAATCTTATAATGGATTTAAGAAAGTTAAAATTATTATTTCTTTGTTAACTTACAAACAATAGACTGGACCAATAAATTATTTTTTCTAGATTCATCAACTATTTTTTTTTTATCATTTATCAACTTTCTAATTTACCAACTCTTATACGAATTTACCGATCTTTATTTGTGTGACTTACCAACATTTCTCTTATCAGACTACCAACAAACTTCGTTTTACTAGCTTTCATTTGAGTTGCCTACGATTGTGTAATTTATCAACTTTTTTATTGAATTACCAGCTTCTATTTCTTTTCTATCAACATGTTAAATAAACAACTCTTTTAAGAAATATCAACCTTAGACTTTTAAAGCTCCGACTCTTTAAGAGCGGAGTGAAAACTCTTCCAGATTTTTAAGAGATTTGAACTCTTCTAGGTTTTTAACTCTTCAAGGTTCAAAGGAATTAATCAATCGAATGTGTGGCAACGACTCAACCAGCATGCAAATAAAGCACCCGGGGGTCCCCCAAAGAAACGTGTATTTTATTAACATGATTAAGGCGCATGCACAATAAGTCAATAGACACAATTTTCTTGAATGCGGTAGAATTGGGACACTCTATCTCAGCCATTAGATAATAATAATCTCATATGGGCCTCATAAGGTCGTTTTTCTCGTGTGATTGGGGGGTATGCAACCATTATAAAACAATGAAAAAGGATATGAAAACCATTGAGAGTTTCGCACCGGAAACACCATGGGAATGGGAGAAGGCGAGCAGCAGGCCATTGATGAGCTGATTGCTTCACTTCCCCAAGAGAAAGTTCCAAGCCTTCCTCCTTGTTGCCTTTTCCAAAACTTTTGGTGCCCGATGTTCTTGCTTCCTAATGTGGTCGCATTCCAGAGGCACTTCAAGGCCAAAGACAAGGACCTTGTTGTTGCCTCTAACCTCAAATCGGGGACGACCTGGCTAATGGCCATAGTATTCTCCATTGTCAAACGCTCCCGCTTCAACGTCTCAAACACACCCTTGCTCACTTCAAGCCCCCATGAACTCATCCCTCGCTTCGAGTTTGACTTGTTCGTGAATAACCCAAGATTCGATCTTGATGACATGGAGGAACCGAGGCTCCTCTCTACGCACCTCCCTTATTCAAGCTTGCCGGAGTGTGTCATGCGGTCGGACTGCCGGATCATTTACATCTGTCGGAACCCGTTGGACATCGTGATTTCCTCTTGGCACTTCTACCTCCAGTTGGCGCAAACGGAGGAGTGGTCGGAGGGGTCCTTGTCCTTGGAAGAACATTTCGAGATCTATTGCCAAGGGAAAATACCATTCGGGCCCTTTTGGGATCACATGGTGGGGTATTGGAAGGAGAGCTTGGAGAGGCCACACAAGGTGTTGTTTCTCAAGTATGAGGACTTGAAGGAAGATATCCCAGGACACTTGAAGAAGGTGGCCGAGTTTGTGGGTCTTCCATTCACTGAGGAGGAAGAGGAGGGAGGTGTGATTGAAGAGATAGCCAAAATGTGTAGCTTCAAGACCCTCAAGGACCTAGAGGTCAACAAATCCGGCAAATTACTTGGTAAAACCGTTGAGAAGAGAATCTTTTTTAGGAAAGGTGAGGTGGGTGATTGGGTTAACCATCTCACTCCTTCCATGGTGGATCGCCTAAATAGCATCATGCAAGAGAATTTGAGCCCCTTCGGGTTGGAGTTCAAATGATGTTGAGTGTTAATTACTTGAAGTTTTGTTATGTGCATCACTATAAATATATTTGTTGGGTTTATTACTTTAGAGTATTAACAAGTTGGGGGTATTTATGTAAATGTATTATTATTATCATCAATATTGAATTTTGAGATTTTTCTCTCTAAGCAAGGTTTTCCTTGAATTATTCGTGAAACGCTGCGTCAGCTAGGACTTCGATTGGATCCGTCTAGGGTTTCCTCCTCCGCGAGCAACAAGGCAGGTGGGGTGCAGAGCCCGAGCAAGGAAAACCATGCCGGACTTGGCCAACAACAACAATCCCTCCCTCTCCTCGCCTCTCGCCATCGCTCCCGGCGACAGCAGCGCGGTGGGGGCGGGCCTCAAATCGGACCCGAGGGCCCTAGCCAGGGTCGTCCCCGACCGCAAGCCGACGTGGGAGAGGAACCCGCATCCGCAGAACGGAGGTGCCATGCCGAGGAGGCACGCGACAAGGACGCTGGGGGATTACGTTGGGGACTGGGCCTTGCGGAAGGCAGGGTCGAGCGAGACCCAGTCCCGGTGCTTCCTCCGGTTCCTCGTCGGCGCCAAGAGAATGGTGAGAGCTCCGGTAATCTCTGTTCGGTGTTCGTTATTTTTCTTTTCTTCGAGTGTTCTCCTTGCTTGTTGGTTGGAGCTGAGTCGATGGGGAAACGTGCCTGATTCTGCAAATTGATGGAGTTCTTTTGGGTTGTATTCATCGTCTTTAGCAGTTGCTAAGGATCTACGTTAGGATAAGTATTGTATATGCCCAACCTGAACCTTATGGTGTACGCTGAACAGAGTCTTGGGCCGAGTCTGGGCTGGTCAAGCGCGACCCTATTAGTTTCGGGCGGGTCGGGTATCATGAAAGCCCGACCTGACCCGATCCATTGACACCCCTAACCGACATCTTATGGAACTGCACAAAATCGACCGATCCGATCTGATCCGCGTAATTTTCGATTCGATTGGTTCATCTTGTAAACTCTTAATAAATGGAATCTCGAGTGAAAATTGAATTTTCTTTTCCGTTTTCCAACTTTATTAGAATGGGGATCACTTTATAGATCCAGTACATCGTTTTGATTTAATTATCCCTCTTTATTGATATGCGAGTCCTATTATAAAAATCAAATACATTTTTATCTAATCAATTTTTTATGGAGCCCACTTTTTTTTTTGTCTTTTCTTTCATCCTTATCTGCTGCGCGTCTTCGTGACCTGACAGGCTGACATCTTTCTCTTCACTCGGTCCTCACGCGCCACACGCTAACACGCGCGCGCACGTTGCCCAAATGTTGTACTCGCTTAATGCGGATTGGGGGGATCCATGATGACTAGATCAACGAGGTTTTCAAGTACTCTCTGTATCTTTTGTTTTAATTTAGTGAAAATATAGATTTTCTATTTATTGACCAGCTTTATTTATTTTTTATTTTACACGCTTACCGCAAAAAGTCAAGCGAGGTCTAGAACTCAGGCCTAATTCCATAAAAAAGCCTAAACTTTAGGGTTAGTCCCAATTATATTTTGAATTTTTTTTTTATCTCAAGAAAAATCTCAAATTTTTATCCGAGTTTTAAATTTACCCTCTCGTTATAAATCCGTCCAATTAATGTCAGAAAAATAAAAATAAAATTTGAAAAAAGTTATAAAAAACAAAAAAAGGAAAAAAAAATAGAACCGGCAGCTACGGCAGTGGCCAAGCCCTCGCTGGTGGCCACCGCCACAGTCGCCGGGAAGGAGTGGCGGAGGTTGCCTGGGCCTTCTCGAAGCCCGACAACACTCGCCGGCCCCCAGGAGTCCCCGGCAAGGGCCTGCAGCCCTCGATCTGGGGGAGGGCGCGACCCTTGCTCCAGATCTAAGTGAGGGTCGCCGGCCCTCGCCTGGGCCTGACGAGACCTCGCCCAGCCGGGCGAATCATCATCATCATCATCATCTTCTTCTTCTTCTTCTTCGACTCGATTCCTATTCTTTGTTCCTCATGAATCCTCGTATCTAGTTCGGTGTTGGAGCGCTCGTCGAATTTTCCCGATAGGGATGCCAGAGTTTCCTGATCTGGGGAAGCACTACATCATCGACGACTGCAAGCAGATCGATTTCGTTCCCTTCACTTGTGATCGCTGCAATCAGGTCTCCTCTCCTCGCCGGTCCTCGCCAAGCCCAGGTGAGGGCTAGCGACCCTCGCTCAAATCTGGGGCGAGGGTCGCACCCTCCCCCAAATCGAGGGTTGCAAGCCCTCGCCGGGGACTCGCCCGAGGCCAGCGAGGGTCGCCGGGCTACGGGAAGGCCCAAGCGACCTCCGTCGCTGCTTCCCGGCGGCTATGGCGGCGGCCATCAGCCATCGGCGAGGGCTTGGCCACCACCACAGCTGCCGGTTCTGATTTTTTTTTCCTTTTTTTGGTTTTTGTTTTGTTTTTTTATATCTTTTTCGAATTTTTATTTTATTTTTCTGACGTTAATTAGATAGATTTATAACGGGAGAACAGATTTGGGACTCGGATAAAAGTTTGAGGTTTTTCTTCAAATAAAAATAAGTTCAGAAACCCACCCATCGGTGGCCGCGTTGGTTTCTTTTCGATTCCTTTCATGAGAGGTCCAGGTTCAAACTCGCTATATCAGTGATTTAAGTGGGGATTATAGCGGTGGAATGCTGCGCTAGCCCTCCTTGAGGACTAGTCGGGCATCACTGCTGGTTTGAGCCCTAGCTCGCCGGCCGCACGGATACCTCAATTATAAAAAAAAAAGTTCAAAATATAATTGGGACTAACCCTAAAGTTTATGGTCTTTTATGCAATTAGGCCGATCATTTGTGTCATTTTCCTGACATCATATCACCAACATAATGACGCACTCTATTGTGCGTGCTTGCTTTCTTGCCATCCAACGGTCCAAGACTCTTCGTGCCGATAGAACCACTGCAGTGCATGCTGGGTGGAAAGGGCAAATTGTCGCGCGCGTGATGTCTGCTGCAGTAACGCGGGAGGGGCGGAGGCTCGTGGAACTAGAACCTCTACACCTAATGATGAAGGCATCATTAGGTGCTTTTTGACTTTGATGTGCTTTTTTTCTATTAGTAAAAGAAAAAGGAAATTAGATTCTCTCGTTTTTCGCTGGCTCACGTTTGCGCGTAATGACGAAGGCATGTGCATTAGCATAAAAGTTGTGAAGCATAAACTTCTAACTTATTTCATTAGAAAATCACCAGATGACCGTTAAAAGGTGCGTGTAATGACAACGATTCTACGCCCGAAAATAGATTCTACTTCAGAAATAATTTTTTATTACGTGCATGGAATTGATTCCCGAAAGCATTTTAAGGCATTTATTAACGACCCAAAATTCCATCCCTAGAATAGAAAAAAAACATAAATGTATTTGGTAATGCCAAAAATTTCTTTTTATTAATAGTATTTTTAAATATTTTAATATTTCTTTCTTTTTTTTCTTTTTTTTTTTTCTTTTCCTCCTTGGCCATGGCCTACTTGTCGGCCATAACCGGTAAAATTTTTTTTATTAAAAGTATTTTTTTTTTTTTTTTTTTGCCATGGCCTAGTCATGCAGTCATAGCTATGGCTGGAAATAAAATATTTTTTATTAATAATGTTTTTCATTAAAAATATACATTTTATTTTTTTGCGCCATGGCCAAGTAAAATATTTTTTATTAATAATATTTTTAATAAAAATATTTTATTAAAAATATATATTTTTTTTTTTTGGTCATGGCTTGGTCTCCGGCCATGGCCGGTAAAATATTTTTTATTAATAATATTTTTATTAAAATATTTTATTAAAAATATATTTTTATTTTTTTTTGAAATGGTTTGGTCGTGGCCATGGCGGTAAAATATTTTTTTATTAATAATATTTTTTTATTAAAAATATTTTTTTTTTTTTTTGCCATGGTATGGCTGTAAAATATTTTTATTAAAATATTTTTATTAAAAATATATATTTTTTATTTTTTTGGTCATGACTAGTAAAATATTTTTTTTTTAATAATATTTTTTTAAAATATTTTTATTAAAAATATACATTTTTTTTTTTTGGCCATATGCTTTCAGTGGTCGGTGGCCATGGTAGGTAAAAAATATTTTTAAAATATTTTTTATTAAAATATTTTTATTAAAACTATATATTTTTTTTTTTTTTTTTTCCATGTCCTGGTCAACGACCATGGCAAGTAAAATATTTTTTATTAATTTTATATATTTTTAAAATATTTTTATTAAAAATATATTTTTTTTTTTTTTGGCCATGGTTCGATCGCCGGCCATGGCCGGTAAAATATTTTTATTTTAATAATATTTTTTATTAATAATCTCATCGGATCCGATGAGGGGCGGTTCGAGGCTAGACATTAGAAGCTACATTAAAAACCAAGAAAAGAAAGAAGAAAAGAAAATTGATTCTCAAAATTGTTCCCTTAATTAAGAAGTTTATTTTTTTTAATTCTTGAAAATCGATTCTGGGAACAATTTTTGACAAAATTGTGCCCAAAATAAAAAAAAATTAAACAAACGTATTTCTATTCCCAAACCGATTTTGGAAATAAAATAATAGAATCAAATATTGTTTGACAAGTTGTCATGCGACCCTTAAATTCATATAGATGCATCATCTCAGAATCACCATAAAAAAGATCCCAAGCGGAGTAAATTTACGAGTGCAATGCGTATAATCCAACCCATCAAATATGAGTTAAGAAATAAATTGATAATCTATTTTAATAGGTCTAGTTGTTATTTTACTTATATATTTCTCTCAAACTTATGAATATATCGAAGGCTAACATCAAGACCATAATCACGACGAATTCCTCGGGCTCTTTAATGGTGTTATGCTCCATTATCTAAGAAAGCTTCGCTCACACAACAGGACCAACTACACCACACTTTCTACCTCTTCAATTTTGTTCCAATGTTATTGTAAAGGACAAAGCAAAGTGCAAGGGAATATAATGGGGTACACAGATGAAGTGACAAATAAGAATTCTTAATTTGATAAAGGAAAAGAAAAATAACAAAAATCGCAGTTCAAGAACTATTTTGTCTTCTCCTTAATCACTGTATTATTCATTTTGGCTCCTGAAATAAAATAATTTCCCAACAAATCAGTGAATCGATGGAAAATATAAAAAAATTGACTCCCATTATTGGAGGTGGACAATTACTGCATGCGTAATTTCCGCAGCGTTGCGTGGAAGGTGCGTGGAACCTAACAAGCAGTACTCACATTCTCCACATGCAATACTGATTCATACTTGATTTGATTTTTTTTTTTTTATAAGGAAACTTGATTTGCTTTTTCTATTAATAAAAAGGAAAATATTACCAAAAATTCTAAACTATGTCATTTATGATGATTTACTCTAAATCTTTTTTTTATGACACGAAAAATCTCAAACTATGCCACTTGTGATAGATTTACTTCGAGCTTTTTTTTATGTGATCGAAAAACTTAAACTATGCCACTTGTATTGGCATTTACCTCACAATACATTAAGCCATGGGCATTTGCCTTTTTTTTTTTTCTGCTTTTTTTCCTGTTTTTTTCTTTCTTCTCTTCCCTCCGCCGTCCATGGCGGGAGGGAGGCCGACGAGGGCGTGCCTCACCGCCTAAGCGAGGGCTACCTCGCCTACCCAAGCAGGGTGACCACTCCGCCTGTTAGGGCCGCCTCGGCCTCGACACCCCATACGCCTGGTCGATAAGGGTCGCCTTGGCCCAACGCCTGCAGGCCACTCCTCATCACTCCGCCATGGCCGGAGGAGGAAGAGAAGAAAGAAAAAAGGAAAAAAAACATAAAAAAAGATGAAAAATACCCATGGGCTAATATGTCATGGTATAAATGCCATTACGGCCAGATGCTGCCACAAAAAAAAAAAACAGCCAGAATTGGCATAGTTTGGGATTTTGGTGGTATTTTTCCTAATAAAAAAGAAATTAGGATTAATATTAAGAAAAATCCCGAACCGATACCTTTGGTAACAAATTAACTCTCCGTTAATTTCCATCGGTTTTTGTTATCAAATAGCTGCATTAGATGATATGCAATAATTGACGAGTGTATCAATTTGATAGTTTCTTGGTTTTGTGATTTTTCGTGGTATTAATCAAATCTAATAGAAACTAACGGAGGATAAATTTATCACAAATATATCAATTTGAGATTTTTGGTGATAAAAAATTAATGTGAGATAAATTTATCACGAATATACTAGTTTAGGATTATAACTTTGTCAAAAGAGAAAACTAACGAGCAATGTAGATGGCCCCAGTCGGCAAGCATATTCTTTACCAACTCATTTCAATTAAAATATAGGTTGCAATAATCCCTAGTCTCTTTTCAGCAGGATGCATGTGCATGGTCGGTCACTGTCCCATCCCATCTGTGATATCACGAGGGAATAAAAAATTGGACTCGCATATGAATTTGCACTGTCCGAGTTCGACTACAATTTTTCAATCGTAAATGTGGCCAAAACCAATATATCTTCTTCTTTTGTCATAAAAACCCTTAACCCAAATTGCACTGCACTCTTGCCATCCAACGGTCCTAGATTCTTCGTGCCAATGGAACGGCTGCTATGCAGTAATTGCACAAGCGATTCCCTGCAGCAGCATGCGGGGACGTACACAATGTAACGCGATAGACTCCCGGTCTCCTTGGATTCCTTCAAGTCTTCTGCGCAACTACTTTACCCTTGATATTTTCTGGATAGGTCACATCAATCATGAACGAGGGTCTCGTGGCAAACTAGCAGCCACTGGTCTGAAACCTTGAAACTCAGCCATAAGTACAAGTACAAAGGTTGCTATTTGAGGTCACCAATGACCTCAACGCAATAATGGGATTCAAGGATAAAACTCTCCAATTGCGATTTTTTATTACTTTCTTGAACAAAGAAACGATCAATTATTTATCGTAATTATCTGTCAAACTCCCAAGTAAAGGAGCGAAAAGTATGTTATAAATATTATAATTTTCATACGTCGTTTATTTAAATATTATAATTTTTTTTTTCAAAAACTTGAATGTAATGACATATAAACTTTTAAATTGATCACTTTTTTTTGCAAGTGTCATATCACATCGAATTTCCGGTACTTTAACAAACGTTTGTTAAAAGTTGTGACACTTACATGATCGATTAAAAGCGCAAGTTAATGATTTTTAGAAGTCATGGCAGACTCGGTGATTGAAAAAAAAGTTATGCCTTTCCAAGGAAAGCATCAGTATAAAAATTATAATACTTGTGATGTCTTTATCCCAAATTAAGAATATGTTTGTTTTTCGTTTGTAAAAGCAAAGAAACAACCTTTCATATACCATCGCAGTTACAATATTATTTCAAATATCAAGATTTTATAAAAAAACTTATCTGCAAATTTACATGTTAACATTCCAATGTCGTAAGAGTTTCAAGTATTGGAAATTAGAAAAAAAAGCCAAAGTGTGTGTCTATAGAATATAAATTAGAAAAATATAATAAGTGAAAGTGCCTTTTGAGTGTCAAAAATGTGCTTTTGAGTTTCGCCGCTTTCACCTATTAATATAGTTTAGGTTAATACCACGAAAAGCCCTAAACTGATACACCTATGATAAATTTATTTCAAACTAATTTTTTGACCATAAAAAATCCCAAACTAAAACGGACCCTCTTTAAAGATTTTCCAAAATAAAACCCCAATTACTTTCCTGGTTACGAAATAGGTTTCAAACCTGTACAGAGATCTATATAGTTGGTGGGGGGAAATACATCCATACCTGCAAAGTTAGGATAGAATCAATGTGTTCAATACACTTTTATATGTAGGACATGATAGTAAGTTCAAAAGTAGCAAAAGTGATCTCTTAAGAGAGTTTGAATCTTCCTATTTCGTCTAAGTTGTTCTTGGTTCCGACGTGGGAACGAGTCAAGAGAAAGCTTGATATCAGGGCTTTAGAACTCATGGCCACACCGCGAGCAAAATGCTTTCTTTGGGCTTGCTTGCTATGACCAAGCAATTCATGAGCAATTTAGCAAATATCGAAGAACTACCAGATTATCAACTTTGGAGAACGATTTCCTTACGAATCAAAAGTGCATACAAAATGATGAAAACTGACTAAGGTCTCCCTATTTCTCTCTCTCTCTCTCTCTCTCTCTCTCTCTCTCTCTCTCTCTCTCTCTCTCTCTAAACGTTCCTCGCTAGCATCAAGGTGAGTTTGATCTTACCTTCAGCTAAGAAATGATGCGTGTGAGTGTGTGGCGCGTAAGGACTGAGTGAATAGAGAGATGTCAGCCTGTCAGTTCACGAGGACGCGTAGCAAGATACGGATGAAAGAAAAGACAAAAAAGAGTGAACTCCACGAGAATTGATTAGATAAAAATATATATATTTGGTTTTCTTAATAGAACTCGCGTATGAATAAAGAGAGATAATTAAATCAAAATAATGTATTGAATCTATAAAGTGATCCCCCTTCTAATAAAGTTGGAAAATAAAAAACATAATTCAATTTTCACTCAAGATTCCATTTATTAAGGGTTTACGAGACGAACCCACCGAATCGAAGATTGCATAGACCAAACCGGATCGACCGGTTCTAGGCGGTTCTAGGAGATGTCGATTCGATTTCCGATATTAAGATGGGAATCAAACTTATCCAACTATATATATTTTAATTTTTTTATTCCTTCAAAAAATTAAGTAAAGTAAAGTTGAACCGTGAAACCTTAACTTCGTTTCAGTCCTTGACAATCCTCCCTTCTGAAATTCTCGCCAACATCAGTCTGTCGTCCACGGTCGTCTCTCCTTTGGCTCATCCACCGTCCATGGTCGTCTCTCCTTTGTCCCGTCATCTCTTCTTTCCTAGGTTTTGTCATTGCGAGCTTCAACTCGCCCTCGTTTTTTGGTTCCATTTTTCAATTTGGGGATCATTACTAATGTTTGATCATTCATAGTTGCAAAATAATTCTTATTTCTCAATGATTGGAGTGTTTAGTTTGTCATCGTTGTTTTCATCTTTTAATTGCGAAGATTACGCAAGATCAATGTCACTACATTGATCCTTCCGACCTTTCTTGAACCACCCTTTTCTTGTCCCTTCACTTTGGCACCATTTGAGTTCAGGCCGAACATTTTAAGAAAGATCGTCATTTGATTTCCCATCTCTCTTGGTGGTGGAAACTTTGGTGGAAACAACATGATCCATTAATTTTTTGTTAAGTTGTTCATGCGCATCTTCTTCACATTCAGCAAAGACAGGTCCCAAGGAGCTTGATGATTTTCTCAATGTAATGTGATAAACTCTTTCCACATATTTGTTCAGCTTTCATGTCATCTGTTTGCAAAAAAATCAAGTTTGTTAGATATTTCATTTGCTTAATGTAGAGGACAGAAAGAAGTTTTAGAACAACAAGACTTTTATGTGATCGGTTCCATTAGATCAGACCGGACCGAACTAGTCGGTTCCTACTTTTGGGAACTAGTCCTCCTGATCTGGTTCCCAGTTCCTAGTGGAATCGGACCAGCCTAAAAACCGATCACCCATACCATTTATTTTGCAGAAATAAAGAAAATTATAGATATATTTCTAAAAATGATCGTTTTTATCGCTTATAAAAATTGATGAACTAAAAATGTTTTTGTCATGCACGACAATGTTTACATATAAATTATTATTGATAATGAAAACTTTCTCATTAACTATTAAAAGTACAAAAGTTCTCTCACTAAATGTTAATCAATGACTTTTTTTTTAAATTATTTGGGTAGATATTATTGTTCCAATATTGGATCCTAACAGATTCTCATAAACCACATTGAAAATCACATTTTATCAATCACATTTTTTTTATATAGCCCAGTGAACCTCATGAATTATTCAATATCGAATTCAAAATATAATTAAGACTCCATTTATTTCGCGCAGAAAAATGAATGATTTGAACAATATTTAAAGAAAATGATCGCTTTAAATAATTAGTCAATAAAAAATATTTTCATTGTCAACATTATTTTATAGGGTTAATACCACGAAAAATCCTAAACTGGTACACCTGTGACAATTTTACTCCAAACTATTTTTTGGACCACAAAAAACCCCAAACTGGTACACCTGTGACAAATTTACCCCGAACTATTTTTTTAACTACCAAAAACCCCAAACTGGTACGCTTGTGACAATTTTACCCCGAACTATTTCTTTGACCACCAAAAATCCCACATTGGTACACCTGTGACAATTTTACCCCCGAACTAATTTTTTGACCACTAAAAACCCCAAACTGGTATATTTGTGACAAATTTACCCTCCATTAGTATCTGTTAAATTATATTAATATCACAAAAAATCACAAATTGGTAAACTTGTGACAAACAGAGGGGTAAAACCCAAAATCGGTACACGTGTCAATTACCACGTGTCATTAAACTTAGTAATTTGATAGCAAAATTTAACGGAAACTAACGGAGAGTAAATTTGTCATAAGTGTACCAGTATGGGGTTTTTGTGGCTAAAAAATTAGTTCGGGGGTAAAATTGTCACAGGTATACTAATGTAGGGCTTTTAATGGTCAAAAAAATAGTTTGGGGTAAAATTGTCATGGATGTACCAATTTAGGGTTTTTTGTGGTAAAAAAAATAGTTTGGGATAAATTTGTCACAGGTGTACCAATTTGGGGTTTTTCGTGGTATTAACCCTATTTTATATCTAATCTAAATAGAGCCTAAATAATTTAATATTTATTAAAAATGATAGTGCAAATTATCATATATCCGCCTCGAAAGTTTCTTTCATTGACTATTAACATGAGGTTTTCTATGATGAAGAAGTAATAATGGTTTTGTCATAATTAATCAGTTATGGTATCTGCGGATTGAGCCCCACATAGTCATAGATGGAACTTATTTTTTTTTGGAATTTGTAAAAGTCTTCAAAGAAACGATTTTTTTTATTGATTAAATTAATTCCTTTGCGGACAACGTGAGTTAGGAACTGAATATTCTTCACGATTATTTTTCTATTGCAACTGCAGGTTCATTACTTCGGAGTTTGTATTTCGAGAGAAAAATCTGTCTGAGTCCGAGCAGATTTTGCAATTATAAAGGTTGCTAGATAGAACACATATATCTATTTATAATATTTAAAACCAGAGAATGTCCAGCTTTCATTGATTAAAAACCTTAACCAAAGTTTCTAGTAATCTTTACGTTTTGGTCTTCAACACACACAACCGATAGACTAGTTGTGTTACATTAAAACAATCCTATGAAAATCATAAAATATTGTTAAATCAGTTTAAAGCAAAATGCTAGGGTTTTGGTTCTCAATTATGATCTCTTGGTTTAATCTTGCTTCTTTTTTGAGGGTAGTCTAACTAATGCTCACGATTATTATTTATTGGTCTCACCCATAGCTATTGTTAGCCCTGTCAAATGGATGGATCGAGTCGGGTCGAAAATGATCATACCTAAATTGATTAATTTAACCCGTTTTGATCAATTTCTATACAATATAATCTAGTGACCTACACCCGACTCAATCCATACCCGACCAATATTGACACAATTCGGGGAAAATTATACCCAAATTGAGATGAGAGCATGGAATGAGCGAGCAGTAGATCAAGTCAGGGTGAGAGAGAGTGAAGAGAGAAAAACAGAGATGAGTTAGATTTAAGTAAGTTGTGAATCCGTTTATTGAATATAACTAACCAATATAACAACTTAACTCATCAAATATTGATTAAGAAATAAGTTGATGATCCATTTTGACAAGTCTAATTGTTATTTTACTTGTATATTTCTCTCAAACTTGTAAATATAATGGAAGGCTAACATCGAGACCATAATCACGATGAATTCCTCGGGATCTTTAAAGATGTTATGCTTCGATATCTAAGAAAGCTTCGCTCACACGACCGGACCAACTCCACCACGCTTCTTCCTCTTCAATTCGTCAGTCATGGCCAAGGACACTGAAGGACAAAGGCAAATATTGATAAAAAAAAATTTTCCGATGTTACTGTAAAGGACAAAGCAAAGTACAAGGGAATATAATAGCGTACATATATGAAGTGTCAAGTAAGAATTCTTAATGTCACAAAAGAAATAAATTAACAAAAATCGCAGTTCAAGAACTATTTTGTCTTCTCTCCAATCACTGTATTATTTGTTTTGGCTCCTGAAATAAAATAATTTCCCGGCAAATCGGTGAATCAATTGAAAATTAAAAATAAAGTCTTCAGGCAACGATTTTTATCATAAAATTAATTCCTTTGAGTACGTACAACGCGATATAAACGGTTCGCTGATGATAGCGCATCACGTACGCATCCCCAGTCCCGCTTTGATTTTTCATTTCTTCTTTGGAGAACACCAAAGTCAAAAAGCTGGAGCCCGATTGGATGCGGGGACGTGCAGTGCGCACCTTTGCGTATTTATTTCCTTTCTTTTAACATGAGGACACAGAATATAAAATTCGATGCCCTTTGTTGGCAATGCTCCTGGTGCTTTGATTGAGATTTTGAGATCCAGCGCGACTTGACTTTGTTTGCTTTTTCTATTGATAAAAAATTAAACAAAAGAGAAAACCAACGTGCAATACAGATGCTCCCTACTTGAGTGCGTGAGCATATTCTCCACCAACTAATTTCGATTAAAATATAGATTGCGATAGTGCCCAATCTCTTTTCGCAGGATGGATGTGTCGGGTCGCTATCTCATCCCATTTATAATATAACATGAAGATAACTAGTGATCATCATCACGAAAAAAGAATTATATAACATACTTTCTATCACTGCCGTGTTCTCCACCAATTCTAAGCCTTAGATATTTTAGGGATAATGATACAAATAATTTTTAAATTTTGATCCAATATATAATATAGTCTATAAATTTTTAATTTATTCGATATAGTCCATGTACTTTAATCTAATATTTAATGTTGTTCATGAACTTTTAATTTATTAAATATTGTATTTGAGCTTTTACTACATGTTTTATAAAAATGTTCGATGTAGTCTTTACATTAATTTAACATCAGTGACAATATTGAATATTTTTATATAGTTTATGAATTAAATTGAACTTGTACCAAAAGTTTAAGTTCTATATTGAAAAAATTAATAGTTCAGGAATCACATTATATATTGGGCTAAAGTTCAAAGATCACATTAAACAAATTAAAAATTTAAGGATCACTCTACACATTAAGCCAAATTTAATGACCAATTGTGCTATTTTCCCGACATTATATCACCCACGATTTCTGTCATGTAAGTTGAGAAAATGTGTAAGGTTGGAAAAATTGGGACTTAATTTTACCTTTGGAGTGAAGTCCTTATCCGCTAACCGTGCCCGAACACCCTACGGATGGCTAAGAGGATTATTAATCAGAACGTAAACTATATCTTTGCAAACCCACATATGGCAAAGAGTACAATCATATGCCGATAAGGAGAGAAAAAAAAAAATCAATCATACAATTGCAGTAGATGTTGAAGATTTTCATATCTCACCAAAGTCTTTGGAAACTTCTCCAGAGATTCCACGAAAGGATATACGGTATTCCCGAGTTAAACATTGATCAAGAGTCTGGAATCTGCCTTCGCAAATCTGAAAAGTAATAATTATAACCAACTCAATGTCTGGAGAAGGAATCTATGTCCAACAAAAAAATCAAAAGAATGGTCACTCACTGATCTTAAGGTGACTTTTAAGCTCAATGGAGAAGCTTCCCTTAGTTTCTTGAGGGTCATTGCACACCATTCACCATAAGAGTCAGCTTCTTCAATTTCCTAAGCAACACCAATTTAATAAGATGCTAATAAAAGAACATCTAGGATACTATCTATGCTGACTCATTGCATTTCTCAGTTGATCAGTGCCAATTCTAACATCATGCATCTGGCAAAATAAAACATCGGTCAAACCATCTCAAAAACCAGTGTGATGTCAAGCATTATTGGCTTTCCAACAATAAACATAAGAGTCCTTTTCAGGGTGCACCAACCAACTTACCAGTGCATGTATAATTTCCTCGACTGTGTCATGGCTAAAGCATTTATCAATCACATCAATCCTGAGTCAACACTAAAATATTGTAAGAGAACAAGAAAAAGATACCCCATTTAAAAAATTATTCAATACACACTTCAATAAATGCAAGAAATAAAACTTAAGAGATTAGAGAGCAAAAGAATTGCTGGCAGTAAGCAAAACAAAATATGCAGGTTCATTCTTTAATAAACGCATGAACGAACATACTTGCACAGAGAAGGAAGAAACTTTTTTCCATAAAAGGAGCAATCACTATGCTATCTGGAATATTTACTTGTGCCCTGCACAGTTCTAATGTGCACAACAACTGATCATATGTCATAACTAATAACTTATCATGTATATTTTAAGTGTTTAGAATGACTGATTCATAGTTCTCCTCGGGTTTGGATAAAACAGAATCAACCCCAGAAAAGTGTGAAAATAGCCAGTGCATACAAAAGGTTATGTGTGGTAGAACGCAATCTACTCACAATGTACATCATTTATTAGCTACATCACAAACTTCTCTAGTGTGTTCCCTAGACAGATGTATAACGTGAAGTTATACCGCATTGATCCAAAAGCATGCAGTCATCCACACAGAGGAGGATAAATGTAAAGAAAACCATGCTGCAAAGATTCCAGAAGCTGTAGACTAAAGTTGAACATTACTTATGAATGGTACTCCTCCTGTCGGGATAAACAAGATCACCATATTGTGAAAGGGATGTCTCTATAACAGATGGATCATCGGTAGTCAGTCTACCAAGACGCTCTTCGATCAAAGTTAATCTCTGTCAAGGTCATTAATTATAACTCAGAATAGATTATCAAGGTATGTAGTGTAAAAACACTGAAGCAGCAGTCAAAGGGGCATTGAAAACAAACCTCATTTAGTGAATAGTGAGTAGCCAAGTGGCAGGCAGCCATTTCCACACCATTATGCTTATCCCCGTAAGAGCCAGGTATTCCCCTGGAAGAATAAGGTTAAACATTCTAAGACAGAATCCCAACGCTAGTTATCGACAAATTGGGATTCAAAGAGGAAGAGTAGTAAACCATGCAAAGAAAATACTGTGGAAACTATATAAGCTTTTCATTACAAACAGAAGGACAAAACATCAATATGATCTCCGAGGTTTCAATAATTAAGTATATTGCAAACAAAGGCTTCACTTTAGCGCAATGCATAGGATGGTCTTCAAACTAATTTCTGCATGCCAAAACAGAACTAATGGATACAGAAAAACATTTGCGCGTGCGGTAAAGATTACATTTGTGAAGAACTTTTAGTTTACAGACACCAACAGAACATTTTGAGGCTTAAATGTTATCCGACCCTTCTGGCCTATTTTAAATTTGGTGAATGATCTCCTTATTTCATTACACGGTTTAGCCAAGACCTCCCTTTTGTTTGCAGAGACAATGTACCTAGATAGCCAGGTAAACGGGAAAGGTGGAAGGAAGCTCCTGCATCTGGATGAAATCCTATTTGAACCTCTGGATGAGAAAAAACCTGCAATTGGAAGCATTAGCTCAAGCATTTACTTTGCAGAATTGCTGCAGAAATATGAAACCAGATGCATTATATGTTTGTTTGTTCAAGTTAGTCCTTCCATTAAAAAACTAAACAAAAATGGTGAAGTAGCTGTCACAAGGCTGAAACATGCCACCTTGGCATCTACGCAGCCACGTAGGGTCCACGCGGCTATTACACAGTTAAAAAACATAAAAAAATAAAAATAAAAATAAAGTGGTGGTTTCAGAAAGAAAATTGAAAAAAGAAAAAAAGGAAAACCATCTTCAGCTTGCTCTGGCAAATAGAGGGCAGTCATGCACCGACAGCCACCGGCAAGGGTGGCCAGACCCTCCCAGGCTCAGGTGACAATGGCCAGACCTTCACGGAGCTTAGGAGTGGTGCAGCCCCCATCCATCACAGAGGCACACACCTGGTGAGAGAGATACGAGGGAAAAGCAGTCCTGGTCCTCGGCCGCCCCTCGGCACACAGCGGCAAGGGCCACAGCCCTTGCAACAGATCTGGGTGAGGGTCACCGCCTCACGTTAGATCTGCAGTGGTTCTGCCAGATTTAACTTCGTCCCAGAAAGACGGACTATGAAAATTTCATGCATTTGTTGCCAAACCATTGTCGATAAATACCAAAAACTAGATCCAAAGATTGAGTAAACCACAAGTGCTTTGTGATTTGGAGAGAAATCCCAACATTAAATTAAATTTTGCCTAAGGAAGTTGAATAAACACAACCCCAACGAGCACATATATGAAAGCAGTTAACATCTATATCAGTATTAAGGAAAAGTCACATACATTTTTATCAGTTGCTAATCGAAACATTCCAGGAAGAGAAATCCCAGCTCCACTTGCCATAGTGACACCGTCCAAAATAGCCAGCTGCCCAAGAGTGAAGTAAATAAAAAGTGACCGACTCATAAGTTGGAACTAACGCGAGTGCTGAGACATTCAAACAACTTTGATTGACTAAAAATTAAATCCAAGAAATTGAACATTACACCTACTAAATGGTCAACGCTTGCAGTTTTTAGTGTTAAATTTTGATAGAATATTAAATGCCAAATGATAAATAACGAAAGTAACTTGGAGTACATCATGCAATTACTTTAGAAACGGAATTCTGCTTGACATGGAAGAAACTGTGCCTATAAGATGACTACTATAAACCAATTGCAGTAAATGTCACTCGCTTTACATTTGACTCAAGGTACAAAGAGGAAAAACGTAAATGATTTTTAATTGTTCTTCTTTCTCAATTAAGCATAGAGTAATACGTTGACAAGAGCTAAACATCAAAAGGACTTACTTTTGCTCCAAGAAGAATCATGTGAAGAATCACAAGCACTTACTTTCTCCTCTCATCTCACCATGAATTGCCTTACACATAAACACCGTGGTCAAGCAGATCATTAGTCAAAGATTGTTTTACTGATCATGCCACCAATGCGGAGGTACCTCATCTACTTGAGATTCATCAGTAACAAAGTATGTCCACCTTAGTGACCTAGACTGCTTATGCTACAGAAAATGGTGCCGAAGCGGAATGGAGTAGAACACATGTCAAGAAGAACGATATCCAACTAGTAGGTTCAATAATTTTAATAATTTAGATCGTGATAGAGCTCCAAGAATTCATCCACCATCACTCACTTTGCAACACAGAAAGTTTCTTTTGCCAATTTTAGTTCTGTGATTACGAGTTTAGAGCAACATTTAGTTTAATGTTACTATAATCACTCATCCAAGTTATTTCCAAGATTTCAAAAGTTTGTGTAAACGCTTTCTAATTGTATAGTGAACTGGTTTTGTTCGGATTGCCTATTTTAGCGATCCACAATGTAAGAGTACCCTATATCAGCATGTGTACATGAGTTGTAGTTTGCAGGGATATTAGCAATCTCCATATCACTGGATCCAGTAATACCGCTAGATGTGAGATTCAAGCTTTCCATCCATGACAAGAAAACTAACACTTAAGCATACTTCAACCACTTATTCACAAAACTTCAAGCATCGATTAAAAAACTATAAGATGAGATTTTTGTAGTATCAACAATATAATTTATCAGAATCATAGGAATTTAGTGTGAAAGTTCCATTTCTCATCCAGCCAGGAGAAATCATACCCTACTCTATGATGTCTGGCCAATAATATATTGTGTCAAGAGGTCATTACACAAACCAAGAGAATTTCAGAGGAAATCCAAGCCCTGAAATTATCCATTACACAGTAGGCTGATTCTACATCTCAAAGAGCTAACAGTTTATAAACTTTAAAAGGAGGTACTCACATGTGGTTTCAAATACGTCCCTTGCACGTAAACGAACTTATATAAAATATCAAAGAAAGTTTGCACTCCTCAATGTTCCCTGCATGTATGTTGACTATTTGATTAGAAACAAAAATAAGGAAAGAAAAGTAAAAGAACCAAAAGATCATAATCAAGGGAATAAAAGAAGATTGATGGCAAAGTAGCATGCTCTTTGAAGAGCAAGTAGGGGCATTATTTCAGACCTTCCAACTTAGTTTGTCTATCACATCCCGCCTGATTCAATCTTTAGTTCCCCTCTAACACATTAGTTCCTAATCCGAATTTTTCTCTACAGCCACAAATCCACCATTGCATATCGTCTCCAGTTATAAAATTACCTTCACATGTTGATATTTCACACCCCAACATTGTCAACTATATAATATTCTTCAACTTCGAACCAATCTTCTACCTCCAATTACTAAATAAATAAATAGCAAAGAAAAAGGACATAAAAACTATCACAGAAAAAAAATTCCAAAATGGAAGAACCAAACGATTGAGGTAGTGAGAGAATTAAGAGCAGATGGTCTGTTGAGGATCGCAGTTCTTGAGCGTTCTTGAGCTGGCTCTTCCATCCACTAGAACCTGACGCGACAAACATACATGAATCGAAATAGAAGCTCCCAATCTAAATGAACCACCTTTTGTATCCGCAAAGTGGACACTGCGACTTGACTTCATCGAGTTTCTTGAACGAATCAAAATGGCTAGCAGGACAAGTTGCGTCAGATGAACAAATTGAAAACCAGAGAGAGAGAGAGAGGGAGGGACCTGGTCTTGGACGTCGTCGTGGCTAGCGTAATGGGGCTGAGCGGAGAGACTTCTCTGGTGAGGGAAGAGCCGAGCTGGCGAAGCGAACGCCTGGCTCTCGCTACAACCTTCGAGCTATGCATCTCTTTTCTCTCTCTCTCTCTTCTTCTTGCTGGTGTTTGAACACCCTACGAAGGTTTTTGAAGGGTGTTTCTCCGGAGCAATGCCTGAACCTGTCGCACCAGCCTCCCCTCAAAACGTGAAGCGAACGCTGAACGGTTCACACTGACAACAAGGAAGAAGAAGAGAACAACGGAGCGAAGAAGATCAAGCGGCCATTCGAATAAGGTTTATTTGTCCGAGTCGTAATCGTACGAGAGAACTCAGATTGGGCTTTTTGTCATCTGGGCTTTATATGGACCGGTCTAAGATCTGGACGATAAGGCCTGCCGAAATCAAGCTCTTGTGGTACCTCCTCCCCGAATCGCGGGAAAATGGCGCGAATGATCCGCGAAATTTGGCTCGACATGGAATATCGTTTCTGAACTTTTGATTTATTCAATTTCCGTCTCTAAACTTTCAATTTATTGGATGTAGTTCCAAAATTTTTAACTGTTCAATATGGTTCATCAACTTTTAAGTTTTAGCCAACACGAGAAAAATGAAATTGTTTTCCTAGAAAATGTTTTCCAAAAATGGTACATTGAAACAAACGAACCCTTACTTTGGAAAAGTAAGACCGGCTTTGAAGGAAGAAAAGGGGAGATTTTGCACTACATGGACTGCCGAATGATTCAGCTGTGTATAGACTCATGATGTTTTGTAGATAGGAGACATGAGTTCGTTGAACCCTTGTTTGTGGAAAAGGCAAAACCAATGTGAATGGAAAAGGTATGCTTGATGACATATGCATGTTCTCGTACTACAATATTGGCTAAAGAAAATCTTATTTTTCATTTAAGAGGAGGCTAAAATAGAAGCGGATGCCGAAGAGTCCAACACTGAGGTTCAACTCCAGTTCCATCCATCTGCAAGTTCTCGGGATCATGAAACCAGCATAGAGCCTCCCTTGACATGTGAGAGAAGGACTCCGCCTGAAAGCGAAGAGCGCGACACTGATGTTCAAGTTCGGTTTTTCCTATGGAGTGTATGCAATAACGCTCTTCCAACTAAAGAAAACCTCCACAAAAAGGAAAATGGTGCCTGCCCCGCTTTGCCCGTTGTGTCTAACAAGCTCTAGAATCTCCAAGCACCCCCCTCATCACATGTGACTGGACGAAAAATATATGGTCAGACCCCAGTTCCAATTTGACACTTCACCGACAAAGATTACTAGAATTGACGAGTGGATCCTGGAGAAATTAACTTCCCAAGCCGACCCATCTGCGAGAGCTATATCCGCAGGTATATTGTGACTTATTTGGAAGGAAAGGAACGCAATGGTGTTTTGAAACGGCAAATCGAAACCTAGCTTTCTCGTTGAAGAAGCGGTCAATTGACAAAGGCACTTTGCGAAATGGAACCCGAGCAACAGCAAACGCACAGGGAGAAGAGTCTCTCCTCCCGACCGATTGATCTCGCCACCTGAGGGGCTCGCGGCAACTAAATGTAGACGGTTCCTGGTGCGGCGACACACGGGAGGGAGCAGTGGTCCACTATCCCAAGGATGCCAACTAGGCAGCGGATTGGGTGGCAAAGGCACAACCAACCGACTTTTTTAGCCTGAACTTGCTGACTCTTTGGTATTTGTTATGTTATGATTTTGAATTGAGTCCTCCTTAGCGATGAAAGTGATGACTTTCACCGAACAAAAAATAAAAGCTTCTTAATAATGATGTGGATCATATTGTTGATCGAATACATTTATTTCCTATTTAATTATTTCTTTATTTATTAAATTCTTGTGAGCCAATCTCTTTTTCTTCTTTTCTTTTTTTTCTTTCCTCGTGACCTGACATCTCTCTCTTCACTCGCTTGCTACCCCTGTGCGCCCGCATACACTGCGAGCACACACCCACGCCTGCAATTTACTTAAATGTTGTACTCGCTTGTAGATTGGGTCCAAGAAAAGTCAATAAAAAGGATCCATGGCGATTAAATCAGCGCGTTTTTTTAAGTAGCAAGGGAACTTTTTCTCTTTCAGTGAAAATTGGAATTTTCTATTTATTTCTCAAGTTTAAAAAGTCATTAATTACATAAACGTTATTAAAACTTATTAGCGACACAAAGGAATTAATTTAATCGATAAAAAATCATTGCTTGAAAGTTTCTACAACATCAATGTGTTTTCATGTAACACATTGATTTTGTAAGATTGCATTTGGTCGTTTAGATTTAATCGGGATAAGACCTGGATATGATAGAACATGAAATTAAAGAGATTTGCTATATCCCATCCATTATTTGGTGAATCGTAGTATTAAAGTCGGAGATTTCACATCTTATCATTTTCATTATTTGTTATGAACATCATATTAGTGTAAATGGACCTAAAAATTGCACAAACGGAGATGATAAAAATCTCTCACGACACTCTTACTTACTTCATTTTTATTTGCTTATTTTTTTATTATTTTTCCATCTCTTTTTTAATTAATTCTTGTTTTATTTCTTTTTCCCCTTCCATCATTCTCTAATAAAATTTTATTAATTAGTAAACTATACTAATATACCTAAAATATTTAATAAATATAAATACTAAATCCATTTATTAATGTATATGAAATTTATATCATATGATAGGAAGAAAATTGAATATACAAATAAAAATAAGAATAAATAAAAATGAAATTATTTTTACGTTTTTGTTATTTTGAATTTTTATATTAAAATTTAAATTATTTATATTTTAACTATTATTTCAATTTTATTAATTTAATAAGTTTGTTATTCAAAAAATAATTTATATTATGAATATTAGAAATCCTATCCACCCTTATCCCACCTCCCCACTAGGATAATTTTATCCAGGGTTATATTCCTCATATATCCGACTTTTACTTTTGTCTTGGACAAAGCACCAAACACAGGATAAATTAAAAAGATATCCTATTCTGAATTTTATCCCGACGACCAAATATAGCCTAAAAGAATTAGTTGAATCCATGGTGACTAGATCAATGCGTTATCTAAGTACCGTCTGTTTCCCTTTTTCTTTTACCTTCTCTCTCCATCAATGATGCAACGAGGTCCACGAACCCCTACCGTGGAAACGGTGAAAGAGACCAGAGGTCCACCGGGACAAGTGGGAAGTATTTTCTTTTTCTTTTTATTTGTCAAGTCACAAAGTATAACATAATGGCTGGTGGAATTTCAGGCCGGACATCACGCCTAAAACTTGATTGTATGCCCGAGGATTAAGATCTGCTCAACTCGAGAAAGTTTGTCCTTTACTTTATGATTCGCGGATACCAGAGACACGAAACGCACATATATCGAGCGGAACGATTTAGGAAGCAATTCCGATCATTATTCGATTGGTGGGTGGGTGGTTTCACCGATGAAATTGGATCAGAGGTGGGAAGAAAAAAATCGAATCCTTATTTAGATATGCCCCTCTCCATATTGTCGAACCTCCATAGAAAGTAGGCGTTGCATTCGTGAATAACTCGCTCGAGGTGTTGTCTATTTAAATAATTGGATTTAATCTGCAATCAACCTTAAACGGCGGTAATGAGACGATTGCACGTGTGAATTTAGCAATCATCTCTCGATCTTACGATGAAATAAGTTTATTCCTTCACAATTTTTGTGCTAACGCATGGACCGTCGTCGTTAGGCGCAAACATGCGCCAGCCAAAAAGGATAAAGTGGTGGAGAATATGCTTACCATACCAACTAGGAGCATGATCGTTGGTTATCTTTTCCGTCTTCTACTGATATTCATATTAGTCATTTCAATGATCCACACGAAAAGAATTCAAAAATGATATCAAGTTGGATATGGATAAAGAGATCATGCCACGGGGCACCAACCCCCCAGCTTGAGTAGAATTTGAAGGAGGCTTAATCATTGGATTCCTTCCGCATTACTGCGGAGGAAATCACGTGCTCGATAATTTGCCCTTTCTACGCGGCGGTTCGATCGGCATGAAGAGCCATGGACCATTGGATGGAATGAACGCGGCATTGTCCAAGCACGCACAATGGAGTGTGTTGTTGTGTTGGTGATAAAATCTAAGGAAAATAACACAAATCGTCATTTAAGTTTGGCCCAATATATATATAATATGGTCCATGAACTTTTAATTTGTTAAATATGGTTCTTGAACTTTAATCCAATGTATAATATGAACCCTGAACTATTTAATTAGTTCAAAGTGCAGGTCTCCAAACTTTTGATCTCTGAAATTTCAGTACATGTTCAATTTAATCCATGGACTATATGAAAATATTCAATATTGTCCATGATCTTAAATTAATTGAAGAACTACATTAAATATTTTCATAGAACATGTATCAAAAGTTCAAGGACTACATTAAGCATTAGACCAAAGTTCATGGATCATATTAAATAAATTAAAAGTTCAGATACCACATTACATATTAGGCCAAAGTTTAAAAATTATTCATACCATTATCCCAAAAATGTCTAAGGCTTAGAATTGGTGGAGATCACGGCAGTGATAGAAAGTATGTTATATACTTCTTTTCTCGTGATGATGATCGCTAGTTATCTTTATGACTAATAAGATGCATTGAGTCTAGCAACATTTGCGATTGAAAAATCTACTCAGACTCGAACGGTGCAAATTCAGATGTGGGGGTCCAATTCGTTTGTTCCCTCGTGATATTATAGATGGGATGGGACAGCTACCGGCCCCGCGCGTCCATCCTGCGAAGAGAGACCAGGCGTTATGGCAATCTATATTTTTAATCTAAATTAGTTGGCGGAGAATATGATCAGTATTCATTGATTGCCAACTCAAGCAGGGAGCATCTTTATTGCAGGTTGGTTTTCTCTTTTGTTTATTTTTTTATCAATACAAAAAGCAAATCAAGTAAAGTCATGCAGGATCTCAAAGCGCAAAGGACCAGGAGCATTGAATGTGGAACACGCGAGTATTGCTCGTAAGGTTCCACGCACCTTCCGGCAATGCCGCGGAAATTACCCGTGAAGTAATTATTCCCCTCCAATAATTGGAGTCAAATTTTTTATATTTTCAATTGATTCACCGAATATTAAATTATTCAGATTCTATTTATTTCATGAAATATAATTTATTTGAAAATTATTTTTTTAAATATAATTGAAATATATTTTCATCGTCCATAGAAATAATTAGATATAAAACATTGTCGATAACAAAAATATTTTTCATTAACTAATTATTTCAAGCGATCATTTTTTAAATATTTTTAAATTTTTTATTTTTCGAGAAAAAAATGGAGTCTTAATTATGTTTTGAATTCAATACTGCATAATTCATGAGGTTCACTGGACTATATAACAAAAATGTGATTTTCAATGTGGTTTATGAGAATCTGTTAGGATCCAACATTGAAACAATAATCTCTACCCAAATAATAATAATAAAAAAAGCCATCGATTAACATTTAGTGAGAGAACTTTTGTACTCTTAATACTCAATGAGAAAGTTTTCATTATCGATAACAATTTATACGTAAACATTGCCATGCATGACAAAAATATTTTTAGTTCATTAATTTTTATAAGTGATAAAAACGATCGTTTTTAGAAATATATTTATAATTTTCTTTATTTTTACAAAATAAAGGAAATGAGTTATCGGTTCCCAGTTCGATCTGATCCGGTGCGGTCCCACCTAGAAATCAGGAACTAGACCGGGACGATTAGTTCCCAAAACTAGGAATCGACCAGGCCGGTCCAATATAACCAGTCACGTGAAAGTGCTTGCTGTTCTAAAACTTCTTTATGTCCTCTACATTGAGCAAATGAAATATCTACCAAACTTGGCGTTTTTGCAAACAGATGACATGAAACCTGAACAAATTTGTGGAAAGAGTTGATCACATTACATTGGGAAAAATCATCAAGCTCCTTGGGACCTGTCTTTGCAGAATGTGAAGAAGATGCGCATGAACAACTTGACAAAAAAATTAAAGGATCATGTTGTTTCCACCAAAGTTTCCACCACTAAGAGAGATGGGAAATCAAACGACGATCTTTCTTGAATATTCGGCCTGAACTCAAATGGTGCCGAAGTGAAGGGACAAGAAAAGAGGGGTTTAAGAAAGGTTGGAAGGATTCATGTAGCGACATTAATCATGCATAATCTCAGCAATAAAAAGAAGAAAACATCGATGGCAAACTAAACCCTCCAATCATTGAGAAATAAGGGTTATTTGCAACTATGAAAGATCAAATATTAGTAATGAACCTCAAATTGAAAAATAGAACCAAAAAACGAGGGCGAGTTGAAGCTCGCAACAACAAAACCTGGGAAAGAAGCGACGATGGGACAAAGGAGAGACGACCGCGGATGGTGAATGAGCCAAAGGAGAGGCAACTGCAGATGGCAAATGATGAACCGATGTTGGCGAGAATTTCGGAAGGGAGGATAAGGAGTCGATTGTCAAGAACTGAAGCGAAGTTAGAGTGTCATAGTTCAACTTTACTTTACTTAATTTTTTGAAGGAATAAAAAAAATAAAATATATATAATCGATCCAGTTCGATCGGTCTAATTCTCATTCTCAAACTGAAAATAGGACCGACACCTTTTAGAACTGCCCAGAACCAATGGATCTAGTTTGGTCCGTGCGGTCTTCGAATCAATTGGTCCGTCTTGTACACCCATAAAAAAGGGAGTCTTAAGTGAAAATTGAATTTTCTTTTGTATTTTCCAACTTTATTAGAATGAGGGTCACTTTATGGATCCAGTACATTGTTTCGATTCTATTATCTCTCCTAATTGATACGCGAATCCCATTATAAAAACCAAATATATTTTTATCCGATCAATTCTCGTGGAGCCCACTCTTTTTTGTCTTTTCTTTCATCCTTATCTTGCTACGCGTCCTCGTGACGTGACAGGTTGACATCTCTCTCTTCACTTGGTCCTCACGCGCCACACATTCACGCATCATTTCTTAGCTAAAGGTAAGATCAAACTCACCTTGATGCTAGCGAGGAACGTTCAGATAGAGAGAGAATAGAGAGAGACCTTAATTTTCAAAGTAAAGCTCCAATGGCAAACTCAGATGCTGGAGAGAGTAGCAGCAATGCAAGAGGAGGCGAGTATCAAGTATTCTTGAATTTCCATGGCCGAGATACTCGAGCTGGATTCACCAGCTTCCTCCATCGAGACTTGGTAAATAATTGCATTCGTGCCTTCATGGATGACGAGGAACTTCGAGCTGGCGAAGAAATTGGCAGGGAGCTCCCGCGAGCGATCGACAACTCCCAAATCTACATACCTATCTTCTCTAGAAATTATGCTGCTAGCAAATGGTGTCTCCGGGAGCTCGTGAGGATGGTAGACAACACATCCGTGTCAGAGGAGAAAAAAATCCTACCCATTTTTTACGATGTGGAGCCAGATGATGTTGACCGTAAAACCCCATTATACACGGCGGCCATAGATGAACACAAGAAGAAGTTGCCTCGTCACGAAGTAGAATCCTGGGAGGAGGCTCTTAAGAAGGTCGATAAAATCAAGGGCTGGGTGCTGTCAAAATATAAAAGGTAAGCTCTAAAGATCCCTGACCTTTCTGGCTCTAGAATCAAGCCCGTCCAATGCAAGGGACGTCGGGAGATAAATAAATTAGCAAATCTTCACATCTTTAAAAAATACAAGCACAATCATAGGCAAGAGTTATTAAGGGTAAATAAAAGGAGTGTACCGTTCTTTTGGATTTAGAGGCATGCATGTTAATATGTATGATCGATATAGCTTTTGTAACTAATGAACTGGCTTCTATTTGTGGCAGCCAAGTGGAAGTTGTGGACTTGGTAGTTAAAGAGGTTTTGCATGGGCTGAAGAGAAAACATAAGTTTGTGACTGAACATTTAGTCGGACTTGAAGGTCCAGTGGAAGAAGTGCGGAAATTGTTAGATGTTAACTGTAGCGATGTGAGGTTGCTCGGAATTCATGGAATGGGGGTATCGGTAAAACCACTCTAGCCAGGGTCGTCTATAATGAACTTTCTTCTCGCTTTGGAAAGTGTTGCGCCTTCCTTGACGATGTTCGAGAAACGTCATCATCAAATAAGGAGGGTTCGGTCTGGTTGCAGAAGAAGTTACTAACAGAACTTAATAGTTCTGGTACAGCACAAATTATTAATGATGTTGATTACGGAAGGACGAGGATAGAGGACACACTTGGCGGTAAGAAGGTTCTCATTGTTCTTGATGACGTGGATAAGGAAAAACAAATCGAGAATCTAATTGGACAACGTCGGTTGCATCCCGGAACAAGAATAATTATCACCACAAGGAACAAAAGTGTACTGGAGATTATTGAGCAAAGAATGACATGTGAAATGAGGGAGATGAATTCTGACTGTGCACTCCAAATTCTGCCTTATGAAATGAAGGGGCTGAATTTTGACGATGCAATCCAACTTTTCTTGAGGCATGCGTTTCTTGAAGGCTCTCTGGCAGAGGACTTTGACCGCCTCTCAAGAAATATTGTCTGTATTACTGGGCGCCTTCCTTTGGCTCTTCAAGTTATAGGTTCGTTACTTCGTGGAAAACCCAAAGCAAGTTGGGAGAAAACATTAGACAAGTTAAGGGAAATACCTGATGAAGAAGTACAAAAGACGTTGATGATTAGTTATAATGCCCTAAACGATCATCAACGCGAAATTTTTCTTGATGTCGCATGCTTTTTCGCCAATGAGGATATTACTAATGCCAATTACATGTGGGAGGCTTGTAAATTTTATCCTCAAATTGAGGACCTTGTCAGAATGTCCTTGATAAAGATAAAAGATAACAAAATTTGGATGCATGACCAATTGAGAGACCTAGGACAGGAAATTGTTCGACGAGAAAGTCAAAATCTTTGGGAGCGGAGTAGGTTGTGGACTAGCGAGGAGGTCCTTGATTTCATAAAAACTGAGGAGGTAAGACAACTATCAGGTTAAAATGAAAAAAGCGACATCCTGCATTTGAGGATTCAACTTTCTACTCATGATTTTTTTCTTCCATTTCATTCATTCAAGTGATAAATAAAATTACTAGTTACTGACAAACTACTACTAATCATTGCAAATTTTTATTGGCAGAGTAAGAAAAAGGTTAAAGCAATTGATCTATGGGGAAGCGATTCTCATATCTCAATTAGAGATGAAGAAATTGAAAGGTTTGAGAGTTTGAGGTTCCTGAGATTATCCAATGGGACATTTCTTGGGGATTCCATCATTCATCTACCAGCGTTGAGGTGGATGTCCTGGTCTTCTCCCTTGCCAGATTGTAGTGTGGCTAGTATGCATTCAAAGAATTTAGTTGTCCTTGAACTTTTTGACAATCACTTCACAGATGATTCGAAAGTATGGGACTTAATTAAGGTATGGTTTCCATCTCAATTTATAACAATTGTCTCGTACATTATTTGGCTTCTTTTTGTAACGTTTATACTTCCGTTTTGCAGATGGCAACCAAACTTAAAAATCTAGCTCTTGTAGATTGTCATCGCATTACTAGAACTCCAGACTTGTCGAAATGCCTGGCTTTAGAGAGGTTGACTTTTGATTATTGTTGGAGGTTGAAGGAAATCGACAGCTCCATTGGAAAGCTAACGTGCTTGCGCGACTTGAATATCACCAATTGTGATCATGTTGAACGAGTGCCTGATGAAATTGAAGGGCTAGTGAAGCTTGAGCGCTTCTCTTTGCAGAGATGCTACAAAGTGCGCAGACTCCCCACCTCTATCGGCAAATTAGCATCATTAAGGAAGTTGGACCTTTCATCTACGGGAATTACAAGCCTGCCGGATTCCATCGGAAAGCTGCGGCATTTGTCAGATCTCAACCTACAATGCTCAGGAATCACTGAAATTGCACACGAAATTGAAGGGTTGGTGGAACTGCGACATCTTTGTCTGAAAGACACTAAGATTAAACAACTTCCGGATTCCATTGGAAAATTGAAATCATTGTGCACTTTGAATTTGTCGCGTTTCCCATATGGGAAATCAAATTCAAATCGATGGAAGTTACCCAAAGATGTCGGAATGTTGGACAAACTGGAGGAGCTTGATTTAGGTTTTTGTAGAGAGTTGGAAGGCGAAATTCCTTATGAAATAGGAAATTTATCCTCTCTAAGAGTCCTAAATTTATGGGGCACCGGTATCTCTGGAGTTCCAGGAACAATCAACAAGCTTTCTCACCTCTCAACACTTAACTTAAGAGGGTGTGATGAGATTATAGAGTTGCCTGAGCTTCCAACGAGTTTAGTCCGTTTATATATTCTATCTTACTCACTGAAGGTAATCCCAAATCTCTCGAGGCTTACCAATCTGGTAGAGTTGGTCCTATCCGATTGCTTTTATAATCGAAAATCATCAAATCTAATGCACACATGTGACTTGGGGTGGATTGGAGGGCTATCCAAACTAAAGAAATTGGGTTTGTCTGTTCTCAATGTCGCTGTACCTCCTACAGGGCTGGGTCCCCTTTCTCTTCTAGAAGATCTTGACTTGTGTGGTCTACATCTGCACCCCCTCGAGCAGCCACGGCCTTCTTTACTTCCTTTAGAACTTGACAATTTGAGCTCAACAGGATCGCCACTGTCTAACTTGAAAATTCTGTCAATTTTGATGCGTGGTTTCTCGCGGTTGCAAGAAATTCAATTCAATGGACTTTTGCAATTGCGGCACTTACGTTTGCACGAGTGTTCCCTTCAAAGCTTATCCATGCCATCTAGCTTAACGCAACTGGAAGTATATGATTGCCCTAATTTGATTGAGATTCAGTTTCTTGGTATGTCGGCATTACTGGAGGACTTATATATTGGAGACTGCGAGTCAATTGAAAGGATAGTATATTGCGGTGAGGTACGATCTCTCGTTGTCCTCGATCAATCAGAGTCTTCTTCGAGTGAGTCAACCTATTTTGCACCAGGAGTACTTCGTCTTCCCAATGCCTTGAAGAAACTAAAAACACTTATAGTGGTGCGTTGCAAAAGCCTACTTGAGATTCAAGTCATCGAGTTATCAAACTCGAAGAACCTTCATTATTTGGAAATCCATGAGTGCTCTAAGCTGCGGGTTGTCAAGGGCGTTAACGAACTAGAGTTTTTGACTGAGTTGGTTGTCTACGATTGTCCTTCACTGGAAACATTGCTTGACATATCGAACTTGAAAATACCGGATAATTGCCGAATACTAGTCAGAGGGTGCAGGGAGTCGCTTGACACTTTATCACGAGGTCCTTTTATTCCTTTCAGGCGTTACAAAAGGACAGCCCAACAAGGTGCGCCTCAACCAGAGACAAACAAGGTGAGCCTCCACCAGGATTTTATCGTAAGGCCAAAGAATTTCACCAAAATTGTGACTAGATGTAAATTTCTTTTCTGCAACTTATTCTAACATAATTAGTTAGAAGCACGCCACTGCACACACCTATCATATTTCAGATAAATTTATAGAATGTTCAAGAATTGAATCAACAATGTAAATTTACCAAAAATTATAACAGCCTTCAACCAGTCTATAGTATCATTTCTTCACTTGCAAATGTCTAGGACTCTCAAATTTTCCCTACCATAACAAACCAAAAGTCGCCATATGAGAGGAGAAATCTGATACAGGCGATGGCATCGCGCTTTCCTTTCCATTTTCTTTGGCCCTCTTTGGTCATATTCTTCCATTCATTGACTTTATCTGCAATTTCTATTTATACAGACACGAAAACGGAACTTCGAACTTGTAGATTGAATATAGATGTCATGTTTCATGTAGTGCATATTTATTTTAGTTTCCTATAGTAATACTGTCTTTCCTTTTGCTTCTTTCATAAATACATTCGACTTCAGTCAACTGAATGTAAGAAATTCAAGGTTAAGAGATTTTCACTTCTGGACATTCTGAGGGATATGGAAGGTGCTTCGTAGAGGAACTTAATTTGAAAAAAAAAACCGACTTTGAAGGGAGAAAATGGAAGATTTTACACTGCATGGACTACTGAATCATCATTCGGCAGTATATAGACTCATGATATCTAGCACATAGGAGCCATGAGTTTGTTGTACCCTTGTTTGTGAAAATAGAGAAAGCAATGTTAAGAAAAAGATTTATTTGATGACAACTGCATTTTCTCACCTACAATACTGGCTAAAGAAAATCTTATTTTTCATGTAGGAGGAGGCTAAAATGGAAGGGGACGCCAAAGAGCCCAATGAGCTTCAGCTTCAGTTACATCCATTTGCAAGTTCTCGGGATCATGAAATTAGCGAAGAGCCTCCCATTGACAATGTTGGAGAACGGACTCCGCCTCGAAATCAAAATCAGATGACGGAGCAAGACTTGGACCCTTTAAGTATATCACCACTATTGTCTATGTTTCGATCTACTGTCATCAAGTCAAAGATTGGAGGTATACATTGAACTTAATCACAACCTATTTTTCTAGGTCTTGACGAACGTGGAAAGCCAAATCAAACGACAGAGCAAGACTCGAACTCTTTAAGTATATTACCACTATTGTCTATGTTTTGATCTACTGTCATCAAGTCAATGATTGAAGAGGTATATATTGTACTTAATCACAACCAGTTTTTGTAGGTCTTGACGAACGTGGAAAGCAAAATCAAACGACGGAGCAAGACTTGAACTATTTACGTATATCACCACTATTGTCTATGTTTCAATCTACTGTTATAAAGTCACAGACTGAAGAGGTATATATTGAACTCAATGATAACCTATTTTTGCAGGTCTTGACAAACCTGGAAAGCAACATCAGACGACGGAGCAAGACTCGAACCCTTTAAGTATATCACCACTATTGTCTATGTTTTGATATACTATTATCAAGTCATAGACTAAAGATGTACATATTGAACTTACTCACAACCTGTTTTTGCAGGTCTTGATGAACTTGCGCCACCAAGAACATTTTGTGATAGGTTCAAGACATGCTTGGTAAGCATATTGGAATGTATCTGCAACCGCGATCTTTCCTAGCAATTAAGCTGGATTCTTTGGAGTTTGAAATGGAAAAAGCATTTTAAGGTTAATTCGGAATTCGTGGACATCGAAGGGCTTAGTCAAGTCTCGTCATCTGGTTGATTGAAGAGCCAAGTGATGGCTTCAAAAGACAACTTTCAGACTCCTCTTGATCAAACTCTAAGGCAACCACAGTTGAGGGACTGAGTGTTCCAGAAACAAGAACTCAGATTGCATAGGAATTTCCTCTACGCTTGCGTGGGACAGTTTCTTCAACCTTGGACGGCATGTGATAAACCAACGGACGCACTGACAAGCTGCTGATTGGTGTTGGCATTGTCAGGCAATGATTAGGTGGCTGGTTAGCAGTGATCTCTATAAACATTCATTGGCCAAGGTTTACTAGAACCTGCTTGATATTGGAGGCAGCGAGTTTCTAAAAATAGACTTGGTGCATTTTGTAATAAAAGTTTCATCATCTAGTATGCACTTTTCATTGACAAGGGAATCCTTTCTCCAGGGTTGATAATCTGGTAGTCCTTCGATATTTGCTAAATTGCTCATGAATTGTTTGATCGTAGCAAGCAAGCCAGAGAAAGGATTTCACTTGTGGCCATGAGTTCTAAGGGCCCTGATATCAAGCTTTCTCTTGGCTTGTTTCTCATGCCCACTTGGGAACCAAGAACAACTTACCAAAATAGGAAGATTCAACCTCACTGGTGAAATCACTGCTATTATAATTGTAACCTACTTTCATGTCATACAGATAAGAGCGCATTGAACATATTAACTCTAGCCTAACTTTGTAGGTTTGGACGTATTTCCCCCCACCAACTATACAGATCTTTGTAATGGTTTGAAACCTTTTTCACAAGGAAATTAAGACCTATTTGCAAGACTAATTTGAATGAATTTCCCTCCACCAACCATGTAGATTCTAGAATCTGTGAAGGCCATATTGACATAGTAATTCTAGCATTTCACTATGCTTGGAGGATTTGCTGTTTTTGGTACTTTTGGATCCTATTCCCGGGCCTCTGCCCTTTATATATATATATGGAAGTCGCCTCATAATTATGCCTTTTGATTTCAACGTCAAAAAATACATCAAATTGTCTCTGCTCCAGCTTTAATGAAGCAGCGAAGAAGAATATTGTGCTAAAATGCTCTGTTGGAGTGTAATTTCAAAATATCCAAGCAACATTGAGAGACTAGCAGTGCATAAACAAATAACCAACAAACCAGAGAGAGCTGGTGATTATGGTACAGTTGCTTTTTCATCTTATTGGGCTGGTGCTTTGTCTGTGTGGAATTTTTGGGAGGAAGATTTCGCATACAAGGAAAACATGATCAGCAGATCTTGAACTGTCGAGGGTATGCGAGATAAAATTAAATCACACAGTTCAATACCTAACCAACAAAACTGAAGATGGTGAAAACTCATCAGCATTCATACATGTCATACAGAGGGTTCTCGCGAGGCAGTGGGTAGTTCTAGCTCAGGCTCGGATATAAGTGGGGAGACACAAAAGTCGACCATATCCTTGGCTACTTCTTCCAAACTTGGAGGATCCCACTGCACATTGTTGGAAAAACCCACAATAATTTCTGTCATGTAAGTTGAGAAAATGCGTAAGGTTGGAAAAATTGGGACTTAATTTTACCTTCGGAGCGAAGTCCTTATCCACTAACCGTGCCCGAACACCCTACAGATGGCGAAGAGTACTATTAATCAGAACATAAACTATATCTTTGCAAACCCACATATGGCAAAGAGTAAAATCATCTGACGATAAGGAGAGAAAAAAAAAAACCACAAGATTCAATCATACAATTGCAGTAGATGTTGAAGATTTGCATACCTCACAAAAGTCTTTGGAAACTTCTCCAGAGATTCCGCAAAGGGATATTCGGTATTCTCGAGTTAAACATTGATCAAGAGTCTGGAATCTGCCTTCGCGAATCTGAAAAGTAATAATTATAACCAACTAAATGTCTGGAGAAGGAATCTATGTCCAACAAAAAAAATCAAAAGAATGGTCACTCACTGATCTTAAGGTGACTTTTAAGCTCAATGGAGAAGCTTCCCTTAGTTTCTTGAGGGTCATTGCACACCATTCACCATAAGAGTCAGCTTCTTCAATTTCCTAAGCAACACCAATTTAATAAGATGTTAATAAAAGAACATCTAGGATACTATCTATGGTGACTCATTGCATTTCTCAGTTGATCAGTGCCAATTCTAACATCACGCATCTTGCAAAATAAAACATCAGTCAAACCATCTCAAAAACCAGTATGATGTCAAGCATTATGGACTTTCCAACAATAAACATGAGAGTCCTTTTCAGGGTCTCCCATCCAACTTACCAGTGCATGTATAATTTCCTCAACTGTGTCATGGCTAAAGCATTTATCGATCTCATCAATCCTGACTCAACACTAAAATATTGTAAGAGAACAAGAAAAAGATACCCTATTTAATTATTCAATACACATTTCAATAACTGCAAGAAATAAAACTAAAGAGATTAGAAAGCAAAAGAATTGCTGGCAGTAAGCAAAACAAAATATGCAGGTTCATTATCTAATAAACGCATGAAGGATTATACTTGCACAGAGAAGGAAGAAACTTCTTTCCATAAAAGCAGCAATCACTTTGCTATCTGGAATATTTACTTGTGCCCTGCACAGTTCTAATGTGCACAACAACTGATCATATGTCATAACTAATAACTTATCATGTATATTTTAAGTATTTAGAATGACTGATTCATAGTTCTACTCGGGTTTGGATAAAACAGAATCAACCTCAGAAAAGTGTGAAAATAGCTAGTGCGTACAAAAGGTTATGTGGTAGAACGCAATCTACTCACAATGTACATCATTTATTAGCTACATCACAAACTTCTCTAGTGTGTTCCCTAGACAGATGTATAATGTGAAGTTATACCGCATTGATCCAAAAGCATACAGTCATCCACGCAGAGGAGGATAAATGTAAAGAAAACCATGCTGCAAAGATTCCAGAAGCTGTAGACTAAAGTTGAACATTACTTATGAATGGTACTCCTCCTGTCGGGATAAACAAGATCACCATATTGTGAAAGGGATGTCTCTATAACAGATGGATCATCAGTAGTCAGTCTACCAAGATGCTCTTCGATCAAAGCTAATCACTGTCAAGGTCATTAATTATAACTCAGAATAGATTATCAAGGTATGTAGTGTAAAAACACTGAAGCAGCAGTCAAAGGGGCATTGAAAACAAACCGCATTTAGTGAATAGTGAGTAGCCAAGCGGCAGGCAACCATTTCCATACCATTAAGCTTATCCCCCGTAAGAGCCAGGTATTCCCCTGGAAGAATAAGGCCACACATTCTAAGACAGAATCCTAACGCTGGTTATCGACAATTGGGATTCAAAGAGAAAGAGTAGTAAACCGTGCAAAGAAAATACAGTGGAAACTATATAAGCTTTACATCACAAACAGAAGGACAAAACATCAATATGATCTCCATGGTTTCAATAATTAAGTATATTGCAAACAAAGGCTTCCCTTTAGCGCAATGCATAGGATGGTCTTCAAACTAATTTCTGCATGCCAAAAGGGAACTAATGGATACAGAAAAACATTCGCACATGCTGTAAAGATTACATTTACGAAGAACTTCTAGTTTATAGACACCAACAGAACATTTTGAGGCTTAAATGTTATCCGACCCTTCTGGCCTATTTTAAATTTGGTGAACGATCACCTTATTTCATGACACGGTTTAGCCAAGACCTCCCTTTTGTTTGCAGAGACAATGTACCTAGATAGCCAGGTAAACGGGAAAGGTGGAAGGAAGCTCCTGCATCTGGATGAAATCCTATTTGAACCTCTGGATGGGAAAAAACCTGCAATTGGAAGCATTAGCTCAAGCATTTACTTTGCAGAATTGCTGCGTATGAAATCAGGTGCATTATATGTTTGTTTGTTCAAGTTAGTCCTTCCATTAAAAAACTAAACAAAAAAGGTGAAGTAGCTGTCACAAGGCTAAAACATGCCACCTTGGCATCTACGCAGCCACGTAGGGTCCACGTGGCTATTACACAGTTAAAAAACATTAAAAAAAAGATAAAAATAAAGTAGTGGTTCCAGAAAAAAAATTGAGAAAAGAAAAAAAGGAAAACCATCTTCAGCTTGCTCTGGCAAATAGAGGGCAGTCATGCACCGACAGCCACCGGCAAGGGTGGCCAGACCCTCCCAGGCTCAGGTGACAGTGGCCAGACCTTCACAGAGCTTAGGCGTGGTGCAGCCCCCATCCATCACAGAGGCACACACCTGGTGAGAGAGATACAAGGGAAAAGCAGTCCTGGTCCTCGGCCGCCCCTCGACACACAGCAGCAAGGGCCACAGCCCTTGCAACAGATCTGGGTGAGGGTCACGGGCTCACGTTAGATCTGCAGTGGTTCTGCCAGATTTAACTTAGTCCCAAATAGACGGACTATGAAAATTTCATGCATTTGTTGCCAAACCATTGTCGATAAATACCAAAAACTAGATCATAAGATTGAGTAAACCACAAGTGCTTTGTGATTTGGAGAGAAATCCCAACATTAAATTAAATGTTGCCAACGGAGGTTGAATAAACACAACCCCAACGAGCACATATACGAAAGCAGTTAACATTTATATCAGTATTAAGGAAAAGTCACATACAGTTTTGTCAGTTGCTAATCGAAACATTCCAGGAAGAGAAATCCCAGCTCCACTTGCCATAGTGACACCATCCAAAATAGCTAGCTGCCCAAGAGTGAAGTAAACAAAAAGTGACCGACTCATAAGTTGAAACTAACGCAAGTGCTGAGACATTCAAGCAACTTTGATTGACTAAAAATTAAATCCAAGAAATTGAACATTACACCTACTAAATGGTTAACGCTTGCAGTTTTTACCGTAAAATTTTGATAGAATATTAAATGCCAAAAATAAATAATGAAAGTAGCTTGGAGTACATCATGCAATTACTTTAGAAACGGAATCCTGCTTGACATGGAAGAAACTGTGCCTATAAGATGACTACTATAAACCAATTGCAGTAAATGTCACTCGCTTTACATTTGACTCAAGGTACAAAGAGGGAAACGTAAATGATTTTTAATTGTTCTTCTTTCTTAATTAAGCAGAGAGTAATAAGTTGACAAGAGCTAAACATCAAAAGGACTTACTTTTGCTCCAAGAAGAATCATGTCAAGAATCACAAGGACTTACTTTCTCCTCTCATCTCACCATGAATTGCCTTACACATAAAGATCGTGGTCAAGCAGATCACTAGTCAAAGATTGTTTTACTGATCATGCCACCAATGCGGAGGTACCTCATCTACTTGAGATTTATCAGTAACAAAGTATGTCCACTTTAGTGACCTAGACTGCTTATGCTACAGAAAATGGTGCCGAAGCGGAATGGAGTAGATCACATGTCAAGAAGAACGATATCCAACTAGTAGGTTCAATAATTTTAATAATTTAGATCGTGATAGAGCTCCAAGGATTCATCCACCATCACTCACTTTGTAACACAGACAGTTTCTTTTGCCAGTTTTTGTTCCATGATTACTAGTTTAGAGCAAGATTTAATTTAACGTTACTAAAATCACTAATCCAAGTTATTTCCAAGATTTCAAAAGTTTGTGTAAACGCTTTCTAATTGTATAGTGAACTGGTTTTGTTCCCATTGCCAATTTTAGCGACCGACAATGTAAGAGTACCCTATATCAGCATGTGTACATGAGTTGTAGTTTGCAAGGATATTACCTGTGACATTCCGAAATTCCACCAATTGGAATTTATTGAATAATTGAGTTTTATGAGATGTGCTTGCAGTAAATTCTTGCCCGGAACTTATGATTCCTAGGAATGCTAACCATTAGGGAAAAGCTAATAGGGGAATTAAATTCGCGCGACTAAACGAAATTCGATCGTGAATGGATTTTGACCATTAAATCGCGGAAGTGATATTTTGAGCCACTGTTGGCCGATCCAAGGATAGTTAAGGGTCAGTTCGCCACTGTCCTAGTAGTGGATCGCGGGTGATTCCGTTGGACCACGAAACGACTTGACGAATGATTCTGAAATTATATCGAACTATCGCACCCCTCAGATCAAGTGATTGATCTTCACGATTTTAATGACAACCGAGGTCGTCACGTACCGAACGGACTTGCACGTGACTCGATTCAGTATCAGTCATGAGTCGATTCTGTGAATTTCCCCAGCAAGCCGCCCTTTAGCTCGAGAAACGCTCGAGTTACGTTTAATAGAATTTAATTATGAAATTTTTGCCTAAATTGGACACCGAAAAATTAGGAAGTCACGCCGGAACGTTAGGACGACATTGCACGTGACACGTGTCAATTTTTGGTGCGCTTAAATCCTTCGAAAAAATTCGATTTGGACAAGAAATGGAGAAAGTGACCAAAATACCCCTAGGATTTATTAAAGGACAAGCTTTAAGGGTAAAGGGCATTTTGGTAATTTTTGCCTCAAAATTTTGATTGGACAATTTTACCCTTGGATTTTTGGGAAATTACAAGTATGCCCTTGGATATTTTTGTACAAGAATCGATCTCGGGCCATCGGATCAAGATAAGATCGAATCGGGACCGTCGGATTAAAATTGTGAGACAAGGGTAATATGGTCATTTTTTCCTTGGGTCAACGGTACTATTTGAGTCAAGAATGTCTTCTCGCTCTCCATTCTCTTTTTCATCTTCCCGATCAGCCCCCCCTCCCTTTTTCTTTTTGCCGTGAAATCCTTCCCCCTCCACCGTGAGCTCCTTGCCGTCCACCGGGAAGCCCACCGCCGGCGCCGCCGCTCGTCACCACCGTCCGGACCACCCTCAAGCCGCCGTACCAGCCATAAGCCACCACCACCAGCCGCCGTCTCTCTCTTTCTCTCCCTTTCTCTCTCTCACATGAGGCAACACCCATAGCCAAGCAAGCCGCACCGTCGCCACCCAAGCCGATCGCCGCCACCCGAGAGCCGTACACCGTCGCCGCCGTTCCCGATTAAGTGCCGCCGCTTCCCGTTTTAGCCGTGATAGTCTAGAACTCGGTAAGTCGCACTTTAAACCCAATTTAGGATTTCGGGTATCGACAGGCGATTTTGGACGAAACTAGGAATAGATTAGGTACGGAATGACATAATTTAGAAGTGGGATTAGGTGGCAGGCCTTAGAATTGAAACCGGAAAATTTTTATTGGAAAATTCAGAATAATAGTAGGCTGCGAATTACTATTCACGGGCTGTGATGATTTGTTCGGGACACAAGTTGGATTTTTAGAACTCGCATTTAATTGTGAGAAAGTGTCGTGAAGGATCGAAATTGATCCGACGCCATCTGGTTAGAAAAAATTGGCAATTTACGTGTTTTAGGCGTGTTTGGAATTATTCTGGATGGAGTTGATTTAATTGGGTGCTTAGTTGTGTAATTATATAATAGAATTATGCATGTTTGGTGCACGCATGGCCCAGATTGGATTAATTGTTGACAGTGGCCATGTGAATTGCTGAGTGAGCTGTTTTATGTGTGAAGTGATGCGTGCACGGGCCACGTGTGATAGGCTAGTTGCGTGTGGTAAATGCATGTAGAGCATGTGCATGAGGAAAAAGGAATCGTGGTGTGGCAAGTGATTATGGGAAAGTATGTGAAAGGGGTGAAAGTGCGAGGTTGGGATCGGGCCGAGTACCATAAACTCGGGCAGCGATCACGTAGGTCTGTTGCATTTGGCATGGGCTGAGGCTTGAAAAAGCAAGTATGAGATTCGGTCCGAGGCATGATCAGCTCGGGTGAGACCGGGATCGGACCGAGGCATCATAAGCTCGGGTTCGATCATGTAGGCCTGTCGCATTTGGTGCGGGCTGAGTGTTGAGTCGCAGTGTACCTGAGGCATGTACGTTTACGCGGGACACTGGCGAGTGGTGTGGGAAGTGATAAGTGGTCGCAGTGTACCTGAGGCGTGTACGTTTACGCGGGTCACTGACGAGGAATGTGGAAAGTGATGATGAGAATGAAAGAGACGCACAATGTGGGAATTTGCATATGCGTGTGATTGTGTGTAATATGCCTGCTGTTTCTTGTTTTGGCGCGTGTGAATGTGTTCTATAATTGTTTGGAGGTACGTGATAGCCTAGGCTGGGTTTAGGGATGTACTTGCTGAGATATAATCTCATAGTTGTGTATACCAATAATTTTCAGAACCTCGACCTGAGTGATGAACCCTCCACCACCGCCACCAGTACGTTTTGGAGTACCAGTGCATACGGAGTATGAGGTAGCTGAGTTTCCGATGGGTGACGGATAATCTAGATAAGACACACAACGACCGTGTTTGTAGAAGTGGGAAAGCTTGCCTTGTATGAGAACCATTTTTGAGATTGAACGTCAGGTCATCAACTCCTTTTTGATTTTGGTAGTTTCAGTAAAGTGTGCACTGGTAGTCAGAGGTTTGTTTTATTGTATATATGGTGGAACAAGTTGAACAAGAAATGGAAATGTATATTCTCTCAATTTTCCCCAGTTTAAGTTTGTCTGGGTGTTTTGTGGTTTCTGTTTGCGCGATTAAATCGCTGATGTTTAGTTGAGGTTGGCGATAACCTGGGATGTCGCAACTGTTCGACCGGAGGCGGGATGTCGCGAGTTTGACGGGGGTTCGAGGCGTGACATTAGCAATCTCCATATCACTGGAATCCAGTAATACCGCAAGATGTGAGATTCAAGCTTTTCATCCATGACAAGAAAACTAACACTTAAGCATACTTCAATCACTTATTCACAAAACTTGAAGCATCAATTAAAAAAGTATAAGATGAAATTTTTGTAGTATCAACTATATAATTAATCAGAATTATAGGAATTTAGGGTGAAAGTTCCGTTTCTCATCCAGCCAGGAGAAATCATACCTTACTCTATGATGTCTGGCCAATAATATATTGTGTCAAGAGGTCATTACACAAACCAAGAGAATTTCAGAGGAAAATCCAAGCCCTGAAATTATCCATTACACAGTAGGCTGATTCTACATCTCAAAGAGCTAACAGTTTATAAACTTTAAAAGGAGGTACTCACACGTGGTTTCAAATACGTCCCCTGCACGTAAACGAACTTATATAAAGTATCAAAGAAAGTTTTGCACTCCTCAATGTTCCCTGCATGTATGTTGACTATTTGGTTAGAAACAAAAATAAGGAAAGAAAAGTAAAAGAACCAAAAGATCATAATCAAGGGAATAAAAGAAGATTGATAGCAAAGTTGCATGCTCTTTGAAGAGCACCTGAGGGGCATTATTTCAGACCTTCCACCTTAGTTTATCTATCACATCCCACCTGATTCAATCTTTAGTTCCCCTCAAACACGCTAGTTCCTAATCCGACATTTTCTCTACAGCCACAAATCCACCATTGCATATCGCCTCCAGTTATAAAAATTACCTTCGCATGTTGATATTTAACACTCCAACATTGTCACCTATATAATATTCTTCCCCTCGAACGAATCCTCTACTTCTAATATCTATTTAAATAAATAGCAAAGAAAAAGGACATAAAAACTATCAGAGAAAAAAAATGTCCAAAATAGAAAGCCAAATAAATGATTCATCACCATCCGACCTTCAGTGAGCAAATGATAAAGGGTAACGACATCTCCACCGGAGCAGAAAGCTTTGCCACTACCCTTCAGATCAGACAAAAAAGTTCATGTTAATTCAAAGACTGTGAACCCTGACAATAATAAAAGGAATGCCTGAAATGTGAATTCACTTCTCCGTCTGTATAGACTCTACACAAAACAAAACGAGGATCTATTGGAAACTATCAGCTCTTGTACGAGAGCATGTAACGGTAATACCTTCATCGACACAAATCCGACGTTTGGATTCTCTTCCCATGATTCATAGAGCCTCTTCAGCCTGGCCAGCTGTGGAAAACATCAGCACAAAGTTGAAGCTTTAATCATTCTAGAAAAAAAAGCTGAACCGGGTATCAAGAAATGCGAAAAATGAAAAGGCTTTTCGTTCCGATTGGGGTTGGTGAGGAATTATTTCGGGTCGGAGAGAGAGAGAGAGGAAGAACCAAACCATTGAGGTAGTGAGAGAATTAAGAGCAGATGGTCTGTTGAGTATCGCGGTTCTTGAGGTGGCTCTTCCATCCACTAGAACCTGACGCCACACAAACATACATGAATCGAAATATAAGCACCCAATCTAAAACGAACCAAAATGGCTAGCAGGACAGAGAGAGGGAGAGAGAGGGAGAAACCTGGTCTTGGACGTCGTCGTGGCTAGCGTAATGGGGCTGAGCGGAGAGACTTCTCTGGTGAGGGGAAGAGCCGAGCTGGCGAAGCGAACGCCTGGCTCTCACCGAAACCTTCAAGCTATGCATCTTTCTCTTATTTTTAAATAAATTAATTTGGATTAATTTGTGACCAATGTATCGTAGTGAAATTTTTTATGATATTAACTCTCTTTTTAATAGAATTCTAGTTTAGTTGTCGATTTCCATTTGGACATGCTTTTACAATATTGACATTGAAGAAGTTTTCTTTTATGCTATTACCCTAATAATTGTTCAAACTTTGATTATCTTCGATTAAATCAGAGGTCTGCTGGGAAAATTTCTTATTTGTGGAGCAAAACGAATAACATTGCGGTTGGGGAGAAGACGAAATGGTTCTTGAACTTTGAGTTTTGTTGTTTCCTCTTTGACATTAAGGGATAACATATTCTTATTGGGGAAATTATCCAATCAGTCATAAATCAATTTTGTGGATTTCAATTCGGTTCCAAACTTTTCTAATTTTAATTTTAAACCTTTATGCAAAATTATAATATAATCTTTTCGGTCAATTTTTATCGAAAATGGTGGATGTTGCGGTGTGCCACGTCGGATGGCTGATGATGATTGAACCGCCACATCAATGTTTTCTAGCAAAAATTGATCTAAAAGACTATACTGGAGTTCCGCGCAAAAATTTATGACTAAATTAATAAAATTTAAAAATTTTTAAACTGAAATAGAATCCGTATAATAGGTTTAGAGATAATTTTCTTTATTCTTATTTGACATTTCATATGTGTTCATTGTTATCTTTCCTTGCACTTAGCTGTGTCCATTATCTTAACATTTGAATGGATTTGTATTGGTATGTTTTTAGATCCTGGTAGCAAGTTTCTCATTGCCTTTGTTATTTAGAGTCCTTGCCCTTGATTATGACGAATTGATTAGTGATTATAGAGAAAATTGTCCGAAGAGTTCTAAACTTAACGTAGGGCGGCAAATTCAATTTTAAACATTTTAATTATGTCGATTTAATCCTAAATCTTTTGACAACTTATCAATTTAGTTCTAACATTTCAATTATGACAATTTAGTTGTAAACATTTTGATAATTTGCCTATTTACTCATAAAACTTTTAATGATTTACCAATTTAGTCCTTTTGGCCAAAATTGGGTGAAAATCGCTAACATGGTGGTCTAGTTAACACCGGTTATCCTACATGGCACGGTCGGTACTGATGTGGACAATTTCTATAATTTTTATTTTTCTAAATTCTTTTCTTTTGTTCTATCTTTTTTTCTTTTTTTCCCTTTTTTCCTCCACCAGCCATCGCTAGATTGGGTGAGGTATGCTCGCGCCTACGCTAGGGCAACCCTAGCTAGATCCGGCGAGGGCATCCCTCACCCTCACCCACCCATGCAAGGCCATCCCTTGCCCTCGACAGCCTAGGTGCGGGCGTCCCTTACCCAAGGCCGGCAAGGGTAGCCCTCACTTGAGGCTAGCGAGGCCCAGTAGAGGGAAAAAGGGAAAAGAAAAAGAAAAGAAAAAAGAAAAAAATAAAATAAAAATTATTCATATCAGTGCCAACCGTGCCACCTAGAACGGTTGGTGCAAATAAAACCGTCACGTCAGAGATTTTTTCGGTCAAAATTAGCTTGAATGACTAAATTAGCAAATATTAGAAGGCTTAGGATTAAATTAGCGAATCATAAAAAATTTAAGAATAAATTGGTATAATTGAAAGGTATTAACCGATGTATAATAGATTTAGAATTTATTGGACAATTTCCCAATAACCGTGTTTGTCGGAGAAGGTCAAGCGAAGAAGTAGAAGCATGGTGCTGTTGGTCCTGTCGTGCAAGCAAAGCTTTCTTACATCATCTCGATGACTACATCGTGATCGTGGTCCAGGAAGAGGAGAAATGGCTTTATGCCATCGTCCCAGTGAGGAGAGGGAACGACATTATGAAAGAAGGCGAAGGAACAAATGATAACTTGAAAGAGATATGGCATTTACGTGTCAAGTATTAACGCCACAAGTATGTTAATTTCTGGACAAAGTCATGCTTTTATCGATGTCAAAGAGAGAGAGAGTTTCATGGAGAAGAAAAAGAAGGAACTGACTTAGGGGCTTATACTCAAGAAAAGGAGAGTACAGAAATTTATTTTTAGTACTTAGAAGAAGATGCAAGCAATCACTTTTGATTGTGCAGGCCAATTAGTGAAGCTTGATGAGAAGAAGGCAATTACCTTTGAAGATTCTTTTAAAATCCAAATTACATGGAAATGGATCATTTTGTTTTGCATGAAAAATGATGGATATAGAATTACTTTCTAGAGTTTATTATGCACCCAAGCAACATAAATATATATTCTTTTTTTTAATTAGGTTCTTTCGGCCTAATCATGTCATTATTTAGGTTATCAATACTTAAACGTCAGAAGGCACTTTCTGGCAAGTTCATGGAATATGCCATGATTCATCATTGACAATTTTCTATGAAACTTGGGTTGACATAGGATAAGAAACCGTAATGTTGTAACTTAGACTTTTTCTTGTTGTCTTTTAATATCTTCCCTCATATAACATCACAATCCAATGGGACAAAAGCAGGAAGCTTCTAAATCAGCGTCCTCTGTTGGCAAGCTAATTATCAAACAAGAGCTCCATAGCTCACACCCTTTTCAAAAAGGAGGATGACTTTTCAAGATTTTGCCATTTCCGAGCTAGTAACTGCTTGATTGACCTTAATTACCACCTAATTACCGGTTCTTCTTCGTCTAATATATGGTTTACCTCACACCGCGCCATAAGTTCTGAATGTTATTCAAATTTCTTCCATTATTGAATTTTCTTATTGCATATATTTCACTTCAAGTACTTGATCAGGCTTAAATGTTTGCACTTCCTTGAAGAACAAGTTTTAGCTTAATCTTCTCTGGCCGATGACAAACAAAGTTCCTTCCGTTAAATCAAAGCTCCGTAGTTTGATAATGATAACTTGGCATACACAGGTTTACCAAAAGGTTCCTGGATAGCATCAGCGGGAGTACAGGGCCTCATTACTTCTAATTTACAAGTGCACTCCTCTCTCTAGGCGCATATGAAACTCCACAAAAGAACCTGGAGGTAAGTAGTAATTCTTCCAAAAAACTTCAATGTGGCTCCTTGTTAGCATTGATGAAGAGTCCGAACTCTAAAGCAATCTACCCGCAGTTGTATAAAAAGTAATCTTGAAAACTAATCAAATATTTGGATGCATTTGTTTCTCGAAAAATGAATAATTTGGAAAATATTTTCTTAAAAAATGATCTCTTATATCGTTTACAAAAATGAATGAACAAAAAATATTTTCACTGTCCACAAAAATATTTAGACATAAATTATTGTTAATGATGAAAATGTTTGTCATTGATTAATTATTTTCAAGCAATACAAACAGTTACTTTTAGGAAAATATTTTCCGAAACATTCATACTCCGTGAACCAAACGGAGCTTTCATGGGAGTTAGACTTCACGACAACTAGTTCATGTAGAGGTGGGTCAAAGAACTACCTTGCCAATATCAAAGATAGCCTATTCTTCTTCCCCCTTCCGAAATGAAAGTGCCAGAGCATATTCTCAAGCAGTGACAGTCTCATCGTTGGCAAGTCTCATCCCTCGGGTACGAAGGAACTAGGCTATGATTCGATGATTCTTGCCTTGTGGCCACTAGAGTTTTGGATCAGAAAGATTTGTATGGAATGTCCTACTCCTGCCTGAGCTTTCCGATCAACCAATCCCCTATTTCAGGGACATCTCTTTGTTAGGTAGGCCCAGGGATCACTGATTAGTCGAATGAGCCCATCCCTATGGCCTATTAGTGTGATTTATTGAGTGACGTAAAGAAATTAATTTAATCAATAAAAAATCATTGCTTGAAAACAAAAATATGTTTCATCAAGAAGTATATGTTGGGCTCATTTGTAGATGCCATAACTATAAAAAAAATTTTACTTTTTTTATTATAGAAAACCACATGTTAACGGTCAAGGAACGAAACTTCGTGTGATTTAGGTGCACAGTACATATGTGATTATTTACACTAAAAACTCTAGCAAATATTAGATCATATAAATGGATTTTGAATTTTATACTACAGGATTGATGAGGTTAGGTGGGCTATTTAATAAAAATGTGACTAACAATAACCTAATTTCAATGTTTTTTTTTACGAAAATAATTCATTACCATTCTAGTTATTAAACAATAATATCTACTCATATGATTAGAAAAGTCATTGATTACCTAGATGTTATTTCAGTGAGGGAATTTTTTATTTTTAGTGAAAATTTGTGTTTTTATTTTATTTTTTTCAATTTTATTATCGTGGATCATCCAACGCGTTTACTTAAAAAGTCTCTAATTACCTAACGGATTTTCATGTATATTTTCTGATGTTTTTTCCTTTACCTTTCGCTGGCGAGATGAGTCTGGGAAAGGCCTTTAGGGCTAGACGGTGGGCTTTAGCACAGTTTACTGAGACTCCATTTTACTTATACTAAAACAGAAATAAGTTGGTTCCTGGACAAGGTCCTATCCTAGGCTAAACGCATCTACCTATGTCCTTGACTGCGTAAGTGCTACTATAGTGTGGATGACCTAACGTGTTTGTTGAAAAAGCGGAAAGATACCAAAACATTCCTAAACCTATTGCAATTATACTAATTCAGTTATAAACTTTTTGTATTTATATCAATTCAGTTCATCCGGTCAATTTTGGCCGGCAGTGCTAATGTGGATGCCGGCTGGCATTGACCGTTCGGGCAACGTTGACGTGGTAATTTTTAAATATTTTTTCAAATTTTATTTTTTTTTTCTTTCTCTTTCTTTTTTTTTTCTTTCCTTCTTCCCCTGGCTGATCCGGCAACCAGCCAAAGGCTAGGGCCGGCAAGCTCGACCTCGCTAGGGGTGGGCAAGCCTCACCAATCTAGCCGGTCCAGTGATTGGCCAGGGGAAGAACGAAAGAAAAAAAAAAGAAGAGAAAGAATAGAAAAGGAAAAAAAATATAAAAAAATTCCCACGCAGCGTCGTCTGGACAACCGGCGTCGGCCAGTGTCCACATTAGTGCCGGCCAACAAAAATTGGCCGAATGAACTGAATTGATACAAATCCAAAAGGTTTATGACTGAATTGGCCAAAAGGAAAAAAAAATATTTATGACTAAATTAGCACAATTGCAATAGGTTTACGAAGGTTTTGGTAATATCCTTGTTAAAAAAGCGATTGACTACTAACGTGTTTTCATGGATTGTCTAGTTTGTTTGTTCTTTCACCTTCTTCTTCCATGCATCTACATAAATAATTAAAGAAGTCCTTGATTACCTAGGTGTTACTATAATGTGCATAGCCTAAAGCGTTTATTAAAAAGGTCATTGCTTGTCTAAGGCGCTTTCATGGATGGTCTAGTTTGTTTTTTTCTTTACTCTCCCCCTCCATTTTATCTATCTAAATAATTAAAGAAGTCCTTTAATTACTTAAGTGTTATTATAATGTGGATGACCTTACGCATTTATTTAAAAAAATCATTGATTGTCTAACGCGTTTTCCTGGACGGTCTAGTTTGTTTTTTCTTTTAACTTCTCCCCTCCATTGTATCTACCTTTATAATAAAAAAGGTCCTTGATTACCCGAGTGTTATTATTACGTATAAGACCCAACGCGATTATTAAAAAAGTCATTGATTACCTACCTAATACGTTTTCATAGACTATCTCTTTTATTTTATCTTTACCTTCTTTGCTCCGCCGTATTTACTAAAAAATTTCGCTCCATTGTATCTATAAAAATTTCTTGGCTATGAATTCAGGTCCGTCCGATTGCCCATGATATCCTAGGATTACCTCGATGAAAAGGATTATATTATTGAGAATAATTCGGCAGATTTATTCCCGATAATAACTTGCTTCTAAGTCGAAGTAGGATGAGAGATATAGAAGAAGGCAAATTCAAATCTTGAATACTGCGTTACATCCACATGCTCTCTTTGTATATCCTTCAACTTTGCAATAAGACGAGGACTTCCGGGGCAAATCTTAGAGAAAATCTCAAATAAGTCATGTCAACTCACTTCCTAGTAATCATAAGGAAATTTTCCAACCTTGTAGTCGGACATGTGTTATAGTATTCTTTTTTCTATGAGATGAGATGAGATGTAATGAAATATTTTTTTTTTTATTCAGCCGACTACGATTGATTTTGTGGTAGTGCTGACACAGATCATAAGTCACGCTTTCACAAGTTGCTAGATCACTATCATAATTGGAAATGTGTAATTATTTACTCTCATTCAGTTTACTTTGTTTGCTTGATTTCTTTTTCTTTTTTTATGTTTTTTTTTAAGTAGTGCTGACATAGTCTGGTTGCCGTTCACATCGAGAAACCTCGGCGACATTTCTTAGCTAAGGTAGATCAAACTCACCTTGATGGTAACAAGGAACGAGAGAGAGAGAGAGAGAGAGAGAGACCTTAATTTGCAAAGTAGAGCTCCTATGGCGAACTCAGATGCTGGAATGAGTAGCAGCAATGCAAGAGGAGCCAAGTATCAAGTGTTCTTGAATTTCCATGGCCGAGATACTCGAGATGGATTCACCGACTTCCTTTATCAAGATTTGGTAGAGAATTGTATTCATGTCTTCATGGATGATGAAGAACTTCGAGTCGGCGAAGAAATTGGTGGAGAGCTCCTACAAGCAATTGACGAATCCCAGATCTACATACCCATCTTCTCAAGAAATTATGCCAATAGTAAATGGTGTCTCCGTGAGCTCACAAGGATGGTAGACAACACAACCAAGTCAGAGGAGAAAAAAATCCTACCCATTTTTTACGATGTGGAGCCAAAGGATGTCGACCTTAAAACCTCATTATACACAACGGCCATAAAGAAGCACAAGGAGGAGCACAAGGAGAAGTTTCCTGACGGGGGAGAATCCTGGGAGGATGCTCTTAAGAAGGTCGATAAAATCAAGGGTTGGCAGCTGCAAAAATGCAAACGATAAGCTCAAAAGATCCCTGACATTTCTAGATCTAGAATCAAGCCCGTCCTATACAAGGGATGACGGGAGATAAATAAATTAGCAAATCTTCACATCTTTAAAAAAATTACAAGTACAATCATATGCAAGAATTATTAATGATAAATAAAAGGAGTACACCGTTTTTTGGATTTAGAGGCATACATGTTAATTTACATGATCAATATAGCTTTTGTAACTAATGAACAGGCTTCTATTTGTGGCAGCAAAGCGGTACTTATGAAGTTGGCAGTAAAAGAGGTTTTGCATAGGCTAAAGAGAAAAAATAAGATTGTGACTAAAGATTTAGTTGGACTTGATGGTCCAGTGGAAGAAGTACCGAAACTTTTGGATGTTAACTGTAGTGATGTGAGGCTACTCGGACTTCATGGAATGGGAGGTATCGGTAAAAGCACTCTAGCTAGGGTCATCTACAACGAACTTTCTCATCGCTTTGGAAAGTGTTGCACCTTCCTTGAAGATATTCGAGAAACATCCAAGAAGGAGGGTTTACTCTGGTTGCAGAAGAAGTTACTAACAGAAATTGCTAGTTCTAGAGCAGCAGAAATCATTAATGATGTTGAGTACGGAAGGGAGAGGATAGAGGCAACACTTGGCAGTAAGGAGGCTCTAATTGTTCTTGATGACGTTGATGAGAAAGAACAAATTGAGAATCTAATTGGACAAGATCGGTTGCATTCTTGAACAAGGATAATTATCACCACTAGGAACACAAGTGTACTGGAGATTATTAAGCAAAGAATGACTCGTGAAATGAAGAAGATGAATTCTGACTATGCAATCCAAATTCTGGCTTATGAAATGAACGAGATGAATTTTGACTATGCACTCCAACTTTTCAAGAGGCATGCGTTTCTTGAAGGCTCTCTGGCAGAGGACTTTGACAGCCTCTCAATAGATATTGTTTCTACTACTGGAGGCCTTCCTTTGGCTCTTGAAGTTATAGGTTCATTACTTTGTGAAGAGCCCAAAGCGAGATGGGAGAAAACATTAAACAAGTTAAAGGATATACCACATGAAGATGTACAAAAGAAGTTGATGATCAGCTACAATGGCCTAAACGATCATCAATGCGAAATTTTTCTTGATGTTGCATGCTTTTTGATCAATGCGGATATTACTAATGCCAATTACATGTGGGAGGCTTGTGAATTTCATCCTGAAATTGAGGTCCTTGTCAGAATGTCCTCGATAAAGATAGAGGCTAACAACAGATTTTGGATGCATGATTAATTAAGAGACCTAGGACGGGATATTATTCGTCGAGAAAGTCCTAAAAATCTTGGGAAACGGAGTAGGCTGTGGACTAGCGAGGAGGTCCTTGATTTCGTAAGAACCGAAGAGGTAAGACAATTATCAGGTTCAAATGAAAAAAGTGACATCCTGTGTTTGAGGATTCAACTTTTTGCTCGTGATTTTTTTCTTTCATTTCATTCATTCAAATCGTAAATAAAATTACTAGTTACTAACAAACTTCTACTGATCGCTACAATTCTTTATTGGCAGATGAAGAAAAAGGTTGAAGCACTTGATCTACGGGGAAGCACTTCTCATATCTCAATTAGCCACGAAGAAATTGAAAGGTTTGCAAGTTTGAGATTCTTAAGATTATCTAATGGGACCTTTCTTGGGGATTTTATCGTTTGTCTACCAAAGTTGAAATGGATTTCGTGGTGTTCTCCCTCACCAGATTCTAGTGTGGCTAGTATGCATTTAAAGAATTTAGTTGTCCTTGAACTTTTTGACAATCGCTTTCCAGATAATTCGAAAGTATGGAACACAATTAAGGTATGGTTTACATCTCAATTTATGACAATGGCCTCGTAGATTATTTTGGTTTCTTTTCCTGACATTTATTTTAACTTTTTGCAGATGGTGATCAAACTTAAAAGCCTAGCTCTTGTGGAATGTCATTGCATGACTAGAACTCTAGACTTCTGGATGCTTGACTTTAGAGAGGTTGACTTTTGATAAATGTGGGAGTTTGAAGGAAATCGACCTCTCCATTACAAAGCTAACGTGCCTGCTTGACTTGAATATTACCCATTGTGAGCTCGTTGAACATGTGCCCAATGAAATTGGCAGGCTAGCGAAGCTTGCGAACTTCTCTTTGGGGAGCTGCTATGGAGTGCGCGGACTCCCCATCTCTATCTGCGACTTAGCATCATTAAGGAAGTTGGACCTTTCAAATACAGGAATTACAAGCCTGCCGGATTCCATCGGAAAGCTAAGTTGTTTGTCAGATCTCAACCTACTAGGCTCAAGAATCACTAGAATTCCAGACCAAATTGAAGGGTTAGTGAAACTGTGACATCTTTGTCTGAATGACACTAAGATTAAACAACTTCCAGATTCCATTGGAAAATTAAAATCATTGTGCATTCTAGATTTGTCAAGTCGCACGTCCGCTAAGATAACTTCAAACCAATGGGAGTTACCCAAAGCTATTGGAATGTTGGAGAAACTAGAGGAGCTTTATCTCAGTCATCGTGCAGACTTGAAAGGCAAAATTCCTGATGAAATAGGATATCTATCCTCTCTAAGAGTCCTAGATTTATGTTGGACCGGAATCTCTGGAGTTCCGGGAACAATCAACATGCTTTCTCGCCTCTCAACACTTGACTTAACATGATGTCATAAGATTATAGAGTTGCCCAAGCTTCCAGCGAGTTTAGTCCATTTACGTGTTGAATCTTGCTCACTACAGGTAGCCCCAAATCTTCGAAGCTTACCAATAATCTGGTAGAGTTGGTCCTATCCGATGGCTTTGGCTATCGAGATTCATTAAACCTAATGCCCACATTTGACGTGGGGTGGATTGGAAGGCTATCCAAACTAAAGAAATTGGACTTGTGTCTTCTCAATATCGCTGCACCACCTACAGAGGTGGGTCCCCTTTCTCTTCTAGAAGATCTTGCTTTGTGTGGTCTACACCTGCACCCCCTCGAGCAGCCACGGCCTTCTTTACCTTCTTTAGAACTTGACAATTTCAGCTCGACAAGATCGCCACTATCCAACTTGAAAATTTTGTCAAATTTGAGGCTTCATTTCTCGCGATTGCAAGAAATTCAGTTTAATGGACTTTTGAAATTGCAGCGCTTACGTTTGGACAAGTGTGACCGTCAGAGCTTATCCATACCGTCTAGCTTAAGGACACTGACAGTAAGATATTGCCCTAATATGATTGAGATTCAGTTTCTTGGTATGTTGGCATCACTGTAGGAATAACATATTGTTGGCTGCGGGTCAATTGAAAGGATAGTATTGTGCGGTGAGGTAGGATCTCTCGGCGTCCTCGATCAATCAGAGTCTTGTTCGAGTGAGTCAACCTATCGTGCACCGGGTGTACTTCTTCCCTATGGCTTACGGAAACTAAAAAAAAACTTGAAGTGGAGCGCTGCGGAAAAACTACTTGAGATTCAAGTCATCGGTACATTGTTATCCTTGCAAGACATATCCATTGAAACTTGCCATGCTATGGAAAAGTTAAGCGGTATATCCAACTTGAAGAACCTTCACCGTTTGGTCATCCGTTGGTGCTTTAAGCTGCAGGTTGTTGAGGGCCTTGACGAACTAGAGTTTTTGACCGAGTTGGATGCCTACAATTGTCCTTCACTGGAAACATTGCTTGACATATCGAACTCAAAAATACCAGATGAGTGCCTAATACAAGTTAGCTGGTGCAGGGAGTTGCTCAACTCTTCACCAGAAGGAAATATTCGTTTCAAGCGTTACAAAAAGATGGCTCAACAAGGTGTGCCTCTCAACCAGGATTTTATCATAACATCAAAGAATTTCACCTAAAATGCGACTAGGTGTAATTTTTTTTTTTAACAACTTCTAACATAAAGTAGTTAGAAGCTCGCCCCTGCACATACCTATCATATTTTAGATAAATTTATAGAATGTTCAAGAATTGAATCAACAATGTAAATTTACCAAAAATTATCACAGCCTTCAACCAGTCTATAGAAGCATTTCTTCACTTGCAAATGTCTAGGACTCTCAAATTTTCCCTAACAATATGAGAGGGGATATCTGATACAGGCGATGGCATCACGCTTTGCTTTCGATTTTCTTTGGTCCCCTCTCTTTGGTCATATTCTTCCATTCATTGACTTTATCTACAATTTCTGTTTATACTGACACGAAAATGGAACTTCCAACTCGTAGATTGAATTTCTCACTAATGTAGTTGATCAATGGTAGGTTAAATTGAAAAGCTAAAAGTTTCTCACTGCCTGCAGTGATAGATGTCTTGTTTCATGTAGTGCATATTATTTTAGTTTCCTGTAGTAATACTGTCGTTTCCTTTTGCTTCTTTCATAAATACATTCACCTAAATGTAAGAAGTTCAAGGTTAGAGATTTTCACTTCTGGACATTCTGAGGGATATGGAAGGTCATAAGGTACTTCGTAGAGTAACTTAATTGGGAAAAGTAAAACCAACTTTGAAGGAAGAAAAGGGGGGATTTTATTTACACTACATGGACTACTAAATCATCATCATTCGACAGTGTATAGACTCATGATGTCTTGCACATAAGAGCCATGAGTTTTCTGTACCCTTGTTTGTGAAAAAGGCAAAACCAATGTTAAGAAAATATTCATTTGATGTCATTGCATTTTCACATCCTAAAATACTGGCTAAAAAAAATCTTATTTTTCCATGTAGGAGTCTAAAGTGAAAGGGAATGCCGAAGAGCCTAATACCGAGATTCAGCTTCAGTTCCATCCATGTGCAAGTTCTCAGGATCATGCCGAAGAATCTCCCATTGACAATGTCAGAGAAGGGACTCCGCTTGGAAATCAAAATCAGAAAACAGAGCAAGACTCAAACCCTTTAAGTAGATCACCAATTTGTCTATGTATCACCACTATTGTCTATATTTGGGAAAAGTATTAGAAAAGTCATAAACCTTTTGTATTTGTGTCAATTTAGTCATAAACATTTTTTTTGTGCCAATTCAGTCCTAAACCTTTTGTCTTTATGCCAATTCCGTCCTTCCCTGCTAATTTTATCTGATGTGGATGCCGACTTGCCTACGTAGCCACCGCCATGGCGATGACATTAATAACTTTTAATAATATTTTAATATTTTTCGAATTTTTTTATTTTTTTTATTTTTTTATTTTCTTTTTTTTTTCTTTTCCTCTCTTCTTCCTCCAAGCAAAGGCCAAGGCCGACGAGCCCCACTGGCCACTAGCGAGGCTCGCCCTCATTAGCGATGGTGAAGACGAGCTGCACCAGCAGTTGGGCGAGACACGACCTCGTCGGATCTAGCAAGGTCGAGGCAAGCCTCGCCCAGCCCAATGTGAGGTCAGCGTGTTTGTGTTGTGGCAAAAGAACCCCGATCTCTAGTACCTCGAGCTAGTGGTCTCAGGACTCAAGGTGAGCGTGGGGAGCGACGGCAAAGTCGCTTGGAACTAGTCTTCCTCTTAGCCTTGCCATACCAATCACGGTCCTTCGAGACCCCTTGGCCGCCCTCACGGCCATTCAGCGAGGCCTCGACCCTCGCGCTAGGCTGGGCAAGGCTCGCTCTTGCCGAATTTGGTGAGGGTCGAGCCTGCTTTGTGACGCCCGACCTCCGGGGCCATTAACGTGACGTCCCGTTCATTATTATCTTTTATTACACACAAGTGGAAGCATATCTTGGGACAATCACATTCAAATCAAACAGCGGGATTAAGACAAATAGCATCATGAGCAAACCTTACGTTTACAATGCATACAAACATGTTTCACAAGCTAAATTATCCAATTTTAGCCATTTACACAACAATAACATGTGGCTTGGGTGTCCTAAGCCCACTACTTCTCCTCGCTCCTCGCTTTCTCCGAACTTCAACATGGCTCAAGCTTCCCACAGCCGCTGCCATCCATGCGACCATCCTACGGACACGAGGGTGGAAAAAAATGGGGATGAGTCGGGGAGACTCGATAAGTAAACCTACTAATATCAAGCGAGGGCGAGGGGATCGCCGTTAGCACAAGCAACCCCTTACCGCACCTGTAATAGCCCGAATTTTGATGTAATTTCCGGAATCAATAAAATTGATATTAACTCGCATTTCATTTTAGCCAATCTCGCCGGGAAATGATCACTCTCGGGATACTAACCAATGGGGCATGGCTAACTAGAAGGCAGTGCGTGGACCGGGAACCCTATCGTGAAACGGACATCGATCACGAGAGACGCTGAGGGAATATTTTGGGCCAACGTGGGCCGATCATAGGAAAGGGTAATGGATTGGGTTTGGCCAAGGCCGGCGATGTATAATAGGGACGATGTGATTACGCAAAACCGAAAGACACGCGGCCAATCGGTCATGAACCCGAACCTAACGATCGTGACCTTTGGAACTAGTGATAATTCCTCATTCTCTCAATGATTGAGACCATTACGACGCCGGATAGCCCTAGGTCGACACGCGTAACTTCTAAAACCGTACCGTTAGTGAGAGACCCTCAAACTGAAAGTTTAGCGTGTTTTGTTCACGATATTGGGCCCGGATTTCGATGTCAAGTTTCGAAGGCTTAAGAGACCATTTTTGGAAATCTGACGTCATATTAGACTGACCACGTGCATTTGGGGCTAAACTAGCCAAAGATTGAAATGTTGACTGAAATTGGGGAAAATTACAATTTTGCCCTTATGGGTGTCGGTATTTAATTCTGAGGCCGTTTGAGATTATTTTTCGAATCCGACGCCATTTTTGGGATGTCAGACACACCGGGAATCGTTTTGGACGAAAAGTGGAATTTCGACAAAAATTGAAAAAATAATATTATTTTATTCCTGGAACTTTGCAGTCGATTTTCGAGGGCTTAAAGGATGAATTTTCGATTCCGACACCGGATTATGTCTACCATGAATATATAGGACCGGTATGGACGAAAATTGGAATTTCGGTTCGGGACCGAAAAATTACAAAAATGCCCTTAGGCCATTTTTAATTAATTCCGAATTTTTGGACTTAATTTTGGGATTAACCAAGGTGAGTTAGCTCAACTCAGGTCTGGTCAGCCCTTGGTTAGGGGCAAATGACCATTTTGCCCCTAAATTAGTGGATTAGATCAATTGTGGGCCCTTGGATGAGGGGTAAAAGGGAAATTGTGTAAGATTTTGACACTTGGCACTATTAGTCTTCAATGTTTGACCAAGATAAACTCTCTCTCTCTCTCTCTCTCTCTCTCTCTCTCTCATGAACTTTCGTGAGCCACCTTCTTCCAGTTTTTTTTCTTCCTCTTTTTCCCTTGGTTTCTTTTTCCTTGGGCGTTTACGCCTTTGTTCGTCATTCATTCACGGAGCAATCTGCGCCGGAGCTTCCCAGCCGAGAAGTCGGCATCACGAGCAACTATTTCCCCCCGCTTGACCTCAGCGGCCAGGTTTTGGTCCAAAACAACACTTTTTTTTCTCTGTTTTACTGTTTTCACATTTTCCAGCTTTTACAAGCGATTGTCGCCGGGCTTCGCCGAGACTCCGTCAGCCGAACCGTCGACACGGGCCACCACCAGCATCCTCATACGCCGTCGGCGCACCATGTCCATTATAGTGTCCGTACGGAAGTTCTTTATTCCTCCTCCGTGCGGAAAAAACCGTTCACGCCCGCACGGACGTCTCGGCCACGACCGGCACCTCGCCGGCGTCGGTTTTTCCGATGCATGCGCCACGGTCCGCACGGATCTTGTTCATCCGTACGGAAAAGTACTGTTCACCGCCGTACGTGTCGCCGCTCCGGGAATTCCGCCGCCGGTTGCACTGTTCATCAGTGATCGGCCGCCATTCCTCGTCGTTGCGACCCTCGATTAGGTGAGTAAAATTCCTAAACCCGGATTAGGACTAATCGTGCGTTTTTCTGCACTGGTTTAGGTATTATCAGTACATCCTAGACTGGATTAGATAGTGTCAGAGCGAATTTTTGACTGGGTTGAGAATTGACTGGTGAAAATTAGTGTCGGGAAATTATGGTAAATCATTGTGGAATTATTAGTAAGAAAAAAATTGAATTATTTAATAAATTTAGGAGCCCGTTAGAAATTACCGGGTATAGCCGGGTTGATTGATTGTACGTACATTGTGATTGGCTATGATTGAATTTCATTGGTGCTCATGGTGCATTGCATTGCATAACATGGACACGCATTATGTATGCCTAGAGTGTGGCATGTGGCGATATTGTGCGAGAATGCGTGTCTGCCATGAATGTGTGATCACCTAAATTACCCTGAAGCGTTACACGCTGGGTCCAGATAATAATGAATTGTGTGATCACCTAAGGACCTACGGGTCGTGACCTTGGGTTGATACCGTCCTCATGCACTTTGAAGCGGGACGATGCCTTGCAGACGTCCGGAAGGCGACCATCCTCATGCACTTTGGCGAGGCTCGGTTCGCAAGGAGAACAAAGTTGTTGCTCCTCATGCACTTTGAAGCGGGCTAGAGACTTTGGGCAGATCGGTTCTGTCGCCTTATGCACTTTGAAGCAGGCTAGACGCACCGGGCCGTGATTAATTATTGACTCAAGTCGTGTTAATAATAATGAATTGGGCAAGTGTGCCAGTGTGGGCCAGTGGGCCAGGAATTGCACGTGTCAAGTCCATGACATTTACATACATGAACATGCATAGACTGACATGCGAGAATGTGAGAATCAGTGCATAAGCATGTGATTGGCATATATGTGATTATAAGTGCCACTTATGTACTGTGATTATTATATATTGATCCGTCTAACTGCGCAGGTCTAAGAATGAATGGTTATTGTTGAATTGTGATTTTAAATATCTGTTTTCCGGTCGAGATTGCATGTTAGCCTAGCCTAGGTTTAGGGGTTAAACTCACCGAGATTGCCTCACGGTTGTTGTGAACCGACACTTTTCAGACCCCGGCCGTGAGGATAGAGTGGCCACCGCCTCTTTTGGGATCCCTCCGGAGATCCGGTCGTATACTACTACCCACCCCCCGGGAAATGGGGAGGCTTTTGTGAGACACCATTCGGGGAGGTAGTCGTAGATATAGGTGCAGCCTATTTTCAGAAACAAGAATATGTGGCGTGGTGTCATCGAGATGCCCATGGGATTGAGAGTGAGCCCCTTAGGACTTTTGATATCGCCATCGATGATGATGAGATGATGCAACCAATCATAGCCGCCGGTGAAGTGATAGATCCTGAGGTCGCACCTGAGGAGATGATGCGGGAGGAGGAGGTGCGGGAGGAGCCCGATGTGATGGCGAGAGAGGATCCCGAGCCGATGGAGGAGGACCGAATGGCGAACTCGAGGTCATGGAGCAGCCTTAGAAGCTCACGGAGAAATAGCCGAGGTAGGTGAAGACGTGGAGATTGGCGGCGATGAGGATTTAGGTTGGTACTTAGACCCGAGTTGGAGATGGACTCGAGGACGAGCGAGCTCAAGCCATGGAGTCGGACGAGTCAAGGTCTAGCGAGGGGCCTTGTCGAGGAATTATTAGAGGATTCCACCGAGTCGTCGGATCCGGATCGGGAACCTTAGCCTAGGTTCTAGGTCCTAGCCATAGGGAAGCACGTACCTTTTTGTCTGTAGCCTTCCCTGTAAATGACCCACTTACCTCAGCCACTTGACCCTTTTTGACCAGTGGCAGATGACTGCGTGACCTACCGTGTTGTTTGTTTTGGTTTGGCTTGTAATGGTACTTTGTAAAAAGGTTTTCTATGGCAATGTAAATATTTATATTTTTCAGAGTTGTTTAATTGCTGGTTGTTCTACCATGGTCTCATTTGTTATATTGTACGGGTGTATATAATTAATTATATACGTTGCTTCCGCATGTGTTTGATCTCTGATTGGGTGTTGGGTCGGTGACGCTTCCTGGGAGCGTTGCATCATAATCGACCGTGACGGGATGTTGCGTTCAGGTGGGGTGCAGGCGTGGAAAGCACCCGCATCAATGGCGAGATCAATAGCAAAGTTCATACAAGAGAACATCAAACATAGCTATAACATGTGCACCTTGCCTTTCAAGTCTCGATTCTACCGCCAAAACAAACTTCAAACACGAAACATGATTAAATCGAGAAATGAACCAACCACAATCAATCAAATGACCGAGAAACGGGTCAAGCAAACCATATCTGAACGCATCACAACTTCCTTTCCCGATATTAGGAAGTTTACTTACTCAATGAATAAAACAACTAGAGAACAAGTTTGAGGCGGGTGAGCTTGGGAAATTTCCGAGCTTTCTCCTTGCTTCGTTCTTGCTTGGCCGAGTAAACCTAGGGCCTCGAAGGCCAAACCGTGGCTCTTGGGTAGGAACGAGAAGAGACACGGGGCGGTTCGGAATTGTTTTGAGCGTGAATCTCTTGGGCCGAGAAATAAAAAGAAAAGGAAGAGGATGATGAAGTTGGCGTGAGGATGAGGAGAGAGTGGCGTGAGAGAGAGGGGAGGCTTCCTCTATTTATAGAACTTCAAACTTGCTCATCAAGTTGCTAATCCAAGCTTACCCAAGAAGATAGATTACCATCATGACAAGGTCTCAAAGTCAAAACTCATCATAGCATGCATTTAATGCTCTTAAATGCTCTTAATGAACTAAAATGATGAAGGTCAACTTTGGTCCTCTCTTTCTCTCTCTCTCTCTCTCCCTCACGGCTGCTCTCTCTCTCTCCTTCTCTCTCCCTTGGCCGAATGGCCCTTCTCTCTATTTATAGAGACAAAACTTGGGGCCAAAGAAAAGGATGATGTAAGCGTGTCATCGAGGCGATGAGGTCATCGCTTACCTCACAAGCCATCATGAAGGGCCATCAAAGTCAAGAATAATAATGGCCAATAAATGCTTGTGGAAAAGAAGACCAAGCATTAATACAAGCCATTAATTAGGCTTCTTGAACAAGCTTCATTCTTAGCCAATCATTTTCAAGCTTGCTTCTCTATTTCGTTTTCCCCTGGTCTGACCTCCGATCAAAGCATAAAATATCTCATTTGAAAGCTCAGAATGCGTACTTTAAATCACCAGAAGACACCAAGTCCAAATTCTAACGTTTTCGTATAGAAAATGCTAAATCTTTGAAATCTGACAAAACCAGACAGTTTTGCACTGTTCACGAAATCGGACTTGAAATCATAGTAAATGAACTCCGAAAATTCTCAAATTCGGATATGTCATAAACAAGACCTTAATAAACATTTTTCGTGAAGAACACAAAATCTAATTCTCTCTATAAACACCATTTTCAGTCACTCAAAACAGACTAAAAATAGTTTGCCGAAACAGAATATTTGCTTCTCAAAATAAGCTCTATCCAGAATTCAAATCATCTCCGAAAATTCCCCAATTTACACACGTTATAGAAAAGGAAGTTCTCAACAACTTTTGTGAAGGAAACTTTTCTAAAATCGGCCCAGAAAAACTTGTAGAAAATCAAGACGGTGTAAACATCACCGAAATACCCATTTCGGGCAGTTTCACACAGTCCGAAAATCAGGCCATCGTACCACTCATCTCAACTCCAAAAATTCTGAAATTAAATCATATAAAACTTCAAAATGTTTTGAACAACTTTCCAGAAGAAAGCATTTGGAAATTCGGATCACAAAAGTCTCTCCAAAAATAACAAAACGAAAGAGTACAAATGATCCGAAAACTAGGTTTTTCAAAACAAGAGAAAACAATTTAGTTCGATTGGAAAACCGTCAAACTTAAACCATAGCCATTTCAGGGACTGAAATTGAGGATATTACAATTTACCTGTGGCTTCCCAGGCCCAAAAATCGGGATGTGACATTGCCGCAGGTGAGGCCGTGCTCGCCTCACCATTTCTTTGGCGAGGGCAAGCCTCGCCCGGGCACCCTGGCGCCTCCCAGAGGTCGACAAGGTTAGAGGAAGAACAGAGGTAAAGAAAAAAAAAAATGAAAAAAGAAAAAAAAAAAATTTTAAAATAAATTTTTGAAAAATACTAAAATATTATTAAAAATTATCAACGTCATTGCGGCGACGCCACATAATTCGTCGGCATCCACATCAACAAAATTCAGCTAAAATTAATTTGGAAGAACCGAATTGGCACAAAAAAAAAGGTTTAATCTTGGATTGGTATAAAAAAAGATTTAAGAGTAAATTGGCACAAATGCAAAATATTTAGGACTTTTCCGACACTTTCCCCATCTATGTTTTCGATCTCTTTGTTATCAACTCAGAGACTGTAGAGCTATATATTGAACTTAATCACAACCTATTTTTGTAGGTCTTGACGAACTTGGAAAGCAAATCAACGAGACTGAAGAGGTATATATTGAATTTAACCACAACTTGTTTTTGCAGGTCTTGATGAACTTGGAAAGCAAAATCAAACGATGGAGCAAGATTCGAACCCTTTAAGTATATCACCACTATTATCTATGTTTCGATCAACTGTTATCACGTCACCGACTGAAGAGGTATATATTGAACTTAATCACAACCTGTTCTTGCAGATCTTAACGAACTTACTCTCCCAAGAACAATTTGTGATAGGTTCAAGGCATGCTTAGTGAGCATATTGGAATGTATCTGCAACTGCGATCATTCCTAGCAGTTAAGCTGAATTATTTGGAGTTCGAAACGGAAAAAGCATTTTAAGGTTAATTCGAAATTCATGGATATGCAAAGGCCTAGTTAAGTCTTGTCATTTGGTTGATTGAAGAGCCAAGTGATGGCTTCAAACGATAACTTTCAGAGTCCTCTTGATCAAACTCAAAGGCAACTGCAGTTGAGGGAGTGAGTGTTCCAAAAACAAGAATTCATATTTCATAGGAATTTCCTTTGCACTTGCGTATGACGGTTTCTTCAACCTTGGACAGCATGTGATAAGCCTACCGACGCACTGACAAGCTACTGATTGGTGCTGGCATTGTCAGCCAATGATTAGGTGGCTGGTTAGCAGTAATCTCTATAAACATTTGTTGGCCAAGGTTTAATAGAAGTTGCCTGAAATTGGAGAAAGCAAGTTTCTAAAAATGGACGTGATGCATTTTATAATAAAAGTTTCATTGTCTAGTATGCATTTTTCATTGATAAGGAAATCCATTCTCCAGAGTTGATAATCTAGTAGTTCTTCGAAATTTGCTAAATTGCTCATGAATTGTTTTGATCGTAGCAAGCAAGCCAGATAAAGGATTTCACTTGTGGCCATGAGTTCTGAGGACCCTGATATCAAGCATCAAGCATTCTCTTGGCTCTTACTCGTTCCCACTTGGGAACCAAGAACAACTTCCCAAAATAGGAAGATTCAACTCGCTTATGAAATCAGTGTTGTTATAATTGCACCTCACTATCATGTCATGCAAATAAAAGCGCATTGAACATATTAATTCTAGCCTAACTTTGCAGGTTTGGATGTATTTCCCCCCACCAATTATATAGATCTTTGTACAGGTTCAAAACCTTTTTCACAAGGAAATTTAGACTTATTTGCAAGATTAATTTGAATGAATTTCCCTCCACCAACCATGTGGATTATGGAATCTCTGAAGGTCATATTGACATAGTAATTTTAGCATTTCACTATGCTCGGAGGATCTGCGGTTTTTGATACTTTTGGATCCTATTCCCGGGGCTCTACCCTTTATATATATGGAAGTCGCCTCATAGGTATATGCCTTTCGATTTCAACATCGACAACTATATGAAATTCTCTCTGCTCCAGCTTGAGTGAAGCAGCGAAGAAGAATATTGCACTAAAATGCTCTCTTGGAGTGTAATTTCAAAAAATCCTAGCAACATTAGAAAGACTCTACCGGTGCATAAACAAATAACCAACAAACCAGAGAGAGCTGGTGATTATGGTACAGTTGCTTTTTCATCTTATTGTGCTGGTGCTTTGTCTGTGTGGAATTTCTGGGAGAAAGATTTAACATTCAAGGAAAACATGATTGACAGATCTTGAACTGTCGAGGGCATGCAAGAACCAACTTAAAATTAAATCACACAGTTTAATATCTAACCTACAAAGCTGAAGATGGTGAAAACTCATAGCATTCATACATCTGTCATACAGAGGGTTCTTGCGAGGCAGTGGGTAGTTCTAGCTCAGACTCAGATATGAGTGGAGAGACATAAAAGTCGAATTAATAAACTATACCATTTAAATGAAACTAAATGAAATATACATATGTATGTTTGGAAATTTGGCTGAACTAAATCGTCTATACCATTTACTTCAATCTTCGTAAAATATTTTTAGTTGAATTAATAAACTATAAAATTTAATCATGAATTTGCATTGTTCGAGAATAGATCTTTTCTTTAAAACTTAAACTTAATAAGAAATAGAGTTTCACAATTACAGATCAATAAACCAATACTAATTAATGAATGTGAGACACGTGGCAAAATTGTGTCCTTTGTAAGTATAGAGATAAAATGAATTGCCATATAGCAAGCATCGGTAAGATTGTTTAAAAAATCCTAAACATATTATATGGCAGCCAATTCAATTCCAAACCTTTTAATTATTCCAATTTAGTCGTAGATATTTTGACAATTTGCCAATTCAGTCATAAACCTTTCAATTAAGACAATTTAATCATGATTTGCCAAATTAGTCCTAAACCTCTTTAGGAAATGCCAATTTAGTCCTTTCCGACTAATTTTGGTTGGTTATTGCTGATGTGGCAATCCAGTCAATGTAAGTCATCCTACGTAACGCGGCCAGCGCTAGTGTGGATAGTTTTTTAATTTTTTTTACAATTTTTCGAATTTTTAATTAATTTTTCTTCCTATCCAGAATCCGTCGTTCCTTTTCCCCTTTTCTACACCCAAATGCGTCAAAAACAAATTCTGTTATCCCCCTCCAGCTCAGCATTTAGGAATCTTCTAAAAACCATCTCGCGGGATATCGCGTCCATCATTTCCTCACGTTCACCGTTGATGTACTTTTCGTTCATCTTTTGCAGGCCCACCAGCACCCCTGTGTGTGTGTGAAGTGAAGAACTGCGCTCCCATTTTAGGACTATCAGTGTTCACGTCAGGAATTTTCGTTTAAAATAATTGATAAAAGTACAATAATTTTAAGAATTTTTAGACAATTTTCTCCTTTTAGGCATCCGCAAGCTCCACTCCCTTGTGCGTGAAGTGAAGAACTGGGCTCCCACTTTAGGATGATCGATGTCCACGTCAGTGATTTTCAATCAAAATTGATCGGATGTACTCAATTGACAAAATGTGAAAATATTTTACACTTGATTGACAAAATTGAAAGGTTTATGATTAAATTGATAAAAATATAATAGGTTTAAGATTTTTTGGACAATTTTCTCCATTTGGGCACCCGCCAGCTCCACTTCCGTGTGCGTTAAGTGAAGAACTGGGCTGTCGACTAGGTTGTAGTTTTGCTCAATTTATGGGTTCCATGGGCCGCGTTATGGGCCTCAATGAACAGTGGCTTGGCATGATTGATAGGTTTTTGGATAATGGGCTTCGACTGGGATTTATGGGCTAAACTTGCAGGCTGAGGTCCGATGAATTAGACTAATGCAAAATGGTAGATGGACGAATTGGGCGTTCTTTGTATTTATTATTATTATTCATTTATTTATTTTGGTACATTTAGAAAACTTGAATTAGCGGGCTAAAATTCAGACATCAACGACTAGTAGTCAAGGAACGAAACTTTGGGCATGAATTAGAAGCATGCTACATATTTGATTATTTACATCATCAAATTTAACAAATATTAGATCATTCGATTGGATTTTTGAATTTTATATTACATGATTCATGAGGTTAACCGGGTTTTTTTAATAAGATTGTGAATGACAATTATATGATTTCTATGTTATTATTTGATATTTGAACAATAACATCTACCCAAATAATTGAAGGTCATTGATTAACTGAATTTTACTTTAATGAAGGAACTTTTCTACTTTTAGGGTGCATTTGGTAACTAGCTAAATAGTAACTGATTATATTCTTTTGTTCGGGGGAACAAACAAAGAACAGAAATCCATTTGGTAAGTTTTTTGTTCTCAGGGACAAATTTGCACAAATTTGTTCCCAGAATCAGTTTTGGAACAGAATCAAGAAGCAAAAAAAAGTTACTTCTTAATTCTAAGAATAAGAATCAGAAATGGAAAAAAAAATTTCTTCTTCTTCTTCTTGGTTTTCTTGTTCATTTTCTTCCTGGCCTGTGGCCGATCACCAGCCACCACCACAAGCCAAAGGGAGGGGCGAGGGGCATTCAATGCCCTTGCCAAATCTGGCGAGGGCCTGCGGGCGAAGGTCCAACCTTGCCGGATCCGGTGAGGGCGGCACTCACCGCCCGGCTTGTGGCTAGTCGCTAGCGTCGGCGACCTGGCCATGGGTCAAGGAAAGGGAAGAAGAAGAAAAAAAAAATGAAAGAAATATTAAAATATTCAAAATAATATCAATAAAAAGAAATTGTGTATAATTACCAAACGCATTTTTGTTTTTTTTCTATTTCAAGAATAGAAATTTTAGGCAGTCACCAAATGCCTTCAAATGCTTAGAAATTGTTTCCGGGAATAGAATAAAAAAATCATTTCTGAGTAGAAATTATTTTCGGGAACAGATTGGTTACCATTCACACCCTTAGAGAATTTTTTCTTTTTTTTTTCCAACTTTATTATAATGTGGATCACATTCTTGATCGAATATATTCTTTTCCTATTTTTATTGAGATGTGAGTTCCTTTATAGAATTAATTTTATTTATTTAATTCTCGGGAGTTACTCTCTCTCTTTTTTATCCTTATCCCCGAATTTTCTTTTTGTTTTTCAACTTGAATATAATGTGGATCACAGTCTTGATCGAATACATTCTTTTTACTATTTTTATTGAGATGTGAGTTCCAATATAAAATTTAAAAAATTTATTTAATTCTTGGGATTTTCTCTCTTTCTTGTTTAGTTGTTTATCCTTCCCCATTGTGTTCTAACCCTAGCTACTCATACGCGGGCGCTTACACGCACGGGCGCGATTTACTCAAATATTCTACTTGCTTGTAGATTGGGTCCAAGAAAAGTAGTAAAAAGGTCCAATGGCGATTAAACCGATGCATTTTTAAGCAGTGAGGGAAGTTTTTTACTTTAGTGAAAATTTGAATTTTCTTTTTATTTCTCAACTTTAAAAAGCCATTGATTTTTTTTTTTTTGGTCAGATGAAAAGTCATTGATTACATAAGTGTTATTTGATCACAGAAAAACAAAAAAAAATGTTATTTGATTCACTAAAACTTTGAATTATTAGCGAAAAAATAAATGAATAATCCTGGGAATCACACTTTATAACGGCTGTTCCTAACTCGCGTCGTTGGTATGACTTATTGGTGACACAAAGGAATTAATTTAATCAATAAAAAATCATTGCTTGAAAATTTCTACAAGATCAATGCGTTTTCATCTAATGTCCCGCAAAGGAATTAATTTAGTCATTTAAACCAGGTCCCAACTCGCAAACGAATTATTTTAATATGTGGCAACTAGATCGATGCGTTGCTAAGAACCGTCTCTTTCCCTTTTTCTTCACCTTCTCCCTCCATGGACAATGCACTTTTTCAATTTGAGGAGTCACGAAGAATAACATGGCGGTTGGGTCAGACGTGGCAGTAAAAATAGAATCGTTACTTGAAAAAATACGCTCTCTCCCTCTCTCTCTCTCTCAACATTGTCAAACCTTTATAGAAAGCATGCGTCACACTTTTGAATTAACTCGCTCGAGATATTATCTATTTAAATAGCCGAATTTAATTTGCAATCGACTTTAAACGACTATAATGAGGTGACTGCACGTGTGAATTCAACGGTCATCCTACAATCATCTGATAAAATAAGTTTGTTCTTCGCATCTACATGCTAACGCAACATACCATTGTCATCCAGCAAGGGACCATCGTGATATTATAAATCGGATCGGACATTGCCATTCGGCAAAAAAGAGAGAATCTAATTTTTTATTAAATTAGTTAGTGGAGAATACGATTACCACCTAGGAGCATGTTCGTTGGTTCTCTTTCTGTTTTCTTTACTAATAGAAAAAGGGACTTTGGACCGATAGAGTGCATTGTTCAAGCACGCACAATAGAAGAGGGCGTCGTTTGTCAGTGATAAAATGTCAAAGGCTTGGAATCGGTGGAGATCACCACAGTGATGAAGTATGTTATACAATTCTACAAGTTATCTTTAATATACACAACTGGTGCATCGGTTGTGAGGAAAAGATGTCCAAAAAGTCCTAAATTTATTGCGCTTTTGCCAATTCAGTCTTAAATTTTTCAATTTTGCCTATTGAATTCGAAATATTTTGACAATTTGCCAATTAAGTCCATTCGGCAAATTTTAACAGAAAATTTCTAACAAGAGCGTCGGTCATCTTACGTGCCATGATCGGCATTAACATAGATATTTTTTAATAATATTTTAATATACGCAACTGGTGTATGTTATACAATTCTTTTTTGTGGTGATGATCACAAATTATCTTTAATATACAAAATTGGTGCATCCATTGTGTGTGTGGTGCTCCTAGTAGCAAGTTTCCATTTTGCTTTCAATCAAAGGCGGAAGGCTTCTGTATTGTCGGGCCACACCAAATATGAATTAATAAGGCTCGGCGACTCAGTTATTATTCGACTTTCGTCTCATTTTTTATTTTCGAGCTTTTATGATTTCCCCGGATAATGTTGATTCTCGTCTCATTTTCCCTCACCTTGCCCGCTTGCCCAAGCGCGTAGCGGGTGCCCAGAAGTCAACGGACTTGGTCATGTGCAAAAATGGTAATGAATATAGTTGTCTAAAGTCTATGCACCTCCCATGCCATCTGCAAGCGTGACCGAGAGAGCGAGATCGAGAGAGAGAGGGAGCTCGAGCGAGCGAGCACAGCAATGGCTTCGATGGTGACAATACGGTGATTCTGTCTCTCGGATCGGAACGATTGGTTATGCAGTTGTGGCTGCTGGAAAGAAGAAAAGAAACCGGGTTAGTTTTCTCTGCATCTTTTGGGATCTGTGTTATTATTGAGAACTTCTTTGGCATGAATACGGTGGGATCGGAATCGGTCCCCTGCTTGTAGTTCGACCCCACAGATGCTAAACAGCCTCTGGAATCTTACAAATCTCCTTTCACATGGACAATTGATATTGTTCGTTAAGGGAACTCTTATAATTTCTCCTAAACTTTCTATCATTTTTTAAAATTCAGAAAATTATGGAAAAAAATACACCTATCGACATTTGAATGTTTCGAAAATTCCAAGAATTTTGGATACAAAAGAAGTCAAAATGCACGAGTCACAATATTCGGTCGCAGTCGGCTTGCTGTGTTAGGTCCGTCTTCATAACTTTGTATTCTTTTTTCCTGTTATTTTGGTTTGTCCATAAGCATATGGTTTCGTTTCCTTGATTTGACAGGAATCATTTACAATCTCATCGTCATCGTATGGAATCTATTATGAGTATTGTTGAGAAAAATCCCTAATTAATTTTGAAGAATGACAAAACAATCCTTTCTAACCAAAATTATGCTTAAGTTATTTGATACAGGCAAATACTGAGTCATCAAACTCAAATATTAAGTCATCAGACTTAGTCGATGAAATGACTTTGTCATCAGACTCAAAATTTCTCATCAGATTCAATAAGTGTTATTTTTGGCAGGTTTATGCAGGACGATCAATTCGATCTTAAGATATTCTCTTTTGGTAATCACAAAATTATTCCTTAAACACGAAGAACTACATTTATGGAAACTAAGATTTGATTGTATGGGCAATTAAATCACTTGGAAATAATGAATTTTTCTCTAACGGCTATGCATTTTCTTTTGGGAAGTTTCTCCAACGGACTGATTTGGAGAAAAATCCTCTAAAGACCGTCCAACGGGTAGATTGAAAGTGGAGGAGTATAAAAGGAGTGCACACGTCGTACAAAGAGAGAATCGGAATTGAGAATTCCAAAATTTAAATAGAGCTTCGATCTTACACACTTATGGTTACAGTTTTCCACGTTGTGATTTTAGAGAGAAAATTACCTTGAGTCTTGAGTGTACGTGATAGTGTGATCTATCATCTGAAAAGCACTGTTATTGTAATCTCTTGGTGATTCAATAGTAAAACACAGCTAATAGTCTGCCAACGTGAAGAGTGGCCGTAGGCTTGATAAAGCCGAACCACTATAAAGATTAGTATGCAGTATTCTCTATCCCTAAACTCTCATTTATCATTGTTAACATCATACCGCATACATATCTTTCAAACGAGTTGATCAGAACATCATCGTAGTCATCAGACGTAATCATCTGACGACAATTTATCATCAGACGCATCCATCTGACGAAAATTTTTGTATAAGTTTATCAAACGCAGACATCTAATATTGTGAGTTTAAGTTGTTGATCTTGACTATATTCATTCTGCAATTTAATTTATCAAATTTGATAAAATCACCTATTCACCCCCTCTAGGTAATAACACTAGCCTTAATAATTGGTATTAGAGCCTGGTGCTCACTTTTTGAAGTGTGATTTTACTTCTGAGCTAACGATTCTTGTTGGCTAGTAATGCTGAGTCAGGTCACAACAACAGACCACCTTATTTCAATGGAACTGAGTTGGGAAAATAAGATGAAGACATTTATCTTGGGATTAGACCGGGATATATGGTACATTGTTGAACATGGAATTACTCCAAACATTTCAATCGAATCAAAATCTCTAGAAGTTACAAATGGGCAAAATGAGACACCTTCTAACGAAGGTAATGGAAGGCAAATCAGATCTCCTGCTCAATCTCTCTCTACCAATGAAATTTCCAAGAGGATCTATCTGGATGCAAAAATCAGAACGGCCATATACAATGATCTAGCAAGTGCTGAATACAAACGAATTGCAAATCTCAAATTTGCCAAAGAAATTTGGGATCTTCTCAAACTTGTTCATGAAGGGACAGAAAGAGTCAAGGATACAAATCTCAACATTCTCCTTGGGCAATAGGAGCCCTTCACTCAGAAACCAAATGAAACAATTTCTGAAATGCAGAGTAGATTCACTGAAATCGTAAATAGGCTTGAATTCCAAAATAATCCTATCTCAGAACCTATGAAGGTGAACAAGTTGCTGAGAACTCTTTCAAAAGAGTGGAACAACATCAAAGTCTCTATTCGAGAAACTCAGGGAATCAAACCACTCACAGTGGACGAACTCATCTGAACTCTTCAATCCTATGAAATTGAAAAGTTCATAGAAACTGAAGAACCCAAAGGTAAAAATCCATAGCTTTGAAAACTAATATTGATTCTGATGACACAGATTCAGAAGAAGATGAGGATGCAGATGAAGAGTTAGCTTTAATGGTTAAAAAACTGAAAAAGATGGCAACGAAGGCAAAAATAAACAAGTTCAAGAAGCAATTCAAAAATCCCGAGCCATCAAAAGCCAAAAAAAGCTAAATTTTCAGAAGAAATCAATTGGCGAAGATGAGGAAAACAAGGATCTGATATGTTTTCACTGCAAAAAGAATGGACACATAAAATCCAAATGTCCTCTTCTCAAAAAGAACAAAGGGAAGTATGAACGTTACAAGAAGCCTTTTAAAGCTGAAACATGGAGCAACTTAGATGATGATGAATGCGAGCAAGAATATGCCAATATCTGCTTAATGGCAAAATCAGACTCTGAATTGAGTTCTAATGAAGAAGATGAGATAAGTAATTCCAATATTCCTGTAGCAGTTTCAAATTATATCGATGAGTTAGTTTCTGTCAATAAAACAGCTCTTAAGAAAATTTCTAAATTGAAGAAGGAGGTTTCCTTTTTAAAAGGTGTTGCAAATGAGAATGATTGTTTAAAAAAGGAAAACAATTTCTTAAAACAGCAAGATATTTCGCAAAAAGATAAGATTAATTTTTTGGAAAAAGAATTCAATCTTATTAAGGAGAATACATAATTTCTTAAAAAGGAAAATGATTTATTAAAAGAGGAAATTTTTTATTTGAAAAATATTTCTCTAGAAAAACAAAGCTTTTGATCGTATTTCTAAAGAGAACGATCTTTTGAAAATTGAGATTTCAAATATTACCAAGAAATTTTCAATGGGTTCGAAAAATCTTCAACATATTTATCTATTCAAGTTCCTTATTTCAATAAATCAGGTTTGGGTTTTGAGAAAAATACTGAATTGAAAAATGAATTTCCAAATGTCAAAGAAAGACAGAGAAAAAGACCCCCAAATTTGCGTATCAAAATCACTTTCAAAAGCAATTTGTGAAGTCCTATCATCAAACTTCCTTTGATGCAAATGACTTTAGAAATGAATGTCCTAAAGTTTGGAGACTTGTCCAGAGAAACATTTTGAGAATGATTGATCCTAACCAAAACAGACCCAAAAAAATTTGGGTACCAAAGAAAAAGTGAGTTTGTTAATTTTTGCAGGTACCAAACAGCAAAAAGAACAAGTGGTACCTAGACAGTGGTTGCTCAAGACACATGACAAGCGATCCTCAGAAATTCATTCAGTTAGAAAGAATTAAAGGAGGAAGCGTATCCTTTGGAGGCAGCAACAAAGGAAAAATAATTGGCAAAGGAACTGTTAGAATTGGAAATCTCATCATCAATGAAGTCTCACTAGTTTATGGTTTGAATTTCAATCTGATAAGCATTAGCCAATTATGTGATATTGGTTACAAGATTACTTTCCAGGAAAACAAATGTTTCGGGATAAGTAAAGACAACAAGCAATCATTTATTGATCGAAGACATGGGAACATTTACTTACTAGACACAAAGTCTGATGACTTGCGTTGTCTCATTTCTATAAAAGAAGAATATGATCAATGGCACAGAAAGCTTGGACACATTAGTGTCAAGTTGATTTCAAAATTGGCTTTGAAGAAACTTGTTAGAGGTTTACCTGAACAAAAATTCAAGAATAATGAGTTATGTTTAGCTTGTTATAAAGGGAAACAGGTGAGAAGTTCATTTAAATCAATAAATCATGTTGGTACTAATCGAACTTTGTAGTTACTTCATGTGGACATTTTTGGTCCTACCCAAACTCTAAGTCTTGGAGGTAAGAAATATTGTTTTGTTATTATATACGACTATTCAAGGTTTACTTGGGTGTTCTTTTTGGCTCATAAAAGTGAAACATTTGAATATTTCTTTAAATTTGCCAAAAACATACAAAATGAAAAGGGTTATTCTATTTCTTGCATTAAATCTGATCATGGAAAGGAATTTGAAAATCAAAATTTCTCTGATTTCTGTGATGAAAAATGGTATTCAACGTACTTTTTCTTCTCCATATACTCCTGAACAAAATAGAGTAGTTGAGAGAAAGAATAGAACTTTGCAAGAAATAGCTAGAGCTCTTCTTTTTTAAAACAAAACTCCGACTTATTTTTGGGCTGAAGCTATTTCAACAGCTTGTTATATTTCAAATTGAATATTTCCAAGACAAATTCTTGAAAAGACTCCTTATGAGCTGTTCAAAGGTAAAATTCCTAATATCTCTTATTTTCGTATATTTGGTTGTAAATGATTTATTCTGAGAAATCCTAATGATCATGTTGGTAAGTTTGATGAAAAGTCAGATGAAGGTGTAACATTCTGAATTCGACCCACTTCCGGGATCAATGAAATTGATGTTATTTCTCATTTCATTTTAGTAAGTCTTGCCCGGAATTGATCACTCTTGGGATACTAACCGATGGGGAATGGCTAACAAGGAAAATGGTACGTGGACCAGGGACCCGATCGCGAATTGAGCTCTAATTCCAAGGAACGATGAGGAAATATTTTGGGTAAATGTGGGTCAACCTTAGGAAAGTGATGGATTTGGTTTGGCCAATGACGTACGATTGGATCGCGGGTGATTCCGCAGACAACCGAAAGTGCACGCGGCGAATAAATCCCGAACTTAACCCGAACGATCGCGACCTCGGAACTAGCGAGAAATTCTTGCGTTCTCTTGGTAATCAAGACCATCACGACTCGAGTGACCCTAGGTCGATACGCGTAACCCCTAAACAGCCGCCCGTTAGTGAGAGACCCTAAAATTATAATTGAGTAATTTTGATTGTTGAATTAGATCCAGACTTAAACGTTGAATTTCATGGACGACGCGACTATTTTGCGAGGATGACGTCGTTTTAGTGTGGCCAACTATATTTGGGCTCAATACGATCGAAAAATGAAAATTTAGCCTGGAAGCGAAAAATTACGATTTTGCCCTTGGACCCTACCCTTGCATTCTGAATTTTGAAGATTATTAGAAGGCATTTTGGGGTTTAATTGTAGACTTAATCAGCCCCATTAATTTTGAAAATGATGGGCACGTTTGCCCTTAGATATTTGGAGAAGATTCAATTATGGTCATTGGTGTGAGGGCATGATGGTCATTTGTGGGGGGAGTTGCTCAACCACTCCATTAAGCCAATAATGCATAAACTCTCCACTCACTCTCTCTCCTGTTATTTCCTCACCATCACCACTGGCCACTCTCTCCCCCAAGGTCCCCCTCTCTTCCCTTTTCTTCTTGGTCGTGTGAGGAGCTCACCGCCGCTGCCGGAGGAGTCATCGCCGCCTCGCGTTGCCGCACGCCACCCGCCGAGCGCCACTCGTCCGCTTCACCTAGCCTCACCACCCTCATCGATCACTCCCTCGCTCTCTCGCCATTCTCTCCTCTACTTTCTCCCCCTCAACCGCGGGTGATCAGCCCACACCGCTGCTCGTTGGACTGCCACCGCACACGAGCACCACTAACTACCGCCGTCTACCTATCTCGCTGTCACGCCACCACCACTCATTCCCTCTCCGTCGTCCTATACACCACCGACCAGCACCATCCTCTCCCCTCTCCCCTCGCCGCCTTGAACCGCCACCAGTCACAGCCACCGATCACCGCTGAGGAGCCATCGTCCGCCGTTGCAAGACCAATTCTGTCCGCCTGTTTTCCCATCGGTTCATCCGCCTATTGGAGCTTAGGATTAGGAGAGTAATTAATCTTAAACCCTAATTAGGCCACTAAGCATTTATAGATGGAATTAGGTGGATTTAGGGGTTAAATTAGGGTGTTTTTAGGAGTAATTAGTGGCTGATGTTAAGGTTGGTTTTGTGCTGAATTTAGTGGCTTAATGTGCTGATTTGGGAGTGGAATAATTGCTTAGATCGACCTGATTTGGTGGCTGTCCATAATGTGATTAATTGGACTAAGTATGGCTAATCTAGAGTTCAATTGTGGAATTTCCGAGTAGGACTTGATTCATCTTGAAGTGGCTGATTTGTGCTCATTCTCGATCAATTTTTGCGATGCCATGTTGCGTGTTGAATGTGGTCGAGTAGTGAGGAGATTAATGGGCCATTAGTTGTGAAATTTTTATATGGTTAAGTGTATATGATCATGTGCCAATATTGTGCTGTGGCCGAATTGAATAATTGGGTTAAATTGAGCATGTTAATGTGACAACCTAAGCATGTTAAATGATTATTGGAGCACGTCATGGCATTTGTTTGAGCATGACTTGGCATGATGTGTTTATGTGCCATTGTTGGAATTGGGTGCTCAGTGTGAATCTTATTGTTGCCCTAGTGTCGGACCGTATGGCCACGCATTTTGCATGTTGAGCATTGGCTTAATACGAGAACTATGCGAGTATGCGTACCTAACATGAGCATGTGATCACTTAATCGCCCTGATGCGTTTTACGCGGAGCTCAGATAAAATTTGGTGTGTGCACGTGTGATCACTATAAGCCCTGATGCGTGTTACGTGGGATATTGAATCAGTCCTGATGCGTTTTACACAAGACAATGCCCGGATTGTCGAAAGACGGCCAACTTGATGCGTTTTACGGATTCGGTCCATATATGGAGATCGGTGTTGCACTTGATGCGTTTTACGTGGACTAGAGACTTTGGACCTAATGTGTTTTCGTGAGCGAGAAAGTGTTAGATATTGATATAGACCTGATGCGTTTTACGCGAGTCAGACCTAATGCGTTTTACGCAGGTCGAACTCTAAATAAGAAATTGGCAATGTGCAAGTGTGCATTATTGAGCTGGATTATGAGCATGGCATATCGATGGCATGTGTGTGCAAAGAGTGCATCGGCAAGTGTGCGAGCATGTGCAAATCGGTGAACCGTGTGTGCTGCAGACGTCAAGGAGCATGAGCATGTGCATGACGTACGTGTGGCTAGTATGTTCACGTATGTGCCAGTATTGTGATTATTATATGCCTAACTGCAGGGTCGTGATATGTTCGATCTGAGCGCAAGAGCCTAGGTCAAATGATTGTTGAATTGGTGTTGTGTGATTGTTTGCCTGTCAGGAAGTGCATGTTAGCCTAGTTTAGGTTTGGGGGTTTACTCACTTTGAAATTCGTTCTCACGATTGTTAAACCCACATTTTCAGACTCCCAGCCTTGAGGATGTCCAAAGTGCCCATCCGTTTTGGGATCCCGTCCCGATAGACAGGGGATGTGATCGAGTACCCGTAGAGAGCGGGGATACGATATTAGGCATTTCACCATCGTATAGGTCAATGTGGATGAGCAGCACTTTCAAGCCCACGAGTATATAGGTTGGTGTTTTAGGGACTAACTGAGACCCACGGCCCTCTCGGGACTTTTGATGTCCCGTTCAATGGGCTAGGTGGCATAGATCCCCAGTGCGCCGATGGAGACCTGGCGAGCCCTGAGTACACATCTGAGGGGAGTTCTAGTTCTAGCCGCCGGCCTATTGTCTGGGAGGTTGTGAGCGGACCCGATGGACAAGGACCCGGTGGGTGCTGCGATTCCGGCCCAAGCCTATGGAGTCGGGAAGGCGAGCCCGAGCTGATGGACCAGGACCCCGGCGGGGAGGGCGAGCTTGAGGAGGTTGATTCAGAGGAGGAGCCGGCAGAGGCCGAGTCCGAGCTGGATTCCATAGACTTCGAGGATGAGCCGTCTGATAGCTCTTCTAAGTCCTCGAGATCCGACCCGGACTGGGTACCGTAGGGTTAGCATTAGCCTTAGATAGGTCAGGCTAACACCTTTTGACCTGAGCCCTTCCTTAGTTAGTAGTTTGACCGCCCGAGCCACCTACCCCTTTTTGCAATTAGTGGCCGTCGACTCGCTTTTGATTTGTGGTGTGTATTTTGGTGTAAATGGATAATGTATATGTTTCCCTGGTTAATGCAAGTGTATATTTATAATGTTGTTTGTTGTTTATGCTATCCTTGGTCACGGTGTTTATTTGTACGGGTGTTTATATTGCTTCCGCATTTGCCTTGATCTCTATTTGGGTTTTGGGTCGGCGACGCTTCCTGGGACATCACACAAATTCAACTTTGGTTGGGATGTTCGTGTGCCGTAGGGTTCGAGCCGTGACAGAAGGTATTTTTCTTGGATACTCAACAAGCAGAACCTACAGAGTGTACAACAAAAATACTCAATCAATGAAAGAATCAATGAACGTCAAGTTTGAAGACTCAATTCAGACTCAACAAGATGACTCTGATTCTGAAAATCCAACATCTGAACAATTTGACAAAGCATTTGATGAGCTGGCAGAAGACAGAAGTGATCAGAATCAAAGATCTGATGAAATTTCAGAATCATCAAATCAAGAAAACAATGAGGAATCATCAAATCCTGACAATGAAAGATTCAACAAAAACTGGAAGCATAAATCCAGTCATCCTCATGATCTTATCATTGGAAACATAGATGAAGGAATCAAAACAAGGGCAAAGGCAAGAGAAGTTATAAACTCGCTGGCTCTTATCTCTGAAGCTGAACCAAAGAATATTGATGAAGCCTTAAAAGATGAAAGTTGGATTGAAGCCATGCAAGAGGAACTGTTACAGTTCAAGATCAATCAAGTGTGGGAACTTGTTCCGCGACCCAAGAATCACCTAGTTATTGGTAAAAAATGGGTATTTTGAAATAAACTGGATGATCAGGGAAAAGTCATCAGAAACAAAACAAGACTTGTAGCCAAAGGATACTCATAAAAGGAAGTAATAAATTATGATGAAACATATGCTCTAGTGGCCAGGTTAGAAACAATAAGAATTTTATTAGCTTATACTTGTTTCTGTAAATTTAAATTATTTCAGATGGACGTCAAAAGCCCATTCTTGAATGGCTATATCAAAGAAGAAGTATATATAAAGCAACCGCCAGGTTTTGAAGATCTGTAAAAGTCTAATAAGGTATTTTGTTCGGTGTTTATTTGTGTGCTAGATTCCAGTCAGATCCAAAAGAATCTCATCTTACAGCAATCAACCGTATTATCAAATATATTGGCACCAATCCTACACTTGGATTGTGGTACCCAAAGGAATCAAATTTTAATGGGTTAATACGACGAAAAATCCTAAACTGGTACACCTGTGACAATTTTACCCCGAACTATTTTTTTTGACCACAAAAATCCTAAACCGATACATCTATGATAAATTTACCCCGAATTATTTTTTTTTTTAACCAACAAAAATTTCAAACTGGTACACTTGTGACAATTTTACCCCGAACCATTTTTTTTTATCACCAAATATCTCACATTTGGTACATACGTAACAATTTTAACTAGTATATTTGTGACAAATTTACCCTATGTTAGTGTCCGTTAAATTATATTAATATTGCAAAAAATCACAAATTGATAAACTTGTGACAAAAAGAGGGTAAAACCCAAAATCGGTACACATGCCAATTATCACTTGTCATTAAACTTAGCAATTTGATAGTAAAATTTAACAGAAATTAACGGAGGGTAAATTTGTCACGGTGTGTACTAATTTGGGGTTTTTTGGTGACCAAAAATTAGTTTGAGGGTAAAATTATCACAAGTATACAAAAGTGTGGGGTTTTGAGGATCAAAAAAAAAAAAATAGTTCGGGGTAAATTTGTCAGTGTGTACCAGTTTAGGGTTTTTCATGGTATTAACCCAATTTTAATCTCATTGGATATTTTGACGCTAATTATGCTGGTTGTAAGATTGACAGGAAAAGTACATCTGGAATATGTCAATTGTTAGGACACATGCTTGTGTCATGGTATTCAAAGAAGCAACAAACTGTAACTCTTTCTATAGCAGAAGCAGAGTACGTCTCACTTGGAAGTTGTTACGCTCAAATCCTCTGAATGAAACAACAATTGAGAGACTTCAACGTCAAGGACTCAACTGTGGAGATTAAGTGTGACAATAATAGCGCCATTAATCTGACCAAAAATCGTATTCTGCATTCGAGAACTAAGCATATTGATATTAAGCATCATTTTATTCGTGATCATGTTTTAAAAGGAGATATTAATATTCAATTCATAGATACTAAACAACAATTAGCTAACATTTTTACCATACCTCTAGTAAAGAAGAGTTTTGAACTTATTAGAGATAGACCGAACATTATTAACCCTCTTTATTGAGCTGTGTAGTATAAAATCACATTGCATCTGTGATCAAGCACATATTTGAAGCATTCAGTTTTGGCCCGAAAACATTCTTATAAAAGGTATGTATCTTTTACATATTTGAATAATATATTTGATTGACGTGTTTGCTTAAATTAAGTTGATTGATACCGTTTGGGAATAAAAATCCCCAAAAATTTTGGAACACAATTTTTTAAATTTCTATTAACTATCAATTGACAGTTACCAAAAACGGTACTATAAACCCTTCTTCTGTCCTTTCGTTTCTCACTCTCTCTCACAAACACTCTACATTTCTACACTCGACCTCTACATCTCTCGAATCTCTAAAACCCTAAAAATCCTACCTTTCTTTCCGACTTCTCAAAATTCTTCGATGGCTCCTAAAACGACCTCCGAATCGAAGAAAACAACGAAGGGTTCAAGGAAATCAAACCGTCTTGCTGGGATGATAACTAGGGCACAACAAGAAGGCGAACCAGAACATATCGACATCACTAATACGGAATCTGATATGGAACAGTATGAAGGTTACAAATCTCCGAGAACTCCTATTTATGAGCGAGATCACTTTGTTAAAGCAAGGCGTTTGATTAAAACTATCAAACTACTTCAAGCAAATCGAAGTGATCAAAGCACTGTCAATGCAGTTTGTACTGCATTAGGTTTTCTGTCTGAACGAGAAGTTATTGAGGTATATGAGAAGGGTTTGAGGATGAATAGAATACCTGTTGCTGAGAAAGGTATAGTCTTGAGGGAAACATTTGCTGCTGATAAGACACCTAAGACACAGAAAACAGGGACCTCTAGAAAAGGCAAAGAAAAAGTGGGGGAAGCATCGAATATGGGTTCAGATGATATATCTGTTGATAGACTTGCAAAGGAACCGCATACTACATAGAAAAGCAAAAATGTTGACCCTAGAAAGGAGGACAATGATGAAAAATTGTACACTGAATTTGTGCCTCTCTCGGGTATTCCTCCTGATGATCAAAAAAAGGATGGTCTGTTCAGAAACAAGGCTCATCAGATTGCATATAATTCTCTTTTAGCCAGAGGAGTTCTAAACAATAGGATAGTAGACTTCACATTCTTTGAAAATTTCAATATCAGGATTCAGCAGTTAGTTGCTTATCTTGATCTCGTGAAAAAAATATCTCTCTCTCTCTCTCTCTCTCTCTCTCTCTCTCTCTCTCTCTCTCTCTCTCTCTCTCTCTCTCTCTCTCTCTCTCTCTCTCTCTCACAAGGTGTACCCTGAACTCACTGCCTACTTTTATTCTAATCTCTCTTTCAATTCTCCTTCTGAGATGGAATTCTCTGTATTTCAAACTGATTATAAGTTGACAGTCTTGGATCTCTCTGCCATATTAGATTCAACACATATTGAATTCTCGTTTATTCCTATCACTTCTGATTTGGCTTATAGATCTTTGTCTGGAAACTCTTCTTTTCTCAAAGGTTCATCATCTCATGTTTCTCACAGCCTTTTTCCTCTTAATTCCATTGTTCTACACAAAATAATCATCAACTGTCTTAGGCCCAAAGGTTCTTCCAAAACTGATGTTTCTAGATATGAGGCCAAGATAATCTGGGCTATTCAGAACACTATTCCTCTTTCATTGTCACATATGATATTCTCCAAATGTACCGAACTATCAAGAAGGGTAAAGGTCAACTCCCTTATGGAGCTCTGATCACTGCTATCTTTGAGTATCTCAAAATTTCCATTCTAGATAAACTCAAAGGTAAAACTCTTCTAGTCATGACTATCGGAGAACTCATGATGACAAAGATGGGTTACAAGTTTGATGGTACAAACTGGATAAATAGAAAGAATGAAATTGTACCAATTGAGTTGTTGGATGCACAAAAAACTGACTCTATGAATGTTAGTATTGAACCCGAGGAGGAGGAGAACATTGAACCTTTAGTCAGAAAAAGGAAGTTGCAGCAACTTGATCTAAGATCATCAAGTAGGTCATCAAAGAGAAAACTTATTGTGGCTAGTGATTCTGACAACATGGATATATCATATGGTAAATCTGATGAACACTCTGACATTGATGAAAAAAGCATCGAAGAAAGAAGGTTCACTCAGTGGCTACAAAATGAAAAAGGCAAGTATAAAGCCCGTGACAACAGACACGCTGCTCATCAACTTGAGATTCAACGACTGAGAGATGAGGATGACAACTTGATGCAGTCATTTAGTGACCTCATCAACCAAATTGTGATGGAAAGTCAGAAAACTGAAATGGCAAGAGCAGAAACAGAAACTGAAAATGCTCAGATGTTTGAAGCAGGACCTTCTCAGGGACAGGGGGAGCTAGAGCCTGAGTTTCAGCATACAAATGTTCTGGAGGCTGACAGACAGGGGGAGCATGACCAACATCAAGAAACTGGTCATGAATTGATTGGTATTGAGGTTCAGGAAATCCAAAGCAAACAATTGTCAGATCCTTCCGAAGCAACATCTGATGATTTTCCTCTTGAAGGAACTGAACATGACAATATTGTCAGTGAGATTCCACCAGAAGCTCAATACTCAAGAAAAGGAAAGCAAGTTGAATCTGCAACCACCACTCCTTCTGGACATCATATCTCTCCATCACTGACAGATCATGAAGCAATCACTGATCTAAGATGGAGGCAAGCAGCAGTTCAACATGAACTTCGAGCACTCAGAAATGATTTTCGAGAAGGCATACAGGAACTCAAGGACTTGATGGAAGCTCGAGTTAACAATCTGAAAACACAAGTCAGAACTGATATACACCTTGCTACCATTGCTACTGCAAATATTGAAGGCAAGATAAATCAACTCTCAACCAGTGTTGAACAACGATTGAATCAACTGTCTTGCTTCAGTCTCATCCAAGTTCCTTTCCCTCCTGCACCCTCTGCATCTTCTGGACCATCTGTTCCATCAACTCCTCTGGCAAACCAGCCAAATTGATCTTTTCAATTTCATTTCAAACTTGTTTGACTTGTTGGACTTTATCTTGAATGTTTTTCTCATGACATCTGACACTAGTTGTTGAACTATGATTTGAATTTGGATGCTATTGATTATGATATTATCATGCTACCTTTTTTTGCTGATGTCAAAAAGGGGGAGAATGTGTGGAATGTGTGGTATGCCAAAACAGAGAATATGAACGGATAATGTGAATGCTACACTATACATTGCTTTATGTGCTTTAAATGTTATATTCTCTGAATAGAGTATTTGCTTACACAAATATTTTTAAAGCATATGGATAGTTTTGTCATCATAAAAAAAAGGGAGATTGTTGAGAAAAATCCCGAATTAGTTTTGAAGAATGACAAAACAATCCTTTTTGACCAAAATTATACTTAAATTATTTGATGCAGGCAAATACTGAGCCATCAGACTTAAATATTAAGTCATCAGACTTAGTCAATGAAAGGACTTTATCATCAGACTCAGAATTTCTCATCAGATTCAATAAGTGTTATTTTTGGCAGGTTTATGCAGGACGATCAATTCGATCTTAAGATATTCTATTTTGGTAATCACAAAATTATTCCTTAAACATGAAGAACTACACTTATGGAAACCAAGATTTGATTGTATGGGCGATCAAATCACTCGGAGATAATGGATCTTTCTCTAATGGCTATGCATTTTCTTTTGGGAAGTTTCTCCAATGGACTAATTTGGAGAAAAATCCTCTAAAGACCATCCAACGAGTAGATTGGAAGTGGAGGAGTATAAAAGGAGTGCATACGTCGAACAAAGAGAGAATTAGAATCGACAATTCTAAAGTTTGAATAGAGCTTCGTTCTTACACACTTGTGGTTATAGTTTTCCACGTTGTGATTTTAGAGAGAAAATTACTTGAGTATTGAGTGTACGTGATAGTGTGATTCATCATCTAAAAAGCACTGCTCTTTTAATCTTTTAATGATTCAATAGTGAAACACAATCAATACGCTGCCAACATGGAGAGTGGACGTAGGCTTAACAAAGCCGAACCACTATAAACATCAGTGTGCAATATTCTCTATCCCTAAACTCTCATGTATCATTGTTAACATCATACTGCATACATATCTTTCAAACGAATTCATCACAACATCATCGTAGTCATCAGATATAATCATCTGATGACAATTTATCATCAGACGCATTCATCTGACGAAAAGTTTTGTATAAGTTTGTCAAACGCAGACATCTAATATTGTGAGTTTAAGTTGTTGATCTTGATTATATTCATTCCACAATTTTAATTTATCAAATTTGATATAATCACATATTCACCCCCTCTAGGTGATAGCACTAGCCCTAACAAGTATTCTTAAGTTTTAGAGCTCCTGATGCTCGCAAAGGATTCACGGATCACCCTTGCAACAAATTAGTAAATACAAGGACTAAGGTCTTTAAAGATGGAGAATTACCAAAAAAATCCTAAACTTATTATACTTTTGTCAATTCAATCCTAAACATTTTAATTATGTCAATTAAGACCTAAACCTTTTATTTTTTTGTCAATTGAATCCATCCAACCAAATTTAGCACCAAATCATTAACATGGACGTCAGCCCTCCTATATAGCACGGCCGGCGCTGACATAGATAATTTTTAATATCTTTTCCAATTTATTATTGATTTTTTTTTTTATTTTCTTTCCTTTTGGCATGTGGCCAATGACTAGCCATAGGCCAGTGCGTCACGACCCTCGCTAAAAGGCTGCAGGGCCACCCTTGCCCAAGCTACAAGGGCTGCGACGCACTTGCCTGTGGCGGGTCGCCAGCCTTGGCCGAGCATCGTCCATAGGCCAAAGGAAAAGAAAAAAAGGAGAAAAGGAAAATTTTAATAAAAAATAAAAATATTTAAAATTTATAAAAAAAACTATCCATGTCAACATCGGTGGTGCCACATGGGACACTCAACGTCCACGTCAGCAATTTTCGGTCTTAATTAGCTTAATGGACTGAATTTAGAGAGGTTGACTTTTGATAATTGTGGGAGTTTGAAGGAAATCGACAGCTCCATTGGAAAGCTAGTGTGGTTGCTTGACTTGAATATTACCCATTGTGGGCTCATTGAACATGTGCCTGATGAAATTGGGGGGCTAGTGATGCTTGAGCGCTTCTCTTTGAAGAGCCGCTACAATGTGTAGACTACCCACCGCTATCGGCAACTTAGCATCATTAATGGAGTTGGACCTTTCAATGACTAAAATTACAAGCCTGCCGGATTCCATAGGAAAGTTAAGGTGTTTCTTAGATCTCAACCTACTAGGCTCAGGAATCACTAAAATTCCAAACACAATTGAAGGTTAGTGGAATTGTGACATCTTTGTCTGAAAGACACTAAGATGAAACAGCTTCCGGATTCCATTGGAAAATTAAAATCATTGTGCACTCTGAATTTGTCATGTCACATGACCGAAGTAAATTCAAATCAATGGGACTTTCCCAAAGCTATTGGAATGTTGGACAAACTTGAGGAGCTTTATCTCAGTAGTCGCAAAGAGTTGATAGGCGAAATTCCTGATGAAATAGGATATCTATCCTCTCTAAGAGTCCTAGATTTAAGTGGGACCAGAATCTATCGGGTTCTGGGAACAATCAACATGCTTTCTCGCCTCTCAACACTTGACTTAACATGGTGCGATCAGATTACAAAGTTGCCTGAGCTTCTGGCGAGTTTAGTCCGTTTACTTGTTAAATCTCACTAACTGAAGGTGGTCCCAAATCTCTCAAAGCTCGCCAATCTGGTAGAGTTGGTCCTATCCGATGACTCTGAGTATCGATATTTGTCAAACCTAATGCATACATGTGACTTGGCGTGAATTGGAGGACTATCCAAACTTAAGAAGTTGGAGTTGTGTCTTCTCAATATCGCTGCACCGCCAACAGAGTTGGGTCTACTTTATCTTCTAGAAGATCTTGCTTTGTGTGGTCTACATCTGCACCCCTTTGTTGGGTTCATTAAAAAAAAACAAAGCAGCGGAATATGTAACCCTAGATGAGAATCCATGTGTATATTGAAATCGAAGGGAATATCAAACGCACCTTTTGCGGATCGAGGATAAATCGATGGCGATTGTGTCCGGATTAGCGCCCCAAGCGTTGCGCCTCTACCGTATCCACACACACGAACGGAATTCTTCAACGATCCACGTGCTAGCGAAAGATCTTGAAGTTTCTTTCTTGAACGCTTTTTGATTTTCGATGCTCGTCGAAGAAAACCCTAGACAGAGAACGATTCTCTATCTATTTATATATCCTCATTATCCAGCGGAATTAAAAGAAGTGGGCCGGGCGATTTGGGCCCACGTTTAATCGTTATCTCATAACGCGCACGACCGCATAGATAATTCAAAAAGAGAAGTAGATCAAGGCGTATAGAAAATATTAAATCCGTTCGCTATTGTGTGCGACCCTATAGGTTCACTAAACATTAGCAGTGTGCTCAAAACCCTTTTGGCCCACAAGTCATAAGCGGTCTCTAGCAAGACATTATGACTACCTAAGTATAGTGAAGATCGGTTTTCCGACACAACCTAATCCACAACTAATATTAGAGTATCAACATTGATTGATTCTTAGGGCAGACCACTAGCACCTCGAGCAGCCACGGCCTTCTTTACTTTCTCTAGAACTCCACAATTTCAGCTCGACAAGATCGCCACCATCCAACTTGCAAATTCTGTCAAATTTGACGCTTCATTCCCCGCGATTGCAAGAAATTCAACTCAATGAACTTTTGCAATTGCAGAGCTTATGTTTGGAGATGTGTGACCTTGAGAGCTTATCCATACCATCTAGATTAAGGACGCTGAAAGTAAAACGTTGCCCCAATCTGATTGAGATTCAGTTTCTTGGTATGTCGGCATCACTGGAGGAATTATTAATTGTCAGCTGCGGGTCATTTGAAAGGATAGTATCCGGTGAGGTAGGATCTCTCAGGGTCCTCGATCAATCGGAGTCATTCTTCCAGTGAGTCGAGCTATTGTTCATCGGGAGTACTTCTTCACAATGCCTTAAAGAAACTAAAAAAGATTCGATTGGAGCGCTGCAAAAACCTACTTGAGATTCAAGTCATCGGTACATTGTTATTATTGCAAGACATCTCGGTTGTAAGTTGCGATGCTATTGAAAAGTTAAGCGGTATATCGAACTTGAAGAACCTTCACCATTTGGTCATCTATGAGTGCTCTAGGCTGCAGGTTGTTAAGGGCCTTGACGAACTAGAGTTTTTGATGGAGTTGTTTGTCGACAAGTGTCCTTCACTGGAAACATTGCTTGACATATCGAACTCGAAAATACCGGATGAGTGCCAAATACTAGTTAGATGGTGCGAGAAGTCGCTTGACTCTTCACCAAATGATTATATTCGTTTCAAGAGTTACAAAACGACGGCTCAACAAGGTGCGCCTCAAACAGAGACAAACAAGGTGAGCCTCGACCAGGATTTTATCGTAACACCAAAGAATTTCACCTAAAATGGGAACAAGATGTAAATTTCTTTTTAACAGTGTGTTCTAAAATAAAGTAGTTAGAAGCACGCCACTGCACACACCTATCATACTTCAGATAAATTTATAGAAAGTTCAAGAATTGAATCGACAATGTAAATTTACCAAAAATTATAACAGCCTTCAACCAGTCTATAGAATCATTTTTTCACTTGCAAATGTCTAGGATTCTCAATTTTTCCCTACCATAACCAACCAAACGTCACCATATGAGAGGAGACATCTGATACAGGCAACGGTCTTTCCTTTCCATTTTATTTGGTCCGCTCTCTTTGGTCATATTCTTCCATTCATCGACTTTACCTACAATTTCTGTTTATACTGACATGAAAATGGAACTTCCAACTCGTAGGCTGAATTTTTGACCCTAATGTAACTGATCAATGGTAGGTTAAATTGATAAGTTAATGGTTACTCCCTGTCTGCAGTGATAGATGTCTTGTTTCATCTAGTGCATATTTATTTTAGTTTCCTGCAGTAAAAGTGTCTTTTGCTTTTGCATCTTTCGTTAATGCATTCACCTTAATGTTGTTTTTTTTGTCAGAAAATGAAATTCACTCGCTAAGAAAAGATAGTAGGACCCAATAAATGGGAGAAAATATTCAGTGGTATGATCTTTGCCACGTCACTTGACTATGTGGCATACATGTTCCATTAAAAGAGTGACATGTGTCAGCGGCGTGGAAATTAAAAAAAAAGAGGAAAATTTGTCGGCGCCCTCCCCCTCTCTTGCCTCTTTAATTGCCTCGCTCTCTCCATTTTGTGTCTTCATCCCCTCTCTCTCTCTCTCTTTTTATTTCAAATTTCACACCTCTCACCTCTCTCCTCTCTCGGGTCTTAAAAATCCTCCGACCACCTCCGACGAGAACCACCGGACGCTCCCTCTCGGCGACGGAGGCTTGGTGGAACCGGGTCGGCTCCCTCTCGCCGAGAGATCGAGAGGCTTGATGGAATAAAGATAGGCGGTTGAACTCCCCGCCGGGAGGCTCCCTGCCATCCGGGCCGCCATCTCCTCAAGAACTCTCCCTCCCCATCGGAAGAGATCGAGCCAGGTTCGAACTGACCCGGCAAGGTGTTCGATGATATGGGCGAGAGGAATCTCGTGTGTTGGAATTCATTGTTAGGTTCTTTGGGCCGGAACGTTAGGGCGCCGGGAGACATGGGTGGGCGCTGGATGCTGCTTTGTGTAGACAAGATGCGGAGATGAATGTTGTCTCTTGGACGATAATGGTTGCTGGGTATGCTCGGAATGGAATGCGTGGACAAGTCGACCGAAAATATGTTTGACGAGATGAACGGAGACTTGGTGGAGTTGGACCAGGTGGCCCCGGTAGCCTCTTGGTGGTAATCATTGGATTGAATTGCTCGGAGTTGGGAAATTTGAAACTTGGCGGGTGGATCCATTCATATGTCGTAGAGAAAATACGTGCTAGAAATCAGCAATTGTCTGTCATCGGATTGAATGGCATGGGTGTCTCTATATTGAATGAGTTCTATGTTCTGTTTATCACTAGAGAAGATTTGGATGTAATCTTGCGTTTCATGTACTATGATGCAATACCATAACCTAATGAGGAAACAGGAAATTGATACAATCTCTTTTTTAGCAGTGCTTGTGAAGATTTTCTCCCCAATTGAGTTCACAGCAACGAATGTCAATGTGCAGTTTGCCTCCAAACATTTGCTTGGTCAATTTGCAGTAGGAACAAAAATTAAAAGAAATCATCACACCGAATCCTGAACACATCCAAATCATTACTTTCATGAATCCATGCATAAAAAACTTTTGACGAATATTTAGTTACATTAAAGGGTGTCAATAGTATTTTAGTAGGTATAATACTCGAGTCGTAATTTACAAAGCACATAACTGCTTACACCCAAAAGCAGATTGTTGTATTGATCAACAATTTAACATATGAATGCTTGATACTTCTTTTCGCTAACCTCTTCCAGGTGCCAACGTGCAAAATTTGGATACCCCATTTTATCTCTAGACTTGGTCATTGTGCTTGTAATGTCAAAATAATCCTTTCTCAGCCAACAGGAATGAAACTTGCAGCAAAAGAAAGCATAAAACAAAATCTTGGCCCCAGGGTTCTGTTGCCCAATTTACTAAAATTGTTTGTACGTTCTACCATCCTTTCATCTGTTCTTTAGAGGTCAAGTATTTGTGTGTTGATGCGCGCAAGAGACAGAGATGCATAATCCATTAATCCATTCACGAGGAAAATTTTACATTTTGCCTGTAGCAAGAGTTCCATAGACGAACATCACCATTGCATTTCATTTCTGAAGAATCCAAAATCAGAATGTTTCCAAAGTATCTGTACAATTCATTAAATGCCACCGGAACGGATGATACAAAAGAATGGGAGCCACTATCAAAGTACCAAGATACTCCGAACAAGTATTCTTCACGGATGACAATTGACGTTAGTTAGAGCTTTTGAAATGTAATCAAATGGCGCTCAAACCTTCTTGCTTGATGCAGGATTCACCAACAAACCTTTGCAGTCCGAACGAGCGAAGACATTGCAGGCCGTAGCACACGGGCAGGAAGTATTGCTGTGAAAAAAGTCCCCTCTTTACCCTTTCTAGGCTGCAGCGCACAAAGCCTCATCCGATGCATCTGGCCGGTCTCCTCCTGACTCGGCTTGAACTATCACCTTTCTAAGCATCTCGTGTATAGACAATGTGTGCTTGTGGCTCTTATCACCGGCCACGAACTGGATCTGTAATTTGAGAATGCCATTCAATCCGATGATTACGGTCGTCCAAGAGGCTGTGCTTCTCCGTGGCATCTTCTTGAACACCTCGTAGGCTTCATCTATCGAGCCGCAGCTAGCATACATGTGTATAATGGCATTGTTCAGAGTGATCGACGATTGCTGATTTCTAGCACGTATTTTCTCTACGACATATGAATGGATCCACCCGCCAAGTTTCAAATTTCCCAACTCCGAGCAAGCCGACAGCGCAGCTACCAGGGCCACCTGGTCCAACTCCACCCGAAGTCTCCGCATCTCGTCAAACACGCTCAGCGCTTGTCTACGCATTCCATTCCGAGCATACCCAGCAACCATTATCGTCCAAGAGACAACATTCATCTCCGCATCTCTCAAACACGCTCAAGCTTGTCTACGCATTCCATTCCGAGCATACCCAACCATTATGTCCAAGAGACAACATTATCTTCTGGGTCCTCCGGGTAGAACCACGGCTCGATCTCTCTCCGATGACCTGTTCTTCAGAGGGAGCCCTCCGACCCCGACTCCATTCCACCAAGCCTCCGTCGCAGCTGAGAGGGAGCGTCCGGCGGTGCTCGTCGGAGGTGGTCGGAGGATTTTTTAAGACTGAGAGAGGAGAGAGGTGAGAGGTGTGAAATTTGAAATAAAGTAAGAGAGAGAGAGAGAGAGGGATGAAGACGCAAAATGGAGAGAGCGGAAGCGCGCGCGTAATTAAAGAGGCAAGAGAGAGGGGGGGGCGCTGACAAATTTTCCTCTTTTTTTAATTTCCACGTCAGTGACACATGTCACTCTTTTAATGGAACATGTATGCCACATAGGCAAGTGACGTGGCAGTATCATACCACTGAATATTTTCTCGATAAATGGGCATCGGTACATAAGAGCTCTCAAAGGGCTTGGGGAGGAGACAAGACCCAATTCAGAGGTAGATAATTTCTTTTATGGGTTTTGGCAACCCAGTTCACTAAAAGTCTGTGATTCATCGCTTTGTTTTCAGATATGCTCGAGTTGGGGTTCCATTTGTTAAAGCTCTTTAACCCAGCCACAACCAAGTCGATGAGATTGATTGGATCGGGTTTTCTGTTCTTGATGATGGCCTGGTTGCAGCGCCTTCCATATATTCCACAGGGTCGCAGCAACCAGCTCTAGACTCGGAGAGTTACTCGACTTTCCTTTCAAATTCCCTAACCAGCCTTCAATTCATGTAAGGCCCTGGCTTGAGATGTGGATGGGGTTCGACCAATTCCCTTCGTCCTAGGACACAACAAAAACAGGTGCTCCACAGTTTCCATGCTTCGCTTGTACAAAGAGCATGTGGGATCAAGTATAATTTACCTCCAAAATAAGTTCTCTTTAATTGGGAGAGCATTCTGGCATAAATTCCACATGAAAATTCTGACCTTAGGTGGAGAGTGCAAATTCCATATATCTGTCCAGAGGGTGGGAGGAGGTTGGAAAGAAGCTGAGGCGTGGTTTTCATTCTGTTTATCTGCTTTCTCTCGGATGTGGTTGTATCATCTTTTAACTGTGTACTTGCCTGCTTGCGTTCGAGTCCATACTAGCTGGTCTTTCTCTATTTGAGGTTTGATAGGGATAGCAAGGATTTCTCTCACTGATTGATCGTCAAAATATTCTGTTTAAGTTGTTTTGTCCCATCTGCCTTCCCTCATCGACAATGAGTTCGAGGAGACAAAGCGTGGTTCGTCTTTATTAGCAGAACCTCCTATAATTCTCCTCTTCAGCCATATATCATCCCCGATTCTTATCTGTGAACCATTCCCTACGCCCACATCACTTGAGGTGAGTTAGAGTCTCTTCCTAGAAGCAGACTTTGCCAACCCCCGAGGGGGCGTTGTCCCTTTCCCACGTGCCAGAAATCTCTATTAAGAAAATAAAGTCCCTTAAACGCATTGCTCAAAAGAGTTTGGGTTGTTACTCAGACGCCAAGCCTGCTTTCCAAACATTGATTTATTGAAGGAAAGCAGGTCTCTGAATCAGACCGGCCTTACTTATCCTTTCTTGTCTTCAGGATATCCCGTCTTCCAGTGAATTCCAGCTTTGGTCTCATTGGTTTTCCACCATAACGAAGCAACTTCCTGTTCAATAGCCTTACAAATAGTTCAATGTTAGAGATTTTCACTTCTGGACATTTCGAGGGATATGGAAGGTCATAATGTGCTTTGTAGATGAACTTTATTTGGAAAAGTAAAACCGACTTGAAGGAAAGAAAAGGGGATCTTACACTACATGGACTACTAAATCATCATTCTACGGTATATAGACTCATGATGTCTTGCACATAAGAGCCATGAGTTTGCTGTACCTTTGTTTGTCAAAAGGCAAAACCAATGTTAAGGAAAAGATTTATTTGATGACAACTGCATTTTCTCATCCTAGAATACTGGCTAAAGAAATCTTATATTTCATGTAGGAGGAGGCTAAAATGATAGGGGATGCCAAAGAGCCTGATACCGAGCTTCAGCTTCAGTTCCATCCATCTGCAAGTTCTCGGGATCATGAAATTAGGGAAGAGCCTCCCATTGACAATGTCAGAGAAGGGACTCCACCTGGAAAGTAAAATTAGACGACGGAGCAAGACTCAAACTCTATAAGTATTTCACCACCATCGTCTATGTTTCAATCTACTATTATCATGTCACACGGACTAAAGAAGTATATATTGAACTTAACCACAACCTGTTTTTGCAGGTCTTGATGAGCTTACTCCACCAAGAACATTTTGTGAATGGTTCAAGACATGCTTAGCAAGCATATTGGAATGTGTCTGCAACCGCGACTTTCCTAGCATTAAAGCCGAAATTCTTTGAAGTTCGAAACAGAGGAAGCATATGAAGGACAATTCAGAATCCCTGGAGATGGAAAGACCAAGTCAAGTCTCGTCATTTTGGTTGATTGAAGAACTAAGTGATAGCATCAAAAGATAACTTTCAGACTCCTCTTATCAACCTCAAAGGCAACTACAGTCGAGGGACAAGCGTTCGAAACAAGAACTCATGTTGCATAGGATATTCCTTTGCATTGAGGATTCATTATCCATTTGTCAGAGGTAAGTCTTTCTCCTAGTGTAGCACAAATTGATTCCCTTATGGTTCAACTAACAAAGTGTTTTCTAATATTTGGCTTGTGTATGACAGTTTCTTCAACCTTCGACAGCATGTGATAAACCAATCGACGCCAGCCAGCGAGCTGATTGGCGCTGATATACATTTTCAGCCAATGATTAGGTGGTTGGTTAGCATTAATCTCTGTCAACATTCATTGGCCGAGATTTAATAGAGGTTGCCTGATATTGGATGCAGTGGCTTCCTAAATAACAGACTTAACGCATTTTGTATACAAGTCATTTTTCATCATCTAGTGTGCACTTTTCTTTAATAAGGGAATCGTTCTCCAAAGTTGATAATCTGGTAGTTATTCGTTATCTGCTAAATTGCTCATGAATTGTTTGATCGTCGCAAGCAAGCCAAGAGAAAGGATTCACTTGTGGCCACGAGTTCTAAGGACCCTGATATCAAGCTTTCTCTTGACTCGTTCCTACTTCGGAACCAAGAACTACTTACCAAAATAGGAAGATTCAAACTCACTCATGAAATCACTGTGGTTATAATTGTAACCTACTATCATATCATACAGATAAAAGCACATTGAACATATTAATTCTAGCCTAACTTTGCTGGCTCCCCCCCAAACCAACTATATAGATCTTTGTACAGATTTGAAACCTTATTTCACGAGGAAATTAAAGACTTATTTGCAAGACTTATTTGAATGAATTTCCCTCCACCAACCACGCAAATCTTTGAATCTCTGATGATCATAATGACATAGTAATTTTAGCATTTCACAATGCTTGGATGATTTGCTGTTTTTGGTACTTTTGGATCCTATTCCCGGGGCTCTGCCTTTTATATATATGGAAGTCGCCTCATGGGTATGCCTTCTGATTTCAACAACGAAAGCTACGTGAAATTGTCTCTGCTCCAGCTTTAATGAAGCAGCGAAGAAGAATATTGCGCTAAAATGCTCTGTTGGAGTGTAATTTCAAAAAATCCGAGCAACATTGAGAAAGACTCTAGCAGTGCTTAAACAAATAACCAACAAACCAGAGAGAGAGCGATGGTACAGTTGCTTTTTCATCTTATTGTGCTGGTGCTTTGTCTGTGTGGAATTTCTGGGAGAAAGATTTAACATACAAGGAAAACATGATTGACAGATCTTGAACTGTCGAGGGTATGCGAGAACCAAGATAAAATTAAATCACACAGTTTAAATCCTAACCAACAAAACTGAAGATGGTGAAAACTCATCAGCATTCATACATCTGTCATACAGAGGGTTCTCGCGATGCAGTGGGTAGCTCTAGCTCGGGCTCAGATATAAGTGGAGAGACATAAAAGTCTACCATCTCCTTGGTTGCTTCTTCCAAACTTGGAGGATCCCACTGCACATCATTTGAAAAAACCCACCATGATTTCTGCCGTGTGAGTTGAGAAAATGTGTAATGGAAAAATTGGGACTAAATTTTACCTTTGGAGCGAAATCCTTATCCACTAACCGTGCCCGAACACCCTACAGATGGCAAAGAGTACTATTAATCAGAACATAAACTATATCTTTGCAACCCCACATATGGCAAAGAGTACAATCATCTGACGATAAGGAGAGAGAAAAAACAAACCACAAGATTCAATCATACAATTGCAGTGGATGTTGAAGATTTGCATACCTCACAAAAGTCTTTGGAAACTTCTCCGGAGATTCCACGAAGGGATATTCGGTATTCCCGAGTTAAACATTGATCAAGACTCTGGAATCTGCCCTCGCGAATCTGAAAGTAATAATTATAACAAACACAATGTCTGGAGAAGGAATCTATGTCCAAAAAAAAAATCAAAAGAATGGTAACTCACTGATCTTAAAGTGACTTTTAAGCTCAGTGGAGAAGCTTCCCTTAGTTTCTTGAGGGTCATTGCACACCATTCACCATAAGAGTCAGCTGCTTCAATTTCCTACGCGACACCAATTTAATAAGATGTTAATAAAAGAACATCTAGGATACTATCTATGCCGACTCATTGCATATCTCAGTTGATCAGTGCCAATTCTAACATCATGTCATCTGGCAAAATAAAACATCGGTCAAACCATCTCAAAAACCAGCATGATGTCAAGCATTATGGACTTTCCAACAATAAACATAAGAGTCCTTTTCAGGGTCTCCTATCCAACTTACCAGTGCATGTATAATTTCCTCGACTGTGTCATGGCTAAAGCATTTATCAATCACATCAATCCTGAGTCAACACTAAAATATTGTAAGAGAACAAGAAAAAGATACCCCGTTTAAAAAATTATTCAATACACACTTCAATAACTGCTAGAAATAAAACTTAAGAGATTAGAGAGCAAAAGAATTGCTGGCAGTAAGCAAAACAAAATATGGAGGTTCATTATTTAATAAACGCACGAAGGAATATGCTTGCACAAAGAAGGAAGAAACTTTTTTCCATAAAAGCAGCAATCACTATGCTATCTGGAATATTTACTTGTGCCCTGCACAGTTCTAATGTGCAGAACAACTGATCATATGTCATAACTAATAATTTATCATGTATATTTTAAGTGTTTAGAATGACTGATTCATAGTTTTACTCGGGTTTGGATAAAACAGAATAAACCCCAGAAAAGTGTGAAAATAGCTAGTGCATACAACAACTTATGTGTGGTAGAACGCAATTACTCACAATGTACATCATTTATTAGCTACATCACAAACTTCTCTAGTGTGTTCCCTAGACAGATGTATAACGTAAAATTATACCGCATTGATCCAAAAGCATACAGTCATCCACACAGAGGAGGATAAATGTAAAGAAAACCATGCTGCAAAGATTCCAGAAGCTGTAGACTAAAGTTGAACTTTACTTATGAATGATACTCCTCCTGTCGGGATAAACAAGATCACCATATTGTGAAAGGGATGTCTCTATAACAGATGGATCATCAGTAGTCAGTCTACCAAGACGCTCTTCGATCAAAGCCAATCTCTGTCAAGGTCATTAATTATAACTCAGAATAGATTATCAAGGTATGTAGTGTAAAAACACCGAAGCAGCAGTCAAAGGGGGCATTGAAAACAGACCGCATTTAGTGAATAGTGAGTAGCCAAGCGGCAGGCAACCATTTCCACACCATTAAGCTTATCCCCCGTAAGAGCCAGGTATTCCCCTGGAATAAGAAGGCCACACATTCTAAGACAGTATCCTAACCCTAGTTATCGACAAATTGGGATTCAAAGAGAAAGAGTAATAAACCATGCAAAGAAAATACTGTGGAAACTATATAAGCTTTACATTACAAACAGAAGGACAAAACATCAGTATGATCTCTTCATGGTTTCAATAATTAAGTATATTGCAAACAAAGGCTTTCCTTTAGCGCAATGCATAGGATGGTCTTCAAAATAATTTCTGCATGCCAAAAGGGAACTAATGGATACAGTAAAACATTCGCACATGTGGTAAAGATTACATTTACAAAGAACTTCCAGTTTACAGACACCAACAGAACATTTTGAGGCCTAAATGTTATCCGACCCTTCTGGCCTATTTTAAATTTGGTGAACGATCTCCTTATTTCATTACACAGTTTAGCCAAGACCTCCCTTTTGTTTGCAGAGACAATGTACCTAGATAGCCAGGTAAACGGGAAAGGTGGAAGGAAGCTCCTGCATCTGGATGAAATCCTATTTGAACCTCTGGATGGGAAAAACCTGCAATTGGAAGCATTAGCTCAAGCATTTACTATGCGGAATTGCTGCAGAAATATGAAACCAGGTGCATTATATGTTTGTTTGTTCCAGTTAGTCCTTCCATTAAAAAACTAAACAAAAATGGTGAAGTAGCTGTCACAAGGCTGAAACATGCCACCTTGGCATCTACGCAGCCACGTAGGGTCCACGTGGCTATTACACAGTTAAAAAACATAAAAATAAAGTAGTGGTTTGAGAAAGAAAATTGAGAAATGAAAAAAAAGGAAAACCATCTTCAGCTTGCTCTGGCAAATAGAGGGCAGCCATGCACCGACAGCCACCGCCAAGGGTGGCCAGACCGTCCAAGGCTCGGGTGACAGTGGCCAGACCTTCACGGAGCTTAGGTGTGGTGCAGCTCCCAACCATCACAGAGGCACACACCCGGTGAGAGAGATACGAGGGAAAAGCAGTCCTGGTCCTCGGCCATCCCTCGGCACACCGTGGCAAGGGCCACAGCCCTCGCAACAGATCTGGGTGAGGGTGACAGCCTCACGTCGGATCTGCAGTGGTCCTGCCGGATTTAACTTAGTCCCAGAAAGACGGACTATGAAAATTTCATGCATTTGTTGCCAAACCATTGTCGATAAATACCAAAAACTAGATCATAAGATTGAGTAAACCACGAGTGCTTTGTGATTTGAGAGAAATCCCAACATTAAATTAAATGTTGGCAAAGGAAGTTGAATAAACACAACCCCAACGAGCACATATAATGAAAGCAGTTAACATCTATATCAGTATTTAGGAAAAGTCACGTACAGTTTTATCAGTTGCTAATCGAAACATTCCAGGAAGAGAAATCCCAGCTCCACTTGCCATAGTGACACCGTCCAAAATAGCCAGCTGCCCAAGAGTGAAGTAAATAAAAAGTGACCGACTCATAAGTTGAAACTAATGCGAGTGCTGAGACATTCAAACAACTTTGATTGACTAAAAATTAAATCCAAGAAATTGAATATTACACCTACTAAATAGTTGACGCTTGCAGTTTTTACTATGAAAATGGGTCAACAAGTTGATGTCAAGTAAACAAACATTTTGATAGAATATTAAATGCCAAATAATAAATAATGAAAGTAACTTGGAGTACATCATGCAATTACTTTTAGAAACGGAATCCTGCTTGACATGGAAGAAACTGTGCCTATAAGATGACTACCTAAGTAGCACCGACACCGACACCGACACCCGATATGCGATCGACGACGACGACACACGGCGTCATTTCTCAAAAATAGAGAATTCCAACATGGTGAGACACGTTGTATATTATATTTTTATTTTTATTTTTATATATACATGATAAATTATCATCTTTATGATTATTTCAATCAAATAATTTGATTCAAATCCACAATTAAATGAATAAAAAAAAAAGTGTCGGTGTCCGACACATGTCAGACACGACACGGAGGCTCCCGGAGAGTGTCCGTGCTTCCTAGATGACTACTATAAATCAATTGCAGTAAATGTCACTCACTTTACATTTGACTCAAGGAACAAAGAGGGAAAACGTAAATGATTTTTAATTGTTCTTCTTTCTTAATTAAGCATAGAGTAACACGTTGACAAGAGCTAAACATCAAAAGGACTTACTTTTGCTCCAAGAAGAATCATGTCAAGAATCACAAGGACTTACTTTCTCCTCTCATCTCACCATGAATTGCCTTACACATAAAGATCATGGTCAAGCAGATCATTAGTCAAAGATTGTTTTACTGATCATGCCACCAAAGCGGAGGTACCTCATCTACTTGAGATTCATCTGTAACAAAGTATGTCCACCTTAGTGACCTAGACTGCTTATGCTACGGAAAATGGTGCAGAAGCGGAATGGAGTAGATCACATGTCAAGAAGCACGATATCCAACTAGTAGGTTCGATAACTTTAATAATTTGGATCGTGATAGAGCTCCAAGGATTCATCCACCATCACTCACTTTGTAACAGAAAGTTTCTTTTGCCAGTTTTTGTTCTGTGATTACGAGTTTAGAGCAACATTTAATTTAATGTTACTATAATCACTCATCCAAGTAATTTCAAGATTTCAAAAGTTTGTGTAAACGCTTTCTAATTGTGTAGTGAACTGGTTTTGTTCAGATTGCCAACTTTAGCGATCCACAATGTAAGAGTACCCTATATCAGCATGTGTACATGAGTTGTAGTTTGAAGGGATATTAGCAATCTCCATATCACTGGAATCCAGTAATACCGCAAGATATGAGATTCAAGCTTTTCATCCATGACAAGAAAACTAACACTTAAGCATACTTCAACCACTTATTCACAAAACTTGAAGCATCAATTCAAAAACTATAATTATCAGAACCATAGGAATTTAGGGTGAAAGTTCCGTTTCTCATCCAGCCTGGAGAAATCATACCCTACTCTATGATGTCTGGCCAATAATATATTGTGTCAAGAGGTCATTACACAAACCAAGAGAATTTCAGAGGAAAATCCAAGCCCTGAAATTATCCATTACACAGTAGGCTGATTCTACATCTCAAAGAGCTAACAGTTTATAAACTTTAAAAGGAGGTACTCACATGTGGTTTCAAATACGTCCCTTGCACGTAAATGAACTTATACAAAGTATCAAAGAAAGTTTTGCACTCCTCAATGTTCCCTGCATGTATGTTGACTATTTGGTTAGAAACAAAAATAAGGAAAGAAAAGTAACAGAACCAAAAGATCATAATCAAGGGAATAAAAGAAGATTGATAGCAAAGTTGCATGCTCTTTGAAGAGCACTTGAGGGGCATTATTTCAGACCTTCCACCATAGTTTATCTATCACATCCCACCTGATTCAATCTTTAGTTCCCCTCAAACACACTAGTTCCTAATCCAACCTTTTCTCTACAACCACAAATCCACCATTGCATATCGTCTCCAGTTATAAAAATTACCTTCGCATGTTGATATTAAACACCCCAACATTGTCACCTATATGATTATCTTTCCCTTGAACCAATCCTCTACTTCTAATATCTATTTAAATAAATAGCAAAGAAAAAGGACATAAAAACTATTAGAGAAAAAAATGTTTAAAATAGAAAGCCAAATAAATGAAAGAATTCATCACCGTCCGACCTCCAGTGAGAAATGATATAAAGAGTAATGACATCTCCACCAGAGCAGAAAGCTTTGCCACTACCCTTCAGACCAGACAAAAAAGGTCATGTTAATTCAAAGACTGTGAACCCTGACAATAACAAAAGGAATGCCTGAAATGCGACTTCACTTCTCCTTCTGTATAGACTCTAGACAAAACAAAACCAGGATCTATTGGAAATTATCAGCTCTTGTACGAGAGCACGTAACGGTAATACCTTCATCGACACAAACCCGACATTTGGATTATCTTCCCATGATTCATAGAGCCTCTTCAGCCTGGCCACCTGTAGAAAACATCAGCACAAAGTTGAAGCTTTAATCATTCTAGAAAAGAAAACTGAACCGGGTATCACGAAACGCGAAAAATGAAAAGGCTTTTCGTTCCGATTGGGGTTGGTGAGGAATTATTTCGGGTCGGAGAGAGAGGGGAAGAACCAAACCATTGAGGTAGTGAGAGAGTTAAGAGCGGATGGTCTGTTGAGGATCGCAGTTCTTGAGCTGGCTCTTCCATCCACTAGAACCTGACGCCACGCAAGCATACATGAATCGAAATATAAGCTCCCAATCTAAACGAACCACCTTTTGTATCCGCAAAGTAGACACTGCGACTTGACTTCATCGAGTTTCTTGAACGAATCAAAATGGCTACCAGGACAAGTTGCATCGGATGAACAAATTGAAACCCCCAGAGAGAGAGAGGGAGGGACCTGGTCTTGGACGTCGTCGAGGCTAGCGTAATGGGGCTGAGCGGAGAGACTTCTCTGGTGAGGGGAAGAGCCGAGCTTGCGAAGCGAACGCCTGGCTCTCACTAAAACCTTCAAGCTATGCATCTCTCTCTCTCTCTCTCTCTCGTTCTTGATGTTGTTTGAACACTCTACGAAGGTTTTTGAAGGGTGTTTCTCCGGAGCAAATGCCTGAACCTGTCCCTCCAGCCTCCCCTCGAAACGGGAAGCGAACGCTGGACAGTGCACGCTGACAAGGCGAAGATCAAGCGGCCATTCGAATAAGGTTTATTGTCCGATTCGTAATCGTACGAGAGAACTCGGATTGGGCTTTTGTCATCTGGGCTTTATATGGACCGGTCTATGATCTGGACGACAAGGCCTGCCAAAATCAAGCTCCCGCGATAACTTCTCCCCGAATCGTGGGAAAATCGCAGGAAAGCTCCGTGAATTTTGATTCAACACGCAATGTCATCCCCGAACTTTCGATTTATTCAACGCCATCCCTAAAATTTCAATTCATTCAATATAGTTCCTGAATTTTTAATTTGTTCGATGTAATCTCTCAACTTTTAGTAACATTTTCACATAATTCAGGGAACTCGATCGAATATATACTAAAAGTTCGGGGATCATTTGAACAAATCAAAAATTGAGGGACGATATTGCACATTAAACTAAATTTCACATTAAGTCAAAATTCAGGGATCACTTGTGTTGTTATCCCTCGAATTTTCGTTTAGTCCCATGACCAAATTTTGTCTAAGTTAATTTTTTTTTTCCATGCGATTTTTCTGCAAATTCATGCTTGTCTTCCAGCATTTCATGTTCAGCTAGTGTCGACTTTACGTTCTTAATAAGCTCCACCCGCTTTCATCTCGTGTTGATGATTTTGGTGTAGCTTAAAGAAATGCTGTCTTGAGATAATGTATACAAGCAATGAAGCTGGTTCTTTTCAGTTTGAGATTAAAAAGCGGAAAGAAATGCTTTATTGCATTGTTAACTACAAACGAATCATTCTGGTCAAATTAAGTCCAGACAATGTCCTCATCTCAAAGAACGGCGCAATTCCATCGGCCATACCCTTCGTGTTAGAAGACTTCATTTGATTGTCGTTGTGCCCCTTTCGGTTAACTTTAGCTGGTCCGTACCTCGTGTGTAGGCACTAGTCAGCTCGAAAACGAGTGCCCCTCCTCGGACTCTTCCACAGGAACAGCATATGGTGAATCCCAATCAGCATCGAAGACTTCTTGTAGCTGCAAAACTATGTCCTGGTCATACGTCCCGAAGCCGACACCAGCAGTAGTATAGAAATAGTCCCATATGAGGTTGCTTGTTCCGACGTGGGCTCTCACATCGCTAACAGCATACTTTCCATGGTTGACCCGGGTGTAACCAGGATACATATTCCCGGTGCTAGTCCCTTTCCTAATCGCAGCTCCAGTCATGTTAAAACCCGGCACTTTGTAGTATTTGATCTCAACTTTGCCAGAACACTTGTTGTATTTCGAAGAGGAGCAGAGGACATTGGAATAGAGGAGAGATTTCAGGTAAACGTCAGTGTTGTTTATGAAATGTGCCCAATGTGCTACCAATATCTTCACTTTGGCATGCTTGGAAAAGACGACCTGAAAATTATCGTTACCTCAGAAAATATGTTCCCAGTAACAGCATATGGGAGGAAATAAAGTTGGCCAATAAAGATAAATCAAAAATAGCCTGAGTGATTAACCCATTTTGTCAGTGAGCAGTTCATCACAGCAAAAGCTTTACACATTTTCCTTATTCATTTCAAAACAAAAGTGGTGTATGGTGATGATAGCAGGAAAATACTACTGCTTACGACAAGCTGAAAGCATTGTCATTTTTCTGCTCCAAGCACACAAGATAACTCCAAAACAAGAAGCCAATGACAGCCATCAAACTTCAGTATTTGCGGTGCCACTAAATGCTTCGTTGGTTCAATCTTTGAATATTCATGCAAGTCACGGTCCATCTCCATAAAAGAAAATGGAATCGGGTAGATGCAAGACTGAAACGATTCTAAATGAACATCATATTGACTTTTATCAGATGATTTGGATTTACACGTACAAACAAGGGCAGCAACTGTCGCAAGAAAGGAGCCTACCTCTGACACAGCAGAAGAAATGGATGACCAATAAACAGTTTGATCAGCATATTGTGATTGACCAAGCCAGTCCATTGTGCTGATCCTAACGGTGGCTCCACTTCCAACTGATTTAATCGTGTCAACCCACGCCTGTTCGTCAGCCTGGACCTTGCCAAATGACAGCTGCAATGGCAGTATATTGTATGTTAAAGACAGAATCTTGTCAGATGAAACTTAGGGGATCCTCCAAAAGGATCAGTGGAACAATCGCAATGTGGTCCAATCTACTTAAAAGTTGAGCACCCTCATTATTCATGAAGGAATCCACACAGAAAAAGTTTACTTGCTAAGACATCGGATAGAAGACAATAGACAACTAGACTGGGTCAATTAGCCAAATTCTAATTGAGCACATAGACACGGAACTGCGATATTGCAAATCAACAAACTTAATAAACTCAACTTAAAATGCAACCATTCATTCTTTATCTTTTGATTCAACAAACAATTATAGGATGAAACAAGTCTAACCTGTGATGGCTAACTATTTTGATGATGTCTAAATGCAATTCTTACTTTCTATATCAAGACAAAATTACAAATGTTAAATAGATAGGTTTACAAGTTACCTCTGGAGGAGCAAAAGAAAGATAGCTAAGTTGAGATTGGGAAGATGTATGATTACGTCCAGGAGTATCTAATGGAAGACGAAACATGTGAGGATGTGACAGGACTGGATAGCCTGCTACATGAGGAACCTCCACAGATCGAGGAAGAGGCGACCTGCCATGACATATTTGCTCATAACAATAAGTGGACTCAGAAAATGTCAAAATCAACCTTCACCAGATCATTATGATGGCAAGTAAACTCAAAGCAAATCAAGCACAAGACATTCAATTGAGCACCAAACTGATCGAATGGTTACGACATCACACCACCGGCTAATATCAGACCAAGAATAAGCTGCTGATTTCAAATTTAAGAATAACTTTTTGACAGAAGCCTGCGACCAAGTCTAAGCATTGGAGTTGCCAAACCAGAGTCAGCCGTGTCTATCCAATTATAGACAGGCATCCAACTAGAAGTCCTCAAGAGAGTAAATCCTGTCCTTGTCTCTTATTTTAGAAACTTCTTTCTTCTTTGAAGGCTATGTATCATGCACTGGAGAATATCTGCTTACTCATCAGTCCCGCTGAACAGCATTTCCAAAATGAACAGTTTGAAAAAATAAAATCCAATATCTTCCTTTCAACCTGGATATTTTTACTTTTCTTCTTTTTAAAAGCTATTTACCATACATAAGAACTGTTCTGCTTTCTCTTTACTCATATCGTTCAATCTTCTGGGAGAAAACAAACTGAAAAATAAGAAGCAAATGCCAGGAATAAGTATTTAAGATACATTTGGCAAACATTTATAGCTGATCCGACCTAGTGGGATAAGGCTTGGTTTGTTGTTGTCGTCATAACCATTTTGAAAGAACTCCGACAAAGATAAAAATAAAAAATCTATTAAAAACTTTAAGCTGCAGCACCAAAAACAATCTTAACAAACAACAGAAGATTCCAATTACCCATCACTTGTCAATCATCATAATCTCAGGAGTTTCAGACCTGATCCTAGAGTTAATCTGATGGTTGAAAGACCAAAAAAGGATATTCCTTGACTAAAAGTGATACAGCAGAAAATCCTATGGAGCAGAGACATGCTTTATGAAATAAAAATGAACTTTTCTATCACCCAAAGAAACAGAGAAAATGAACAATGCAACCAAACGCCAGGGGGAAATAAAGAAGAACATAACCATTCACAAATTCTTAAATTATACAGGCAAAAGAGCCGCACAAGAAAAAGTGCAGTTTGGATATTTTTGTCATACTTGCATCGCTCTTCAGATTCAAGGAAATGTGACCAACAGGGAACTTTTCTGGTGATCTGCCATTGTTGATCCCACACATTCTTTGTGTAAGCTGAAGCATTGAGAGAAGAAAGTTTCCACAGGTTGTCATTGTAAGATTCCACCTTCTTTGCTATTTTGGGACAATTAACAAGGTAAATTCCAAGTTCCTTCACCTGTAAAGATTTTATCATTATAATTCTTCTATATGGCTTGAATACACAGACAAATCTACAGATTGTAGAGATTAAAAATAGGCGATATGTCTTAAAAATGGTGTATTTGTGGCATACTCTTCTACAATCTTACTTGCCAGCAAGAATGGGACGCTTATAGCTGAGAACCCACGCCTCTTCTTTTATTTAGTCAAAATTTATTTAGCCACAGTCGGATCGATATCCTCGCCAATAATAAATGGAGAAAAGGCTATACTATATTCCTGAGAAAGGGACTTCTCAAGTAAAGCGTGTACCTGAGAAAGGGACTTCCAATCATTGTTCGCAGATCCAATATAAACATCTCGATTATCTGATATCCACACTTTGGCATGAACTATGCCTGATCCCCACCATTTGGCAAATAACAGAGTTGCAGACTTGACATTTGTCCTTCCTGAAGCAAGGTCATTTGGTTCTTTGTCATAGTCAGGATACACTCCTGAGTGCTGTAAAAGCCTGATAAAGTTTAATATTTTTCAGAGGTGGGCTAATGTTTGCAAGAAGTAAATGAGAACATCTCTAATAGATATGGTAAATATGAAAGCAGAAGCCTCGAGAAAATGAGTCCGGGCTTATGAAGCAAATACATTTTGCTCTACTTCCTACATACTTAATATCGGGCTTCACACTTCTCTAAAGTAATAATTTCCTCACTGCTTTGGTAAGTAATTCTGGCACTACAGTCGTTCACCATCTTCATCCATCGGATTAATCTCCTACCTGAGGCTCCCTTGGAACTTTTGGAGGACTAGGATTCTCCAATGGAGGTACTTTTACTTTCTCAAAGTGAAATGTACATCAAATTCCATCACTTAGCATCCATGCAGTTCTCCAAGATAGACGGCTTCTGGGATTTTACTGGGGAGAACATGTTAAGCAAATTACCTACCACGTGCTTCAGAAATTTTAGAATAAGTACTCACTTGACATGTTGACACAAAAGGTGGCCGCGATTAGCCATTTGCGAAATACCCCAAAGGTAAAGCTCCAATGGCCACTTTACACCCCACAAATCCGCATATGCAAAGGGCACGAGCAAGCACTACCCGCAATTACCTGATGGTGACATTCCGATCGGCGGCATCTTCGATGGCTTTGTAAACACCCCGACCCAAATCGGCCCCGAATCGGAGCATATCAGACCGAGAGTAACCATAATCGCCGGAGCGGGGATCATCGGGGCGAGCATTCGGCTGCCAATACTGCGCTATGACGTCCAGCTTCTTAGTCGAGTTCCCCGCCAACCACCGCAGCACATCCGCTAAAACCATTCGTTTCCCCATCAGCAACCAATACATTTAAAAAAAAAAATCCAATTTTTAACACCAACCCCACTCTCTCCTACTCCGTTCCTTCAATTATACACTTCCTAAACCAAACTGCACCGCACTACTCAGTCGAAAGACAATCGTCGCGGCGTTTTAAGCATAACGTTATCCATTGTGTTACCTCTGATTATAATCAGCAAAAAAATAAAATTACCAGAACTACATCTATTAATTATTTAACTATATAATCCACTACATTATGTGTTAAGCATAACCGCATCCGGTGAAGATTGTATCAAGCATGCTCCTATTTTGTTATTCAATAATCTTGTTGACATTTGAGCAAGATGGTCCTATCATGTTTTTGCAGAGCGACGGTTTGTTATTGACCGCATAACTATCACCTTAAGCACTGGATAACTTGCTCTTCGATCATAAGGAAGTTGAAGCTTTTTAAAACACTATATAGCTTTCAAAAGTTATTTATTCGTAGATTACGCTTTAATTAATCAAAGAACTTTAATGATCATGGCCACTGCACCTACATATTAATGTAATATTATTATACTCGAAATTGATCAAGATTAACAATATGTGACATGTAATTACGATCATTCACATTTGACTTCGTTTTGAAGATAGGTTGCGAAATAGTCTATGTTTCCATCGGAGAAGAAGCGCCGAGGGGGGTGCAATGTGTAGTAGTACCGGGCAGCAACCGCTAGCTGCAACGATGCTACGCACGAGCCCTAAAGCACGACGGTTGTAACCACACAAACACGTGCGGCCGCCACGTGTCACGTCAGCTCGACACCTACATGAACATGTCGGGTCAACCCGGACCGGTTCCTACCCCATTTGATCAGACCCGCATCGCCTCTCTTTCAGTTCATCAACCTCAAGTCAGTGAGTATTCTTAAAGAGAGTGACAGAGAGACAGAGAGAGCAGGAGATGGCGGTGGACGATGCGTACAAGGCGAGGGCGGGAGGGAGGAACTGGCTAATGAGCCCGAGGGCGATGGCGGTCAGCGGGATCTTCCTGGCGGCGGCAACGGGCTATTACGTCTTCTACAAAGACAAGAGGAACGCCAGGGAGGGACACGCCACAGTCGGGAACGGAGTCACGGCCCATGACCCACCTTCGGATGTTCGAAACAGGAAGTGAATATGACTCGCGTGAGGGATGTTAACTTGTAATTGTGCATGTTCTGGAGTCTCGGTCAGTCTGTATGTATCATCTTTTTTGGAGTTAACGTCAACAGATGATGAATAGAAATGACCGAGCATTTGTTAATCCAAACTAGAAACTACGTATTTTCGCTATGCTTGCGATTACAGTGATAAGAGGAGCAAGTTTTGGTCCATGTGAGCTCGTTTCATTGTGCCAGTAAGATCTTGAGTGATTATGACCGACGCTCTTTTCCGAGTCTAGATTAAAAGTTTTCGAGTCCGATTGAATCTTTCTAAAGTTTGCTGCTTTTCGTAGTTTTGGCTTTTAGGTTTTTGAAATTAAACTAGAGAAGGAAATGTGGAGAGTCATATACAACTAGGTATATATGATCTTATAAACTGAACCTTCTAGTAGTTATAATTAGGGGTGTCAATGGGTAGGGTTGGGTCGGGTTTTTATGATACCCGACCGACCCGACCCTAAATAAGACCCGAACATGATATAGCCGCACGATCGGGTCGATTTGGTTCGGTTCGGGTTCGTGTTTTATATTTTTATTATAAATTAAGGTTAAATTACATCTAGGATGTCAATGGGTCGGGTTGGGTCTAGTCTCCACGCTACCCTACTCAACCCGAATCATAAAAGATATGTGGACTCTTAATCCGAACCGAACATGATCTGAAAAAATAAAAAACCAGATCGGGTTTCGGGTCTTTTTAGATTCAGGCTAATATTTAACGACGTTACAATTGCTTGAAAGTTATCGGAATTACCCAACCGGCTCCACCAATCCCCATCGGCAATAAATTGAGTGCTAACCGTTCATTCCAAGACTGGAGCAGTTAAGATATTTTTCCGTGTATCCACATACGATGCCATTCTACAGGAAAGATCTCCAGTCAATTCGTCCCGATCAAACGAGGAGCTCAAAAGGCCCGTCGTGAACATCAATTGCTCTTGACGACGAAAACTAATTAAGGTCCGGGACTGGGAGGGTACCATGAAATGAATCTTTTCTTATGTCCCAATAGTGCGACCTGGTTCTATCAATTACTTGATCCTTGGATGCAGTATCTCTCTTTCTCTCTAAATGTCTGTTCCCATGAAAAGGCCGACTGCCATTTCTAATGAGACTGGAAATTTATTAAAAAGAACAGAAGCCGTTTGAAATATTTTCGATAGGAATAGAGTGGTCAACCATCGCCTCCTCCCCACTCCCTTATTATTTGCTAGTGCCTCTCATTGCTAACTGGGACGACGTTGATGCATCATCCTGTTCGGCGGCCCCAGCATACCCCCTCTCTCTCTCTCTCATCCTGTTCGGCGGCCCCAGCCTTACCCCCCCTCTCTCTCTCTCTCTCTCTCTCTCTATGTGCTGCTGCTCCTAATGCTCAGTACATGAGGACGATGGAGAAGAGCGCACGATCAGAAGCAACCAAAATCCCAATCACAGCATACATTGAACCGATCCACACGCAAGTAAACCCAAGCAAAAGAACAAAAACTTTTTGTTCACGCCACATCGAAAAAGCCAGGACGAAGTCGAACGACAGTTCTACAAAGTAAAATGTGTTTCGGTTCTAAAAATAAAAATATGTGTTTTGGTTCGGTTTGTGTTTAGAACACAAACCAAATTGAAACCATTAATTGAGATACCCGTTTGCTTAGCTAATACCCGAACATGAAGTTGACCCGCCCAAAAATACCCAAAACTTCGGATCGGGTCGGGTCGGGTCGTGTTAGGATTCGGTTATATTGTTTGGTTTTGACACTCCTGGTTATAAGATTTTCCCAAGACAAGGCGTTCGATGAGTCAACCGATACTATACATGAGAATTTAACACAAAACATGGCCCGTCATCCACGGCACACTGCCTTAATCAACCCATTCCTCTCCTTTTCTTGCTCTTTGCCACACCATTTTGTCCGCCGTCCCGGACCCGGACCCGGACCTAGACGGTCGTCTCTTCACTTTGTCTCCCGACTTAGTCTCTGTCACCGATGCTCTCTCCCTCTTTTGATCTATCAGAAATAAGTGGACATGTATGTCATCCTCTTGATGGTGGCAGATCTGGCTCCGCTGAGCCATCACCAGAGAGCGAGCTTGTGGCCCCCGTCCAGAGCCAACTCTGACCATACCCGCTCCGTCGACAACACCTCCACAATGCCGTCGCTGTCGTGGTGGTTGCAAACAAACCAACCCGCTTGTCCTGAGTGGCCCCTTTCATCCAGGGGTCATCGTCAGAACAATGCGGCGGACAGGCGAGAACCTTCTGTTGGTTGCGCCCTTGTTGTGTTGGTTCTTGCATGTTTAGAAAAATAGAGAAGTGTCTCGTTACCTCATTTTCACTTTCAATGGACGAGGAACTGTCAGGACAGAGAATTCAATGGCATTCTTGCGACGATGCTAGGCCGCTGTTCCAAGACACGTAACTTGGGCGAGGTCGACGTTTTGGTAGTCTCCGAGAGTCCGACCGTCGTTAGTAGTCTGTCGTTGGAGAAGAGAAGATTGTATTGTATTTTGATTTTTTTCTCTTTCTCTTGTTTTTTCTTGGCCATTAAAATGTAATTACATGGTGGGAATGGATATTCATTGGGCGGTAGCAAAACCTTTTCTTTATTTTTAATCTCTGCCCATGATATGATTAACTTTTAAAATCGACTCATCCATTCAAAACAAGGGCACAAAATGATTAATCTAAAACCGTCAAAAGGACTTCAAACCCGCCATAGAATTGAAGAGCAATAAAAGCAGTTTCATCCTTTCGTTTTCGATTTTGGAACTTACAATTATGGGTTCAATTCTTACTTTAAAGAACTCAAATTCAAGTGGGAAATCATAGCAATGGGTTGTTGTACTAGTTTCATTCAAATAATCGGTTAGTTACAAATAAAACTAGGGATTATCGTCGGTGAGAGAAGGGAATGCGTGAAAAGATAAGAGGGTGGCAACGGTAAATAATTTGCATAAACCAGAGAACAAATGGGATGGGACAACGACGGACAATGTACATGCATCCTACCGAAAAGAGACTAGGGATTATCGCAACCTATATTTTAATTGAAATTAGTTGGTAAAGAATGTGCTTGCCGACTAGGGCCATCTCTATTGCTCGTTAGTTTTTGACAAATTTATAATCCTAAGTTAGTATACCTATGATAAATTTATCCTATGTTAATTTTTTGATCATAAAAATTTCAAATCGATATATTTATGATAAATTTACCATCTGTTAGTTTTTATTAGATTTGATTAATACCACAAAAATTACAAACCGTAAACTATCAAATTAATACACCATCAATTATTGCATATCATCCAACTCAGCAATTTGACAACAAAATTTAACGGAAATTAACGGAGAGTTAATTTATCACCGATGCATCATTTCGAGGTTTTTCGTAATATTAATTCTAATTTTTTTTTATTAATAGAAAAAGCAAATCAAGTATGAATCAGTATTGCATGCGGAGAATGTGAGCAGTGAGCATTGCTCGTTAGGTTCCACGCACCTTCTGCGCAATGATGTGGAAATTACGGGTGCAGTAACTATCCCCCTCCAATAATGGGAATCAGATTTTTTATATTTTCAATTGATTCACCCATTTGCCAGGAAATTGTTTTATTTCAGGAGCCAAAAAGAATAATACAATGATTGGGGGAGAAAACAAAATAGTTCTTGAACCGAGATTTTGTTATTTTTCCTTTCCTTTATGAAATTAAGAATTCTTATTTCTTACTCCATCTATGTACCCTATTATATTTCCTTGCACTTTGCTTTGTCCTTTACAGTAAAATTGGAACAAAATTTGTATCAGTATTTGCCTTTGTCCTTCAGTGTTCTTGGCCATGACTCTTGACGAATTGAAGAGGAAGAAGCGTGGTGTAGTTGGTCCTGTCGTATGAGCGAAGCTTTCTTAGATAATGAAGCATAACACCATTAAAGAGCCCAAGGAATTCGTCGTGAATATGGTCTCGATATTAGCCTTCCATATATTCACAAGTTTGAGAGAAATATATAAGTAAAATAACAACTAGACCTGTCAAAATGGATTATTAACTTATTTCTTAACTCATATTTGATGAGTTGGGTTGTACGTGCTGCACTTGTGAATTAACTCCCTCGAGATATTATATATTTAAATAGCTGAATTTAATCTTCAATCGATCTTAAACTGCAATTATGAGATGACTGCACCTATGAATTTAGCGGTCATCTGGCGATTTTCTAACGAAATAAGTTTCTTCCTCGCAACTTTTATGCTAACGCACATGCCTTCATCATTAGGCGCAAACATGCGCCAGCGAAAAAAGAGAGAATCTAATTTTTTTTTTATTAAATTAGTTAGCGGATTACCAACCGGAGCATGCGCGTTGGTTCTCTTTCCTTTTTCTTTTACTAATATTAAAAAGCAAGTCAAAGTCTTGAACCGTTGGATGGCATGAAAAGCAAGTATGCACGATAGAGTGCGTTGCTATGTCGGTGATATAATGTCGGGAAAATAACACAAATAATTATTAAATTTAATTTAATATATAGTGTGATCTTTAAATTTTTAATTTATTTAATGTGATCTTTAAATTTTAACTCAATATATAATGTGGTCCCTGAATTATTAATTTTTTCAATGTAAAACTTGAACTTTTAGTACATGTTCAATTTAGTCTATAGATTATATGAAAATGTTCAATATTGTCACTAATCTTAAATTAATGCAAAGACTACATCAAACATTTTCATAGAACATATACCAAAAGTTCAGAGATCAAATTGAATAAATTAAAAGTTTATGGATCATATTACACATTAAGCCAAAATTTAGAAATTATTTGTACCATCATCCCTAAAATGTCCAAGGCTCGAATTGATGGAGATCACGACAGTGATAGAAAGTATGTTATATACTCCTTTTTGTGACGATGATCGCTAATTATCTTTATGACTAATAAGATGTATTGAGTCTAGCAACATATGCGATTGAAAAATCTACTTGGACTTGGATGGTGCAAATTCAGATGTTATATTATAAATGGAATGGGATAGCGACCCCACACATCCATCCTGCGAGAAGGGACCGGGCACTATCGCAATCTATATTTTAATCGAAATTAGTTGGTGGAGAATATGCTCACTCACTCAAGTATGGAGCATCTGTATTGCACGTTGGTTTTCTCTTTTGTTTAATTTTTTTATCAATAGAAAAAGCAAATCAAGTCAAGTCGTTCTGGATCTCAAAATCTCAATCAAAAGCGCCAGGAGGATTGCATGTGAGGATGTTTCAGTATTTGCTTTGTTAGGTTCCACGCGCCTTCCGCACGATGCTGCGGAAATCACGCCTGCAATAATGGTTCCCCGCGCCTTCCATTCAAGGACATCGAATGGCGCTCCAGCTTTTTGATTTTGGTGGTCTCCAAAGAAGAAATGAAAAATCAAAAGTGTGTCTGGGGATGCGTGCGTGATGCTACATCATCACCGACCGTTTATATCGCGTTGTAGGTATGCAAAGGAGTTAATTTTATGACAAAAATCGTTGCTTCAACACTTTATTTTGAATTTTCAATTGATTCACCGATTTGCCGGGAAATTATTTTATTTCAAGAGCCAAAACGAATAATATAATGACTGGGGAGAAGACAAAATAGTTCTTGAACTGCGATTTTTGTTATTTTTTTTTTTTATGACATTAAAATTTTTATTTATCACTTTATATATGCAAGACTCTAATATTCCTCAGACTTTCTTTCTTTTATCCTTCACAAGAACACTTTGGAACAAAATTTGTATCAGCAGTTGCCTTTGTCCTCAAAGCATCCTCGGCCATGACTATTGACGAATTGAAGAGAAGCGTGGTGGAGTTGGTCCTGTGGTGTGAGCGAAGCTTTTGTTAGATGATGAAGCATAACATCTTTATAGAGCCCGAGGAATTCGTCGTGATTATGATCTCGATGTTAGCCTTCCATTATATTTACGAGTTTGAGAGAAATATGGAAATAAAATAACAACTAGACCTGTCAAAATGGGTCATCAACTTATTTTTTAACTCATATTTGATAGACTGCATTGTTATATTGATTAGTTATATTCAATAAATGGGTTCAAAACTTACTTAGATCTAACTCTTCTCTATTTTTTCTCTCTTCATTCATTCTCGCTCTCACTTGATCTCTTTCACTCACTCCTCCGTGCTCTTATCTCAATTTGGGTATGATTTTTCTCGAATAATGTCAATATTGGGGGTATGAATTGGGTCGGGTCTATATCACTAGATTGTATTGCATGAAAATGAATCAAAGCGGGTTAAATTAGTCAATTTAGGTATGACCATGTTCGACCCCACTAGACCCACCCGTTTTGACAGGCCTAGTAATAGCTACGGGTGAGACCATAAATAATAATCATGAGCATTAATTAGACTCACCACAGAAAAGAAGCGAAATTAAACAAGAAGAGGATGATTGAGGAACAAACACTAGCATTTTGCTTTAAAATGATTTAACAATATTTTATGATTTTCATAGGATTGTTTTAATGTAGCGCAACTAGTGTATCAGTTGTGTGTGTTGAAGACCCAAACCTTGAAAACATAAAGATTACTTGAAACTTTCGTTAAGACCCCTATTTTTTTTATCAATGGAAGATGGACACCTTGGATTCCTTCTTTCTGTCCTGATGTTGTTTTAAATATTATAAATAGATATGATCCAGTTTCTATCTTTCTTGTCAACTTTTTTAATTGGCAAAATCTAGTCTACTTGGACTCGAACTGGAGGTTTTTTCTCCTAAAATGGCGCAGGTTTAGGTTCGAAAGTAATGAACTTATGGGCGGTTGCAATTTTAAAAATAATCGTGAAGAATATTCAATTCCTAACTCACGTTGTCCGCAAAGGAATTAATTTAATCAATAGAAAAAAAAATCGTTTCTTGAAGACAATAAAAAAAAATTTTTACAAATTCAAAAAAAAAAAAAAAAAAATTCCATCTATAAGTATGTGTGCGCAATCCGTAGATACCATAACTATGACAAAACCATTATTACTTCTTCATCGTAGAAAACCTCATGTTAATAGTCAATGAAAGAAACTTTGCATGTGAATTAGGCGTACGGCATACGTATGATAATTTATACTATCATTCTTAAAGAATATTAAATTATTTAGGCTCTATTTATTTCACGAAAAATAAATAACTTATAAAACATTATGATCGGAAAATATTTTCACCATCCACGGAAATAATTGGATATAAACTGTTGTCAATAATAAAAACGTTTTTCATTGATTAATTATTTCAAGCGATCATTTTAAAAAAAAATTTAAATCATTCATTTTTGCGAAACAAATGGAGCCTTAATTATATTTGTATTCAATATTGCATAATTCATGAGGTCCCTAGGCTATATAACAGCATTGTGATTTTCAACGTGGTTTAATGAGAATATGTTAGGATTCAATATTGGAACAATATCTACCCAAATAATTAAAAAAAAAAAAGTCATTGATTAACATTTAGTAAGAGAACTTTTGTACTTTTAATAGTTAATGAAAAAGTTTTCATTATCGATAATAATTTATATGCAAACATCGCCATGCATGATCAAAATATTTTTAGTTTATCTATTTTTATAAGCGATAAAAACGATTATTTTTATAAATATATTTATAATTTTCTTTATTTTTGCGAAATAAAATGTATGGGTGATTGGTCCCTGGTATGGTCCAGTCCCACCTAGGAACCGGGAGGATAGGTTCCCAAAACTAAGAACCAACGAGTCCGGTCCGGGTCAACTCAATGTAACTAGTCACATTAAAAGTGCTTGTTGCTCTAAAACTTCTTTCTGTCCTCGGCATTAAGCAAATGAAATGTCTACCAAACTTGGCCTTTTTGCAAACAGATGACATGAAACCTAAATCTCTGGAAAGAGTTGATCAAATTATATTGAGAAAAATCATCAAGTTCCTTGGGACATGTCTTTGCTACACGTGACAAAGATGCGCATGAACAACTTGAAAAATTAAAGGATCATACTATTTCCGCAAAAGTTTCGACCACTAAGGGAGATGGGAAATCTAACAACGATCTTTCTTAAAATGTTCGGACTGAACTCAAATGGTGCTAAAGTGAAGGACAAGAAAAGAGGGGTTTTAAGAAAGGTCGGCAGGATCCATGTAGCGACATTAATCTTGCATAATCTTAGCAATTAAAAGAAGAAAACATCAATGAAAAACTAAACCCTCCAATCATCGAAATAAAGATTATTTTGCTGCTATGAATGATCAAACGTTAGTAATGATCCTCATATTGAAAAATGGAACCAAAAGACGAGGGCAAGTTGAAGCTCGCAACGACAAAACGTTGGAAAGAAGAGACGACAGGACAAAGGAGAAATGACCATAGACGATGGATGAGCCAAAGGAGAGATAACCGTGGACGGCAAATGACGAACTGATGCTGCGAGAATTCCAAAAGAGAGGACGATGAGTCGATTGTCAAGGATTGAAGCGAAGTTAGGGTTTCACGATTCAACTCTACTTAGTTTTTTTAAGGAATAAAAAGTATATATATAATCGATCCGATTCTCATTCTGAAATCGGGAATCGCACCGACACTTTCTGGAACCGCACAAAATCAGCCTATCTGGTCCGGTTCGCGCGATCTCCGAATCGGTTGGTGTGTATCGTAAGCCCTTGATAAATGGAAACTTAAGTGAAAATTGAATTTCCTTTTCTGTTTTCGAACTTTGTTAGAGCAGGGACCACTTTATAGATCCAGTACATTGCTTCGATTGAATAATCTCCCTTTATAAAAACCAAATGTATATATGTTTATCTAATCAATTCTCGTGGAGCCCGCTCATTTTTGTCCTTTCTTTCATCCCTTATCCTGCCGCGCGTCCTTCGTGACCTGACAGGCTGACATCCCCTCTTTCACTCTGTGCTGCGCCACACCACCGCGCGCGTGTTGCCCAAATGTTGTACTCGCTTGCTGATTGGGTCCAAGAAAAGCCATCCATGACGACTGGATCAACGAGTTTTCAAGTACCCTCTGTATCTTTTGTTTTACTTTAGTGAAAAAATCGATTTTTCTATTTATTTACCAATTTTTTTTTTTTTTTTTAATTTACACGTTTACTGAAAATAGTCTAGCGAGGTCTAGATCAGACTCACCTTGATTACTTTTCTTGAAGTTAGCGAGCAACGTTCCGAGAGAGAGAAGATAGAGAGAATAGAGAGAGAGACCTTGATTTGCAAAGTAAAGCTCCTATGGCGAACTCAGATGCCGGAACGAGCAGCAGCAACGCAAGAGGAGGCCAGTATCAAGTGTTCTTGAATTTCCATGGCCGAGATACTCGAGATGGATTCACCGACTTCCTTTATCAAGACTTGGTAGAGAATGGTATTCATGTCTTCATGGATGACGAGGAACTTCGAGTCGCGAAGAAATCGGTGTAGAGCTCCTGCAAGCAATCGACGACTCCCAAATCTACATACCCATCTTCTCAAGAGATTATGCTAGTAGCAAATGGTGTTTCCGTGAGCTTGCAAGGATGGTAGACAGCACATCCAAGTCAGGAGAAAAAAATCCTACTCATTTTTTACGAGGTGGTGCCAGATGATGTTGACCTTAAAACCCCATTATACAGAAAGGCCATGGAGAAGCACAAGGAGGAGCACAGGAAGAAGCAGGAGGAGAAGTCTCCTCACGAAGTAGAATACTGGGAGGGAGAATCCTGGGAGAAGGCTCTTAAGAAGGTCGATGAAATCAAGGGCTGGGAGCTGCAAAAATGCAAAAGGTAAGGGCGCGCATGGAATCCATTCTAGAATAGAAATTCTATTCCAGAATGGATTTCGAGAATAAAATCGTTTGTTAAAAATTTTTGAATCGTTTTGGAGTAATTTTCACATTCCGAAATAAAAATCGTTTGTTAAAAATCTTGATTTAGAATACATTCTTGATTTCAGAATCGATTCTTGATTTCGAGAATGAATTTTGGGCGAGAAAAAGAGTTTTTTTATAAACCTCTCTCTTCCAGAATCATTCTCTCTATTTTCTCTCTTTTTCACTAATTTTTTTTTTAGAAAATGCATAAAAATTAAAAAATTCAGAAAAAATTCATAAAAATTTCAGAAAATAAAAAAAAAAAAAGTCAAGATTTGGAGAAAATAGAAAATTTGAATTTTTTTTAAAAAAATATTAAAAAAATAAAAATTTTCAAAATTTCACATAATGATTTAAAATATCTTTTGAGTCTCTCTTTGAAGTGAAATTTAATTTTTTTGTCTTTAAAAAAAATAAAAAATAATAAAAAATTTTAAAACTTCACAAAATGATTTAAAATCTTTTTAAGACCCACTTTGAAGTGAAATTTAATTTTTTGAGGTCTTTCAAAAAAAAAAAAAAAATCAAAAAATTCAAAAATTCAAAACTTCACAAAATGATTTAGAATACCTTTCAAGACCCACTTTGAAGTGAAATTTAATTTTTTTTGAGGTAAAAAAAAAAAAAAAAAATCAAAAATTTCAAAATTTTACAAAATGATTTAAAATACATTTCAAGACCTCTTTGAAGTGAAATTTAATTTTTTTGAGGTCTTTCAAAAAAAAAAAAAAAAAAAAAAAAAAAAAATTTCAAAACTTCACAAAATAATTTAGAATCATTTTCAAGACCCACTTTGAGTGAAATTTAATTTTTGAGGTGTCCAAAAAATTAAAAATTTTAAAACTTCACAAAATGGCTTAGAATACCTTTGGGACCCACTTTAAGTGAAATTTATTTTTTTGAGGTGCCCAAAAAAAAAAAAAAAAAAAATAGATTTGCATTCCAGAAATCAATTTACGGAGCGTAATTAGTCATGCTTTTACCAAACAAATTTCTCTTTTAGAAATCAATTTCGGCAAGAATTTGATTTACGGGAAAATAATTACCACCATTCACACCCTAAAAGGCTTTGAAGATCCCCGACGTTTACGGATCTAGATTCAAGCCCGTCCTATACAAGGGACGACGGAGATAAAGCAAATCTTCACATTTTTTAAAAAATTACAAGTACAATCATATGCAAGAGTTATTAAGGGAAAATAAAAGGAGTACACCGTTCTTTTTGGATTTAGAGGCATGCATGTTAATTTACATGATCGATATAGCTTTTGTAACTAATGAACTGGCTTCCATTTGTGGCGAAAAGCGCAACTTATGAAGTTGGCGTTAAAGAGGTTTTGCATAGGTCAAGAGAAAACATAAGATTGTGATGAAGATTTAGTTGGACTTGATGATCGAGTGGCGAAATCTTTGGAATTATTAGATGTCAACAGTAGTAGTGACGTGAGGCTGCTCAAACTTCATGGAATGGGGGCATCGGTAAAACCACTGGCCGGGGTCGTCTACAATGAACTTTCTTCTTGCTTTGGAAAGCATTGCGCCTTCCTTGACAATATTCGAGAAACGTCAAAGAAGGAGGGTTTAGTCTCGTTGCGGGAAGAAGTTACTAATGGAAATTGCTAGTTCTAGCTCTGCAGAAAGTATTAGTGGAGTTGATCACGGAAGGAAGAGGACAGAGGAAACAATTTGCGGTAAGAAGGTTCTAATTGTTCTTGATGATGTTGATGAGAAAAAACAAATCGAGAATCTAATTGGACAACGTCGGTTGCATCCCGGAACTAGAATAATTATCACCACTAGGAACACTAGTGTCTTTGGAGTTTATTGAGCAAAGAATGGCTCATGAAATGAAGAAGATGAATTCTGACCATGCACTGCAAATTCTGGCTTATGAAATGAAGGAGATGAATTTTGATCATGCACTCCAACTTTTCTCGAGAGCGCATGCGTTTCTTGAAGGCTCTCTCGGCAAAGGATTTTGACAGCCTCTCAAGAGATATTGCCTTTACTACGGGGGCCTTCCTTTTGGCTCTTTGAAGTTATAGGTTCGTTACTTTGTGGAAAACCCAAAGCAAAATGGGAGAATACATTAGAACAGTTGAAGAAAATACCTCATAAAGATGTACAAGAGGCGTTGATGATTAGCTATGAGGCCCTAAACGATTGTGTCAGCGAAATTTTTCTCGATGTCGCATGCTTTTTCATCAATGAGGATATGACAAATGCCAATTACATGTGGGAGGCTTGTGGATTTTATCCTAAATTGGGAATTGATGTTCTTGTTGAAATGTCCTTGATAAAGATAAAGGATAACAACAGATTTTGGATGCATGACCAACTGAGAGATCCGGGGACGGGAAATTGTTCGTCGAGAAAGTCAAAATCTTTGGGGGCGGAGTAGGCTATGGACGAGCAAGGACGCCGAAAGCAGATCCTTGATGTCATAAGAACCGACAAGGTAAAGCAACTATCAGGTTCAAATGAAAAAAGCGACATCCTGCATTTGAGGATTCAACTTTCTACTCATGATTTTTTTTTCTTCCATTTCATTCATTCAAGTGATAAATAAAATTACTAGTTACCGACAAACTTCTACCAATCACTACAATTTTTTGTTGGCAGAGGAAGAAAAAGGTTAAAGCAATCGATCTACAGGGAAGCAATTCTCATATCTCAATTAGAAATGAAGAAATTGAAAGGTTTGAGAGTTTGAGGTTCCTGAGATTATCCAATGGGACATTTCTTGGGGATTCCATCATTCGTCTACCAGAGTTGAGATGGATGTCCTGGTCTTCTCCCCTACCAGATTGTAGTGTGGCTAGTATGCAATCAAAGAATTTAGTTGTCCTTGAACTTTTTCATAATCACTTCACAGATGATTCGAAAGTATGGGACTTAATTAAGGTATGGTTTCCATCTCAATTTATAACAGTTGTCTCGTACATTATTCGGCTTCTTTTTGTAACGTTTATACTTCCATTTTGCAGATGGCAACCAAACTTAAAAGTCTAGCTCTTCTAAGATGTCATGGCATTACTAGAACTCCAGACTTGTCGAAATGCCTGGCTTTAGAGAGGTTGACTTTTGATTATTGTTGGGAGCTGAGCGAAATCGATAGCTCCATTGGAAAGCTAACGTGCTTGCGCGACTTGAATATCACCAATTGTAAGCACGTTGATCGAGTGCCTGATGAAATTGGAGGGCTAGTGAAGCTTGAGCACTTCTCTTTGGGGGGATGCACCGGAGTGCGCAGACTCCCCACCTCTATCAGCCAATTAGCATCATTAAGGAAGTTGGACCTTTCATCTACGGGAATTACAAGCCTGCCGGAGTCCATCGGAAAGCTGCGGCGTTCGTCAGATCTCAACCTACAAAGCTCAAAAATCACTGAAATTCCAGATGAAATTGAAGGGCTGGTGGAACTGCGACATCTTTGTTTGTTTTGCACTAAGATTAAACAACTTCCGGATTCCATTGGAAAATTAAAATCATTGTGCGCTCTGCATTTGTCACATAACAGTTTTCTGGGATCAAGATCAAATCGATGGGACGATACCCAAAGAGATCGGAATGTTGGACAAACTCGAGGAGCTTGTTTTTCAATGTCGGAGCGAGTTGGTAGGCGAAATTCCTTATGAAATAGGAAATCTATCCTCTCTAAGAGTCCTAAATTTATGTTACACCAGTATCTCTGGAGTTCCGGGAACAATCCACATGCTTTCTCGCCTCTCAACACTGGACTTAAGAGGTTGTCAAGAGATTACAGAGTTGCCTGAGCTTCCAACGAGCTTAGTCCATTTATATATTAAATCTTACTCACTGAAGGTAATCCCAAATCTCTCGAGGCTTACCAATCTGGTAGAGTTGGTCCTATGGGATTGGTTTTCTATTCGAGAATCATCAAACCTAATGCACACGTGTGACTTGGGGTGGATTGGAGGGCTATCAAACTAAAGAAATTGCGGTTGTCTCTTCTCAATGTCGTTGTACCGCCTACAGGGTTGGGTCCCCTTTCTCTTCTAGATGATCTAACTTGTGTGGTCTACATCCGCACCCCTCGAGCAGCCACGGCGTTCTTTACTTCCTTTAGAACTTGACAATTTTAGCTCAACAGGATCGCCACAGTCCAACTCGAAAATTCCGTCAATTCTGACGCTTGGTTTCTCGCGATTGCAAGAAATTCAATTCAATGGACTTTTGCAATTGCAGCGCTTACGTGTGGCCCATTGTCCCCTTCAGAGTTTATCGATACCATCTAGAGTAACGCAACTGGAAGTATATAATTGCCCTAATTTGATTGAGATTCGGTTTCTTGGTATGTCGGCATCACTGGAGTATTTATATATTGCAAACTGTGGGTCAATTGAAAGGATAGTATTTTGCGGTGAGGTAGGATCTGTCGGTGTCCTCGATCAATCAGAGTCTTCTTCGAGTGAGTCAACCTATTTTGCACCAGGAGTACTTCTTCTTCCCAATGCCTTGAAGAAACTAAAAGTACTTCGCGTGCGGGATTGCAAAAACCTACTTGAGATTCAAGTCATCGAGTTATCAAACTGGAAGAACCTTCATAGTTTGGAAATCTATAGGTGCCCTAAGCTGCGGGTTGTTGAGAGCCTTGACGAGCTAGAGTTTTTGACCGAGTTGATAGTCAACGGGTGTCCTTCGCTGGAAATATTGCTTGACATATCGAACTCGAAAATACCGGATAAGTGCCTAATACGAGTTAGCCGCTGCAGGGAGTCGCTCAACTCTTCACCAGGTAAAGGTACCGGTCATATTACTTTCGAGCGTTACAAAAGGGTGGTTCAACAGGGTGCGCGTCAACCAGAGACAAACGAGGTGAGCCCCAACCAAAATTTTATCGTTACACCAAAGAATTTCACCTAAAATGCGAACTAGATGTAAATTTCTTTTTAACGACTTATTCTAACATAAAGTAGTTAGAAGCATGCCACTGCACACACCTATCATATTTCAGATAAATTTATAGAATGTTCAAGAGTTGAATCAACAATGTAAATTTACCAAAACTTTTAACAGCCTTCAACCAGTCTATAGAATCATTTTTTTCACTTGCAAATGTCGAGGATTCTCAAATTTTCCCTACCATAACAAACCAAAAGTCACCATATGAGAGGAGATATCTGATACGGGCAATGGCATCGCACTTTCCTTTCCATTTTCTTTGGTGTCGCCTCTCTTTGGTCAAATTCTTCCATTCATTGACTTTATCTACAATTACTTTATATACTGTCATGAAAACGGAACTTCCAACTCGTAGACTGAATTTCTGACCCTAATGTAACTGATCAATGGTAGGTTAAATAAAAAAGTTCGTATTTCCTCGCTGTCTGCAATGATAGATGTCTTATTTCATGCAGTACATATTTATTTTAGTTTCCTGAAGAATACTGTCCTTTCCTTTTGCTTCTTTCATAAATACATTCAAGTTCAGTGAACTGAATGTAAGAAATTCAAGGTTAGAGAGATTTTCACTTCTGGACATTCTGAGGGATATGGAAGGTCATAATGTGCTTCGTAGAGGAACATAACTTGGAAAAGTAAAACCGACTTTGAAGGAAGAAAAACGGGAGATTTTACCCTAGTTGGACTCTTTGAATCATCATCATTCGGCAGTATATAGACTCACCATGTCTTGCACAAAGGAGCCATGAGTTTGTTGTACCCTTGTCTGTGAAAATAAGCGAAACCAATGTTAAGAAAAAGATTTATTTGATGACAACTGCATTTTCTCACCTAGAATACTGGCTAAAGAGAATCTTATTTTTCATGTAGGAGGAGGCTAAAATGGAATGGGATGCCGAAGAGCTCGATGAGCTTGAGCTTCAATCATCATCATCTGCAAGTTTTTCAGATCATGAAATTAGCGAAGAACCTACCAGTGACAATGTCAAGGAAGGCACTCCGCCTGGAAATCAAAATCAGATGATGGAGCAAGAGTCAAACCCTTTAAGTATATGACCACTATTGTCTATATTTCGATCTAGTGTTATCAAGTCATAGATTGAAGAGGTATATATCGAACTTAATCAAAACCTGTTTTTGCAGGTCTTGATGAACTTGGAAAGCAAAATCAGACGACGGGGCAACAATCGAACCCTTTAAGTATATCACCCCTATTGTCTACGTTTCGATCTCATTGTTATCAAATTCTGATTGAAGAGGTATATATCGAACTTAATCACAACCTGTTTTTGCAGGTCTTGACGAACTTGGAAAGCAAAATCAGACAACGAAGCAAGACTCAAACCCTTTAAGTATATCACCACTATTGTCTATGTTTCGATCTAATGTTATCAAGTCACGGACTGAAGAGGTATATGTTGAACTTAATCACAACCTGTTTTTGCAGGTCTTGACGAACTTGGAAAGCAAAATCAGATGACAGAGCAAGACTCGAACCCTTTAAGTATATCACCACTATTCGAACTACTATTACAAGTCATAGACTGAAGAGTATATATTGAACTTAGTCACAACCTGTTTTTGCAGGTTTTGATGAACTTGGAAAGCAAAATCAGAGGACAGAGCAAGACTTAAACACTTTAAGTATATCACCACTATTGTCTATGTTTCGATCTACTGTTATCAAGTCACAGACTGAAAAAATATTTATTGAACTTAACCACAATCTATTTTTGCAGGTCCTGACGAACTTGCTCCACCAAAAGAACATTCTGTGAAACGTTCGAGACATACTTATTGAGCATATTGGAATGTATCTGCAACCGCAATCTTTCCTAGCAGTTAAGCTGAATTCTTTGAAGTTCGAAGCAGAAAAAGCATTTTAAGGATATAATTCGGTATTCATGGACATGGAAAGGCCTAGTCAATTCTCGTTATTTGGTTGATTGAGGAGCCAAGTGATGGCTTGAGGGACTAAGTGTTCTAGAAACAAGAAACTCAGATTGCATAGGAATTCCCTCTGTGCTTGTGTATGACAGTTTCTTCAACCTTGGACACCATGTGATAAACTAACCGACAGGCTGACAGGTTGCTGATTGGTGTTGGCATTGTCAGCCAATGATTAGGTGGCTGTTTAGCTGTCATCTCTGTGAACATTCATTGACCAAGGTTTAACAGAAGTTGCCTGATATTGGAGGCAGCGAGTTTCTAAAAATGGACTTAATGCATTTTGTAATAAAAGTTTCATCATCTAGTAGGCACTTTTCTTTGATAAGGGAATCCATTCTCCAGAGTTGATAATCTGGTAGTCCTTCGATATTTGCTAAATTCCTCATGAATTGTTTGATCGTACCAAGCAAGCAAGAGAGAGGGTTTCGCCTGTGGCCATGAGTTCAAAGGATCCTCATATCAAGCTTTGTCTTGGCTCGTTCCTGGTTCCCACTTGAGAACCAAGAACAACTTGCCAAAATAGGAAGATTCAAACTCACTTATGAAATTACTGTTGCTATAATTGTTACCTACTATCATGTCATACGGATAAAAGCGCATTGAACATATTAATTCTAGCCTAACTTAGCAGGTTTGGATGTTTTTACCCCCACCAACTATATAGATCTCTGTACAGGTTTGAAAACTTTTTCGCAAGGAAATTAGGACTTATTTGCAAGACTAATTTGAATGAATTTCCCTCGACCAACCATATAGATTCTAGAATCTCTGAAGGTCATATTGACATGGTAATTTTAGCATTTCACTATGCTTGGAGGGTTTGCTGTTTTTGGTACTTTTGGATCCCATTCCCAGGGCTCTGCCCCTTACATATATGGAAGTCGCCTCACGGGTTGCCTTTTGATTTCAACGTCGAAAACTACATGAAATTGTCTCCGCTCCAGCTTTAATGAAGCAGCGAAGAAGAATTTTGCACTAAAATGCTCTGTTGGAGTGTAATTTCAAAAAATCCTAGCAACATTGGGAAAGACTAGCAGTGCATAAACAAATAACCAACAAACCAGAGAGAGAGCTGGTGATTATGGTACAGTTGCTTTTTCATCTTATTGTGCTGGTGCTTTGTCTGTGTGGAATTTCTGGGAGAAAGATCTAGCATACAAGGAAAACATGATTAACAGATCTCGAACTGTCGAGGGTATCGAGAACCAAGATAAAATTAAATCACACAGTTTAATACCTAACCAACAAAACCGAAGATGGTGAAAACTCATCAGCATTCATACATCTGTCATACAGATGGTTCTCGTGAGGCAGTGGGTAGTTTTAGCTCAGGCTCGGATATAAGTGGGGAGACACAAAAGTCGACCATCTCCTTGGTTACTTCTTCCAAACTAGGAGGATCCCACTGCACATTATTTGAAAAACCCACAAATAATTTGTCATGTAAGTTGAGAAAATGTGTAAGGTTGGAAAAATTGGGACTTAATTTTACCTTTGGAGCGAAATCCTTATCCACTAACCGTGCCCGAACACCCTACAGATGGCGAAGAGTACTATAAATCAGAACATAAACTATATCTTTGCAACCCCACATATGGCAAAGAGTACAATCATCTGACGATAAGGAGGGAAAACAAAACCACAAGATTCAATCATACAATTGCAGTAGATGTTGAAGATTTGCATACCTCACAAAAGTCTTGGAAACTTCTCCAGAGATTCCATGAAGGGATATTCGGAATTCCCGAGTTAAACATTGATCAAGAGTTTGGAATCTGCCTTCGCGAATCTGAAAGTAATAATTATAACCAACTCAATGTCTGGAGAAGGAATCTATGTCCAACAACAAAAAATCAAAAGAATGGTAACTCACTGATCTTAAGGTGACTTTTAAGCTCAATGGAGAAGCTTCCCTTAGTTTCTTGAGGGTCATTGCACACCATTCACCATAAGAGTCAGCTGCTTCAATTTCCTAAGCAACACCAATTTAATAAGATGTTAATGAAAGAACATCTAGGATACTATCTATGCTGACTCATTGCATCTCTCAGTTGATCAGTGCCAATTCTAACATCATGCATCTGGCAAAATAAAACATCGGTCAACCATCTCAAAAACCAGTATGATATCAAGCATTATGGACTTTCCAACAATAAACATAAGAGTCCTTTCCAGGGTCTCCCATCCAACTTACCAGTGCACATATAATTTCCTCGACCGTGTCATGGCTAAAGCATTTATCGATCACATCAATCCTGAGTCAACACTAAAATATTGTAAGAGAACAAGAAAAAAATACCCCATTTAAAAATTATTCAATACACACTTCAATAACTGTAAGAAATAAAACTTTGAGAGATTAGAGAGCACAAGAATTGCGGGCAGTAAGCAAAACAAAATATGCAGGTTCATTTTTTATTAAATGCATGAAGGAAGAAACTTTTTTCCATAAAAGCAGCAATCACTATGCTATCTGGAATATTTACTTGTGTGCCCTGCACAGTTCTAATGTGCACAACAACTGATCATATGTCATAACTAATAACTTATCATGTATATTTTAAGAGTTTAGAATGACTGATTCCTAGTTCTTCTCGGGTTTGGATAAAACAGAATCAACCCCAGAAAGCGTGTAAAAATAGCTAGTGCATACAAAAGTTGTGTGGTAGAACGCAATCTGCTCACAATGTACATCATTATTAGCTGCATCACAAACTTCTCTAGTGTGATCCCTAGACAGATGTATAACGTAAAGTTATACCGCATTGATCCAAAAGCATACAGTCATCCACACAGGAGAATAAATGTAAAAAAAAAACCATGCTGGGGTTGATTCTGTTTTATCCAAACCCGAGAAGAACTATGAATCAGTCGTAGTTTCAATAATTAAGAATATTGCAAACAAAGGCTTCTCTAGTGTGATCCCTAGACAGATGTATAACGTAAAGTTATACCGCATTGATCCAAAAGCATACAGTCATCCACACAGAGGAGGATAAATGGATAAAAAAAACCATGCTGCAAAGATTCCAGAAGCTGTAGACTAAAGTTGAACATTACTTGTGAATGATACTCCTCCTGTCGGGATAAACAAGATCACCATATTGTGAAAGGGATGTCTCTATAACAGATGGATCATCAGTAGTCAGTCTATCAAGACGCTCTTCTATCAAAGCTAATCTCTGTCAAGGTCATTAATTGTAACTCAGAATAGATTATGAAGGTATGTAGTGTAAAAACACTGAAGCAGCAGTCAAAGGGGCATTGAAAACAAACCGCATTTAGTGAATAGTGAGTAGCCAAGCGGCAGGCAACCATTTCCACACCATTAAGCTTATCCCCCGTAAGAGCCAGGTATTCCCCTGGAAGAAGAAGGCCACACATTCTAAGACAGAATCCAAATGCTAGTTATCGACAAATTGGGATTCAAAGAGAAAGAGTACTAAACCGTGCAAAGAAGATACTGTGGAAACTATATAAGCTATACATTACAAACAGAAGGACAAAACATCAATATGATCCCTTCATGGTTTCAATAATTAAGTATATTGCAAACAAAGGCTTCACTTTAGCGCAATGCATAGGATGGTCTTCAAAATAATTCCTGCATGCCAAAAGGGAACTAATAATGGATACAGTAAAACATTGGCACATGCGGTAGAGATTACATTTACGAAGAGCTTCCAGTTTACAGACACCAACAGAACATTTTAAGGCTTAAATGTTACCCGACCCTTCTGGCCTATTTTAAATTTGGTGAATGATCTCCTCATTACATTACACAGTTTAGCCAAGACCTCCCTTTTTGTTTGCAGAGACAATGTACCTAGATAGCCAGGTAAGCGGGAAAGGTGGAAGGAAGCTCCTGCATCTGGATGAAATCCTATTTGAACCTCTGGATGGGAAAAAACCTGCAATTGGAAGCATTAGCTCAAGCATTTACTTTGTGGAATTGCTGCAGAAATACGAAACCAGGTGCATTATATGTTTGTTTGTTCAAGTTAGTCCTTCCATTGAAAAACTAAACATAAATGGTGAAGTAGCTGTCACAAGGCTGAAACATGCCACCTTGGCATCTCACGCAGCCACGTATGGTCCACGTGGCTATTGCACAGTTAAAAAACATAAAAATGAAGAAAAAAAAAAAAAGTAGTGGTTTGAGAAAGAAAATTGAGAAAAGAAAAAAAGGAAAACCATCTTCAGCTTGCTCTGGCAAATAGAGGGCAGTCACGCACCGACAGCCACCGGCAAGGATGGCCAGACCCTCCCAGGCTCAGGTGACAGTGGCCAGACCTTCACGGAGCTTAGGCATGATGCAGCCCCCATCCATCACAGAGGCACACACCGGTGAGAAAGATACGAGGGAAAAGCAGTCCTGGTCCTCAGCCACCCCACGGCACACAGCGGCAAGGGCCACAGCCCTCGCAACAGATCTGGGCGAGGGTCACAGCCTCACGTCAGATCTGCAGTGGTTCCGCCAGATTTGAACTGGTCCCAGAAAGACGGACTATGAAAATTTCATGCATTTGTTGCCAAACCATTGTCGATAAATACCAAAAACTAGATCATAAGATTGAGTAAACCACAAGTGCTTTGTGATTTGGAGAGAAATCCCAACATTAAATTAAACGTTGGCAAAGGAAGTTGAATAAACACAACCCCAACGAGCACATATATGAAAGCAGTTAACATCTATATCAGTATTTAGGAAAAGTCACATACAGTTTTATCAGTTGCTAGTCGAAACATTCCAGGAAGAGAAATCCCAGCGCCACTTGCCATAGTGACACCGTCCAAAATAGCCAGCTGCCCAAGAGTGAAGTAAATAAAAAGTGACCAACTTATAAGTTGAAACTAACGCGAGTGCTGAGACATTCAAACAACTTTGATAGACTAAAAATTAAATCCAAGAAATTGAACATTGCATCTACTAAATGGTTAACGCTTGCAGTTTTACAGTGAAAATGGGTCGACAAGTTGATGTCAAGTAAACAAAAATTTTGATAGAATATTAAATGCCAAATAATAAATAATGGAAGTAACTTGGAGTACCTTATGCAATTACTTTTAGAAACGGAATCCTGCTTGACATGGAAGAAACTGTGCCTATAAGATGACTACTACAAACCAATTGCAGTAAATGTCACTCGCTTACATTTGACTCAAGGAAACAAAAGAGGAAAACATAAATGATATTTTATTGTTCTTCTTTCTTAATTAAGCATAGAGTAATACATTGACAAGAGCTAAACATCAAAAGTACTTACTTTTGCAGAGGAATCATGTCAAGAATCACAAGGACTTACTTTCTCCTCTCATCTCACCATGAATTGCCTTACACATAAAGATCGTGGTCAGGCAGATCATTAGTCAAAGATTGTTTTACTGATCATGCCACCAATGCGGAGGTACCTCATCTACTTGAGATTCATCAGTAACAAAGTATGTCCACCTTAGTGACCTAGACTGCTTATGCTACAGAAAATGGTGCCGAAGCGGAATGGAGTAAATCACATGTCAAGACGAACTATATCCAACTAGTAGGTTCAATAATTTTAATAATTTAGATCGTGATAGAGCTCCAAGGATTCATCCACCATCACTCACTTTGTAACACAGAAAGTTTCTTTTGCCAGTTTTTGTTCCGTGATTACGAGTTTAGAGCAAGATTTAATTTAATGTTACTATAATCACTCATCAAAGTTATTTCCAAGATTTCAAAAGTTTGTGTAAATGCTTTCTAATTGTATAGTGAACTGGTTTTGTTCAGATTGCCAATTTTAGCGATCCACAATGTAAGAGTACCATATATCAGCATGTGTACATGAGTTGTAGTTTGCAGGGATATTAGCAATCTCCATATCACTGGAATCCAGTAATACCACAAGATGTGAGATTCAAGCTTTTCATCCATGACAAGAAAACTAGCACTTAAGCATACTTCAACCACTTATTCACAAAACTTGAAGCATCAATTAAAAAACTATGAGATGAAAATTTTTTAGTATCAACTATATAATTTATCAGAATCATAGGAATTTAGGGTGAAAGTTCCGTTTCTCATCCAGCCAGGAGAAATCTTACCCTACTCTATGATGTCTGGCCAATAATATATTGTGTCAAGAGGTCATTACACAAACCAAGAGAATTTCAGAGGAAAATCCAAGCCCTGAAATTATCCATAACACAGTAGGCTAATTCTACATCTCAAAGAGCTAACAGTTTACAAACTTTAAAAGGAGGTACTCACATGTGGTTTCAAACACGTCCCTTGCACGTAAACAAACTTATACAAAGTATCGAAGAAAGTTTTGCACTCCTCAATGTTCCCTGCATGTATGTTGACTATTTGATCATAAACAAAAGTAAGGAAAGAAAAGTAAAAGAACCAAAAGATCATAATCGAGGGAATAAAAGAAGATTGATAGCAAAGTTGTGTGCTCTGTGAAGAGCAATTAGGGGCATTATTTCAGAGCTTCCACCTTAGTTTATCCATCACATCCCGGCTGATTCAATCTTTAGTTCCCCTCAAACACATTAGTTCCTAATCCGACTTTTGCTCTGCAGCCACAAATCCACCATTGCATATCGTCTCCAGTTATCAAAATTACCTTCACATGTTGATATTTAACACCCCAACATTATCACCTATATAATATTCTTCCTCTCGAACCAATCTTCTACTCCTAATTACTAAATACATAAATAGCAAAGAAAAAGGACAGAAAAACTATCAGAAAAAAAATGTTTAAAATAGAAAGCCAAATAAATGAAAGAGTTCATCACCGTCCGACCTTCAGTGAGCAAATGATAAAGGGTAACGACATCTCCACCGGAGCAGAAAGCTTTGCCACTACCCTTCAGATCAGACAAAAAAGTTCATGTTAATTCAAAGACTGTGAACCCTGACAATGACAAAAGGAATGCCTGAAATGTGAATTCACTTCTCCTTCTGTATAGACTCTACACAAAACAAAACCAGGATCTAGTCGAAATTATCAGCTCTTGTACGAGAGCACGTAATGGCAATACCTTCATCGACACAAACCCGACGTTTGGATTATCTTCCCATGATTCATAGAGCCTCTTCAGCCTGGCCACCTGTAGAAAACATCAGCACAAAGTTGAAGCTTTAATCATTCTAGAAAAGAAAACTGAACCGGGTATCACGAAACGCGAAAAAATGAAAAGGCTTTTCGTTCCGATTGGGGTTGGTGAGGAATTATTTCGGGGTCGGAGAGAGGGGAAGAACCAAACCATTGAGGTAGTGAGAGAGTTAAGAGCGGATGGTTTGTTGAGGATCGCAGTTCTTCAGCTGGCTCTTCCATCCACTAGAACTTGACGCCACAAACATACATGAATCGAAATATAAGCTCCCAATCTAAACGAACCACCTTTTGTATCCGCAAAGTAGACACTGCGACTTGACTTCATCGAGTTTCTTGAACGAATCAAAATGGCTACCAGGACAAGTTGCATCGGATGAACAAATTGAAACCCAGAGAGAGAGGGAGAGAGGGACCTGGTCTTGGACGTCGTCGAGGCTAGCGTAATGGGACTGAGCGGAGAGACTTCTCTGGTGAGGGGAAGAGCCGAGCTTGTGAAGCGAACGCCTGGCTCTCACCGAAACCTTCAAGCTATGCATCTTTCTCTTATTTTTAAATAAATTAATTTGGATTAATTTGTGACCAATGTATCGTAGTGAAATTTTTTATGATATTAACTCCTTTTTTGATAGAATTCTAGTTTAGTTGTCGATTTCCATTTGGACATGCTTTTACAATATTGACATTGAAGAAGTTTTCTTTTATGCTATTTCCCTAATAATTGTTCAAACGTTTGACTATCTTCGATTAAATCAAAGGTCTGCTGGGAAAATTTCTTATTTGTGGAGCAAAACGAATAGCATTGCGGTTGGGGAGAAGACGAAATGGCTCTTGAACTTCGAGTTTTGTTGTTTCCTCTTTGACATTAAGGGATAACATATTCTTATTGGAGAAATTATCCAATCAGTCATAAATCAATTTTGTGGATCTCAATTTGGTTCTAAACTTTTCTAATTTTAATTTTAAACTTTTATGTAAAATTTCAATATAATCTTTTCAGTCAATTTTTATCGAAAATGGTGAATGTTGCGATGTGCCACGTCGGATGGCTGATGATGATTGAACCGCCACATCAATGTTTTCTAGCAAAAATTGATTTAAAAGACTACATTGGAGTTCCGCGAAAAAATTTATGACTAAATTAATAAAATTTTAAATTTTAAAACTGAAATAGAATCTGTATAATAGGTTTGGAGATAATTTTCTTTATTCTTATTTGACATTTCATATGTGTTCATTGTTATCTTTCCTTGCACTAAGCTTTGTCCACTATCTTAACATTTGAATGGATTTGTATCGGTATGTTTTCAGATCCGAGTAGCAAGTTTCTCATTGCCTTTTTTATTTAGAGTCCTTGCCCTTGACCATGACGAATTGATTAGTGATTATAGAGAAAATTGTCCGAAGAGTTCTAAACTTAACGTAGGGCAACCAATTCAATTTTAAACAGTTTAATTATGTCAATTTAGTCCTAAATCTTTTGACAACTTGTCAATTTAGTCCTAACATTTCAATTGTGATAATTTAGTTGTAAACAATTTGATAATTTGCCTATTTACTCATAAAACTTTTAATGGTTTACCAATTTAGTCCTTCTCGCCAAAATTGGGCAAAAATCACTAACATTGTGGTCTAGTCAACATCGGCCATCCTATATGGCACGGTTGGTACTGATGTGAACAATTTCTATAATTTTTATTTTTCTAAATTATTTTCTTTTCTTCTATTTTTTTTTCTTTTTTTCCCATTTTTCCTCTGCCACCCATCGCCGACCTTAGGCAAGGGTCGCCCTCGCCGAATTGGGTGAGCTATGCTCGTGCCTACGCAAGGGCAACCCTAGCTAGATCCGGCGAGGGCATCCCTCGCCCTCACCCACCCATGCGAGGGCATCCCTTGCCCTCGCCAGCCTAGGTGCGGGCATCCCTTACCCGAGGCCGGCGAGGGTAGCCCTCACTTGAGGCTGGCGAGGCCCAACAGAGCGAAAAAGGGGAAAGAAAAAGAAAAGAAAAAAGTTAAAAAATTATTAATGTCAACGCCAACCGTACCACCTAGAACGGTCGGTGCAAAAAAACCACCACATTAGAGATTTTTTCGGCCAAAATTGGCTGGAATGACTAAATTAGCAAATGTTAGAAGGTTTAGGACTAAATTGGAGAATCATTAAAAATTTAGGACTAAATTTGTACAAGTAAAAGGTATTAACCAATGTGTAATAGATTTAGAACTTATTGGACAATTTCCCAATAACTGTGTTTGTCAAAGAAGGTCAAGCGAAGAAGTAGAAGCATGGTGCTGTTGGTCCTGTCGTGCGAGCAAAGCTTTCTGACGTCCTCTCGATGACTACATTATGATCGCGGTCCAGGAAGAGGAGAGATGGCTTTATGCCTTCGTCCGGTGAGGAGAGGGAACGACATTATGAAAGAAGGCGAAGGAACATATGATAACGTGAAAGAGATATGGCATTTTCGTGTCAAGTATTAACGCCACAAGTATGTTAATTTCTGGACAATGTCGTGCTTTTATCGATGTCAAAGAGAGAGAGAGAGAATGTCATGGAGAAGAAAAAGAAGGAGCTGACTTCAGGGCTTGTACTCCGGAAAAGGAGAGTGCAGAAATTAATTTTTCGTACTTAGAAGAAGATGCAAGCAATCACATTTGATTGTGCAGGCCAACTCATGAAGCTTGATGAGAAGAAGGCAATTACCTTTGAAGATTCTTTTAAAATACAAATTACATGGAAATGGATCGTTTTGTTTTGCTTGAAAAATGATGGATATAGACTTACTTTCTAGAGTTTATTATGCATCCAAGCAACATATATATATATATATATATATATATATATATATATACATATATATTTCAACTATCCTTGATAAGGGAAAGAAAATAGTCTCTAGACCAGTTTCTATAAGTGACCTTTACCAGGAAATTAATCACCAAAAACAAGAAATTCAAACCCTCAAGATTGCCCAAACCAAAATACAAAAAGAAATTTTGGAAATTAAATATAGATTTATAAAAGGAAAAGAGAAAATAGAAGAAGTTGAAGAAACTAATCATTCTAATCCAAACTTTCTATTGATGCTTTCCGAAATAACATCCAGAAAATGGATAATCAATATCAATATAAAAATTAATAGTGAATTTATTTTAGAAACAACTGTACTTTTTGATACAGGTGCATACCTCAATTGCATTAAAGAAGCTCTTGTACCCACAAAGTATTTTAAAAAAAACAACTCAATCACTTAATTCAGCATCAGGAAACAAATTAAATATAAATTACAAGATTCCGAAGCTGAAATTGTAAAAGATTAGATTTCCTACAAAACCCCTTTTCTTCTAGTAAGAAATATCAAACAAAATGATATTTTAGGAACACCTTTTATAGGACTAATACAACATTTCAAAGTCACTAATAAAGGTATTGAAGCTGAAACCTTGAAAAGGAAAATATACTTTGGTTTCATAAGAAAACCCCAGACTAAAAATTTGAATATCGTTTAAGAATAATCTATTTATGAGATAAATTGTATCATTCAAGACAAAGAAATTCATCTTCAATATTTAAAAGAAGACCTTGAACATAAGAAGATTGAACAAAATCTTTCTAAAGCGAATCTTTAGAAAAAGATTGCTAATCTTAAAACTCACATAGAAAATTCAATATGCTCAACTATTCATAATGCTTTTTGGTCAAGAAAATGTCACATAGCTAATCTACCTTATGAACAAGAATTTTTTGAGAAAAACATTCCTACTAAGGCCAGACCAACCCAAATGAATCACGAAGTCTTAAATTTCTGCCAAAAAGAGATACAAAAACTTTTTGAGAAAAACCTCATTAGGAAAAGTCAGTCCACCTTGGAGTTGTTCAGCTTTTTATGTTAACAAAAATGCTGAATTAAAACGAGGAGTACCAAAACTAGTTATAAATTATAAGCCTTTAAATTGAAAAATTAATTGTTCCTCGATGTTTGCAATAATAGATGTCATGTTCCCTATAGTACGTATTAGTTTTGAATTCCTGTAGTGATAATGTCTTTTCCTTTTGCTTCTTTCATCAAAACATTCCAGTTTAGTCACTAGAATGTAGGAAATTTAGGGTTAGAGATTTTTCACTTCTGGACATTCTGAGTGATTTGGAAGGTCATAATGTGCTTCATAGAGGAAGGAACTTAATTTGGCCAAGTAAAACCGACTTTGAGGGAAGAAAAAAGGGAGATTTTACACTACTTGGACTACTATATAGACTCATGCCGTCTTGCAGATAGGAAACATGAGTTTGCTGCACCTTTGTTTGTGAAACAGGCAAAACCAATGTTAAGAAAAAGATTTTATCTGATGACATCTACATTTTCTCATCCCTGAATACTGGTTAAAAAGGACCTTATTTTCATGTAGGAGGAGGCTAAAATGGAAGGGGATGCCAAAGAGCACAAGATCGGAGTTTCAGCTTCAGTTCCATCCATCTGCAAGTTGTCGGGATCATGAAATTAGCGAAGAGCCTCCCATTGACCATGTCAATGACCAGCAAAACCAGATCACAGAGCAAGACTCGATCCTTATAAGTATTTCACTGCTATTGTCTATGTTTCGATCTATTGTTATCATGTCACATAGACTGAAAAAGTATACATTGAACTTAAATCGCAACCTTTTTTTCCAGGTCTAGGTACACTTGCTCCACCAAGAACATTTTCTGATAGGTTCAAGACATGCTTAGTGAGAATATTGGAATGTATCTGCAACCGCACTTTCCTAGCTTTAAAGCTATAATTCTTTGAAGGTCGGAACAGAAGCAGCATATGAAGGATAATTCAGAATTCGTGGAGATGGAAAGACCAAGTCAAGTCTCGTCATTTTGGTTGATTGAAGAGCTAAGTGATGGCATCAAAAGATAACTTCCAGACTCCTCTTGATCAACCTCAAAGGCTACTACAGTCGAGGGACAAGTTTTCCGGAAACAAGAACTCTATGTTGCATAGGATTTTCCTCTGTGTTGGGTATTCACTATTCATTTTCCATTTGACCGTGGTAAGTCTATCTCCTAGTGGAGTACAAATTGATTTCCATGTGGCTCAACTAACAAAGTATTTTCCAATATTTTGGCTTGTGTATGACAGTTTCTTCAACCTTCTGACGGCATGTGATAAACCAAGTAATGCACTGACAGGAAGCTGATTGGCGCTGATATACATTTTTAGCCAATGATTAGGTGATTGGTTAGCAGCAAAATCTTTGTGAACATTCGTTAGTCGAGATTTAATAGAAGTTGCCTGATATTGGACGCAGCGACTTCCTAAAAACTGGACGTATTTTGTATATTAGTCAGTTTTCATCATTTTGTATGCACTTTTGATTGATAAGGAAATCATTCTCCAAAGTTGATAATCTGGTAGTTCTTCGATATTTGCTAAGTTGCTCATGAATTGCTTGGTCATAGCAAGCAAGCTCGAAGAAAGCATTTCACTCGTGGTGTGGCCATGAGTTCTAAGGACCCTGATATCAAGCTTTCTCTTGACCCGTTCCCACGTCGGAACCAAGAACATCTTAGACGAAATTGGAAGATTCAAAGTCTCTTAGGAGATCACTTTTGCTACTTTTGAACCTACTATCATGTCCTACGGATAAAAGTGCATTGAACACATTGATTCTAGCCTAACTTTGCAGGTTTGGATGTATTCCCCCCCAACTATATAGATCTTTGTACAGGTTTGAAACCTATTTCGTAACCGAGAAAGTAATTGGAGTTTAATTTTGGAAAATCTTTAAAGAGGGCCTGTTTCAGTTTGAGATTTTTTATGGTCAAAAAATTAGTTTGGGATAAATTTATCATAGGTGTACCAGTTTGAAATTTTTCGCGGTATTAACCTAAATTATATTAATAGGCTGAAAGCGGTGAAACTCAAAAGCACATTTTTGACACTCAAAAGGCACTTTCACATATTACTATTTTTCTAATTTATATTCTATAGACACAAACTTTGGCTTTTTTTTCTAATTTCCAATACCTGAAACTCTTATGACATTGGAATGTTAACATGTAAATTTGCAAATAAGTTTTTCATAAAATCTTGATATTTGAAATAATATTTTAACTGCAATGGTATATGAAAGGTTGTTTCTTTGCTTTTAATCAAAAAAAAAAATAGATTCTTAACTTGGGATAAGGACATTATAAGTGTTATAACTTTCGTACGGTACTCACTTGAATGTCATAACTTTTTTTCAATCACTCGAGTGCCATGACTTTTACAAATCATTAATTTGCATTTTCAATCGATCACTTAAGTGCCATAACTTTTAATAAATGTTCACCAAAGTACCAGAAATTCGAATGTAACATGGCACTTGCAAAAAAAGTGATCAATTTAAAAGTTTATATGACATTACATTCAAGTTTTCAAAAATAAATTATAATGTCACGCCCCGCACTTCTCGGCGCGCCACATCCCTCGCAGAGGTCGATTTGTGTGCGACGTCCCAGGACGCGTCGCCGACCCAACACCCAAACGATAGAGAACAAAGCACAGCGGAAATAACAAACACCCGAACAATAATTCACATAACCAAGGATAGCCACACAACCATCGATATAAACAAATACACACTTGCATTTCCAGAGAGAACCTTTGCAATATTCATATACAACCCAAACTTCAAAAATCAAAAGTGGGTTAAGGCCACTATTGACAAAAAGGGATAACTGGCTCAGGTTCAGGCACTACAACTAGCCGGGGGCTCCTCCCAAAAACGCATCGGTACACCTGCCATCCTCAAGGTTGGGGGTCTAAAAAATCGATTTTCAACAACCGTGAGAATAAATCTCAGCGAGTAATTCCCTAAACCTAAACTATGCTAACGTGCACCTCCTGACAAGTACTTGACAAATAGCACACAGTCTAAACTGTATAAGACTCAGGCCCTCGGCCCGAATCTAGAACTTACTTGACCCTGCAGGTTAGGCATTCAAAAAATAATAACAGTCCCGCCACAGAATTTAATCACGGCACATACATGCGCATTTCTATGTCACAACGCATGTTATGCATATGCTAACGCTCGCACTCATGCTCATGCCTCATCAATGCATTATCGCACACTTGCACACTAGCACTCAGCCATTTCTCAATTTCTCCTCCGACCCGCGTTAAACGCATCAGGTCCGACCCGTGTTAAACGCATCAGGTTTATCACTTCGAGATCGATCTCTGGCCCGCGTAAAACGCATCAGGTTGATCATCTTCCGGTAAACCGGGCATCGTCCCGCGTAACACGCCTCAGGACGGGTTCACTTCCCCGCGTAAAACGCATCAGGATTTATTGTGATCACGCATTCACAGGCACCAATTTTTATCTGAACCCCGCGTAAGACGCATCAGGGCATTTTAAGTGATCACAATGCACATGTCATTCGGGCACGCTCGTATATGCACATGTCGTGCTAATGCATGAGATGCACACTCATGGTTATACATTTACATTTGGGCATTCACAGCGCAACTTGTCCCGCGCATATTCAATTTACCACGCAATAAGTTCAATCCACAATTCAATAAGCCCAACCAACATGTAAGCACGACCATGGAATCAGCTCAAGCATTCATGCACAGCACACATTTCACAAGCATAAATCACACAACTAGTCCACATGAATCCATGGAAAATCGAGGTCCATCAAGCTACTTCCTTCCTCAAGGCATTAGACATGCGTCACGACGCTACAAATCACTCGTATGTAGGGACAATCCAACCACTAGTTCGGTCAAGCCATCATTTCCGGCACTTACGCTCCAAGCCTCAAATTATACGCGCCTTGTCCAACTAATCTCCAAAGTGGACAACCACTAAATCGATCGCGCCGGGCCATTCAACGAACCTAAAATGTTCCATTAAACTCCCCACGCCATCATTTAAATCAGCCACCAAAACACTAAATAGGGCGCGCCACTAGAATCCAAGTCCTAAGTCCGAACTTCCCCAAAATGGAACCATTCCGTACCGATTCTGTTCAGCCCATGTTTCACGCCTCTCGGGCCATTAATCCTCGATAAAACGATCCGGCTACACCACCAAGTCAGCCACGACATCGGCCCTTAATAATTTCCACAATTTAACCCCTAATTTAACCCCTAAACTCGTCTAGAAATGCAATTTATCCTAATTAGGGTTTAGGGTCAAACTCACCGAGTGTCCTACGCTTTAAACCGAGCTGAGCACATGGCGATAGCGGCTGGAGGGCCAGACCCCCGGAACATCTTGGCGGCGGCGGTTTCCTTTGACCATCGAACCAGGCGATGGTTTAGACAATTCAAACGGCCTAGAGGATGAGAGAAAGAGACACGGTTAGAGCGAGAAAGAGAAATTTTCAATTAGGCAGATCCGGACCCATCCATTTGGAAAGAACGGAGGCGACGGGGCTCCTGGTGAGGGGCCTCCTCACGCCAAAACATTAGAAGGGAGAGGGGAGGAGACTCAGGGGGCGGAGAGGAGAGAGGAAGGTCTGTCTATCGGGTGGTATCAAACCGACTCGGCAACCCCCTATAACCGGGCGGAGAGGGAAGGCGGAGAAGGTGAGGAGGGAGAAATTAGGTGCCCCAAACGGTGGGATTTGAAAATAGCAGGGCGACCCTGTTGGATTGGACGACACACATTCACGATGACCTCGACGAGCTGGGCCACGCCGGGGTATGTGGGGCCGCTATCAGTGTGAGGGAGAGAGGGTCCTCCGTCGCCGGCGAGGGGGCGCCAAAAGTGAGCCACCTTGAAGCCTTAAGGTCTCCTTGATGACCACATGTCCAAGTGAGGCGGATGCTTCTGAACCCCCACTGCTCTGGGAGAGAGAGCCAAAAGAGGAAGAAGAAGGAACGAAGAAGAAAAAAGAAAAGAAAGAAAGGGGGGGGGGGAGGATAGAGAGTCTGTGAGTGTCGGGGAGTGTGCATGAAGAGGACAGTGCATGGGGGGTCCAAGAGAGAGAAGGAGAGAGAGAGAGAGAGAGAGAAGGGAAAGGGAAGGGACATGCACGGATGGGATGGCTGCAAGGGGGAAACTTGCGCGCGGCAGAGAGAGAGAGAGAGAGAGAGAGAGAGGGGAAATTAAATTAAAAAAAATTATACTCATTCAAATATTAAACGCAAACCGATGGTCCAAATTCAAAATCGAAAATGGTCTACCGGTTCTAAATAGGCCTCGCACATAAAAAGGGACAAAGGCCAAATTAATGAAACCAAATTTTTACGAGGGAGGTCTACTCGTCCAAATTCGCACTTGGTCAAATACTTTCATTTTTCCATTATTCCTGACAATCTCGATACTGGCCACATTAGTGTCAACACCGTCCAATTTATTTCGTCCCGAAACTCCCGAAAATCGACTGCCAAGTTCAGGGTCTAAATAACGATAAAAATTCGATCGAGTGCGATTCTAGCGAAATCTCTAATTTAAAATAATAACCGAAAATGATCAGTTCTCGGGCGAGATTTTACTATAAGCACACTGACAAATTACGCGTTTTATAAATCTCAAAAATGGGTCGAAATTCGCGGAACGTCACATACAATATTTAAATAATCGCGGTATGAAAATTATGATATTTATAACATACTTTTCGCTCATTTACTTGGGAGTTTGGCAGATAATTGTGATAATAATCTATCTTTCCTTTGTCCAAGAAAGTAATAAAACATAGCAACTGGGGAGTTTTATCCTTGGATCCCATTATTGCTTTGAGGTTATTAGTGACATCAAACAGCAACCTCTGTACTTGTACTTATGGCTGAGTTTCGAGGTTTCAGACCAGTGGTTGATTGCAACTTTGCCACGGGACCCTCGATCGTGCTTGATGTGACCTTTCCAGAAAATATCAAGGGAAAGTAGTTGCTGCCGAAGGCTCTAAGGAATTCAAGTGAGACCGGGAGTCTATCTGCGTCACATCTTGTACTTCCCCGCATGCTGCTACAGGGAATCGCGCTTGCAAATTATTGCATAGCAACTGTTCGATTGGCATGAAGAGTCTTGGACCGTTAGATGGCAAGAACGCAATGCAATTTGGGTTAAGGGTTTTTATGACTAAGAAGAAGATATATTGCTTCTAGCCACATTCGCGATTGAAAAATTCTAGTCGGACCCGGACAGTGCAAATTCAGATGTAGGTCCAATTTTTTCATTCCCTCGTGATGTTACAAATGGGAAGGGACAGCGAGGGACCACGTACATGCATCCTGCCGAAAAGAGACCAGGGATTATCGCAACCTATATTTTAATTGAAATTAGTTAGTGAAGAATATGCTTGCCGACAAGGGCCATCTCTATTGCTCGCTTGTTTTCTCTTTTGGCAAATTTATAATCCTAAATTAGTATATTCGTAATAAATTTATTTCATATTGATTTTTAACAATCAAAAACTCTAAATTGATGTATTTGTGATAAATTTACCCTCAATTAGTTTCTGTTAGATTGGATTAATACTACAAAAAATCATAAAACGATACACATGTGACAAACATAAACCTACTTGAGATTCAAGTCAATGAAGAAACTAGAAGCACTTCTAGTGTGGCATTGCGAAAACTTACTTGAGATTCAAGTCATTGGATTATCAAACTTGAAGAACCTTGAGATTCTTGGCCGACACTCACTTCAATTATCAAACTTGAAGAACCTTTCTACCCCTCATCTTAGCCAAAATGCCGAGAAAGGCATCCATTGCAGGCACATGGCTTGGCTTTTGTTCATAGTCCCACATCGAATGGCCACATAGTGACCGTAAGAGGGATTGTACGTAAAAGCCAAGCCATACGCACTGCCAAATCCTTCTTTTATTCATCTTTTAGCTGAATATTTGTATCATAAAAACATTGTGAAAATTCTTAATAATTAAAAGTTCAAAAGATTATTTTTGAAGTTTTTGAAAATTAAAATTAAAATTTTTAAAAATTATCGGTATGGTTTCTCGTGGATTCGGGAAATTGATCGAAAATCATTGGCTCCATAAAAATTTTTGGTATAGTTTTTCGTGAAATCGGGAACTAGACCGAAAATCATCCGTTTCAATTTTACGAAAATTGGTTCCAATTTTATGAAACCGGATCGGCGCCCCCTGGAATTGCCTAAAATCGGCCGGTCTGGTCCAGGTGATTTTCGTTGCACGCCCCACACCCCTAGTGAAGAGGCGTTCTCGTGCAGTGGCCGGAAGCCCAACCTGTTGGTCACAGCCTTCCCCCGGATGTCTCATACATGGGCATCTACTAATGGTCCTCCAGACCCCCGAACATCTTGACTTTTTTGCTTCCTTTCAACATTCGATTCAAATTGGCTCTTAAGAGACATCAAACACAACACAATGCTTTATTCGAATTTCATTCAGAGGAAAATAAGACCTTGAAAGTCAAGCTAACAGTGCATTACAAATCAGTATGCCATCCATTTGGTATTAAAACTAACACCACGAGACTTATTTTGGGGAACTGAATCATCCATTAAAAAATTAACTCTCTTTTACTCACTCAAACGGTACTTAGGTGTGACCACCAGATGCTTGGCTCTAGGAGTAGCGAGCCCGAACTCCTCGGTCATATCAAGCTCACTCGGCAACATGCCACTAGGAAGGTCCCAGTCAAAGCAGTGTACGAGCTGCGCAAGCACGAACCGCACCACGGTCAACCCGAGTTGCATCCCGGGGCACCCTCGGCGGCCTGCCCCAAACGGTAGGAGCTGAAAATCATGCCCTTTAACGTCCACGCTCGACCCTAAGAATCTTTCAGGCACAAACTCTTCTGGATTGTGAGTGGTCCACACTTTTGGGTCCCTTCCGATGGACCACACATTCACAATGACCCTCGACTTGTAGGGTATGTGGAAGCCGTTCACTGTGCAGTCCTCCGTCGCCTCGTGGGGAACCAAAAGTGGAGCCACCGGGTGAAGCCTTAAGGTCTCCTTGATGACCATGTCTAAGTAGTCCAAGCCCTCTACTTCTGATTCCCCACTGCTCTGTTCAGTCCCACGGCTTTCTCTAGTTCTTCTTGGAGCTTTTTCATTGAACTAGGATGCTTTATAAGTTCGGCCATTGCCCACTCTATTGCTGTCGCTGAAGTGTCCATCGAACCCAACAACATGTCCTGCATGGAGAAACATATCGATATTGCACTTATCAAGCATATTTACAATAGAGTTGGTCATTGATGTGAAATTACAGATCTTTTCATATGTTCGAATATGATGGTCCATACACTAAAATCTTTGCTAATAATTTATGGATTATCTTTTGAATCAATTTTGATGCCTAACTACTAATCTGAGATCCTCAACTAGCGGGATCCTTGTTCCAATAAATTTTCCACTCCGACGTATGCTTAGATAATTGAACAGTAATAAGGTCACAGAGATTATTAATCTAGCTAAAAAAAAAAATTGATTAATTACCAGAATTATGGCTTTGATATGGGGCCTGTCGATATGGTACTCTCCCTCGTTCAATCCCATGAAACCCAACATGACATCAACAAAATCTTTTCTCTCTCCTTCATCTTTCTTAGACTTCACGTGCTCGTCAATAATCTTCTCAAAGAAGGCATCGAACACTTTGCTTACGGCTTTCATGCGTTTTGTCAACCCCTGGAGATCAAATGATGCTAAATAAGGAACATAGTCACCGATGTTCGGTGTAGCGACCAACACCATCGCTTCTTGAATAACGGCCTTGAACCCTCTCTCATCAAACTCCTTGTCCATGTACTTCTTCCCGAAGATCATCCGACAACTCATATCGGCGCTTAGCGACAAGATATTCATGCTCAAGTCGATGGTCATGCGATTGTGAGACGCGTCTTTGAGAAAATTCACAAGCAAACCAACCTCCTCTCTTCTCATGGACTTGAAGGAATTGATTTTTGCATTGCTAAGGAGCTCCAAAGTGCACATTTTTCTGATGTTCCTCCAATACGGGCCATACGGCGCGAACGACAAGCTCCTTTGCTCGTAAGAGATGTGCTTTGAGGCCTCATGAGGCGGCCGGCTCGCGAAAACAACATCATGGGTCTTGAGGAATTGCTCGGCCACTTGGGGCGACGAGACAACGATCACGGGCACGAGCCCGAGGCGCAAGTGCATGAGGGGTCCATATTTTTTAGCTAATTTGTGAAGATCATGGTGAGGATTTTGTCCTAACAGATGAAGGTTTCCAAGAATGGGGAACCCTCTTGGACCAGGAGGCAATCTCTTCTTGCCCTGTGTTTTCCATAGCAAAGCTCGCAATAAGAGATGAGCAATCAATGCGAAGGTGAGTGTTATCCATATCCAAGCCATTGGAGGAGGTTATTTGAAAGGGAGAGGAGCGAAGATGGTGGTGGGGATAATTTCACTGCATATATAGATGAAGATGTGACAGGGAGATGTGCAAAATTTGTTACCCATTGTTTTTTAGTGGGCCCTTCATCTTGAATCAGAAGAAATATCATACAGTGTATATTAATTAAATAATAATGAAGAATATTTCAATACCACAAAATAACATCTTTTCTCACGGCGAGGATTGATTTTGTCAATCAAATGATTAAAATAAGCGCATTTAATGTTTTATTTTCTGAAACGAGAGAGACATGAAAGATGGAAGAAGCTAGTGATTTTGAAATGGGGGAAGAAACACAAGGAAGTGAGTCTTCGAGGTTGGGAATTTCTTTTCGTTTTACGTTTATGGTTTTTAGGAAACTTACAATTTACATAACTAAAATAAATGCGTTTAATCTCCTAAAATGCGTGCAAACCTCCCACTCCGAATGCATCTGGAAATGAATATTCATCTTAATCGGTAAAAAATAATTTAAACACGGGACCCATTTTATCACATTCAAACTCAGCAATGGATTACTTTCCCAATGCCTTGAAGAAACTAGCTAGAAGCACTTCTAGTGTGGCATTGCGAAAACCTACTTGAGATTCAAGTCATTGGGCTATCAAACTTGAAGAACCTTCATTGTTTGGACATCGATGGGTGCTCTAAGCTGCTAGTTGTCAAGGGCCTTGACAAACTAGAGTTTTTGACTCGATTGTTTGTCAACAATTGTCCTTCACTGGAAACATTGCTTGACATATCGAACTCGAAAATACCCAATAAGTGCCAAATACAAGTCAGCGAGTGCAGGAGTCGGTTGACACTTCATCACGAGGAACGTTTATTCCTTCAAGTGTTACAAAAGGATGGCTCAACAAGGTGCGCCACAACCAGAGACAAACAAGGTAAGCCTCGACCAGGATTTTATCGTAAGACCAAAGAATTTCACCAAAATTGACAACTAGATGTAAATTTCTTTTCTGCAACTTATTCTAACATAATTAGTTAGAAGCACGCCACTGCACAGACCTATCATATTTCAGATAAATTTATAGAATGTTCAAGAATTGAATCAACAATGTAAATTTACCAAAAATTATAACAGCCTTCAACCAGTCTATAGAATCATTTCTTCACTTGCAAATGTCTAGGATTCTCAAATTTTCCCTACCATAACAAACCAAAAGTCGCCATATGAGAGGAGAAATCTAATACAGGCGATGGCATCTCGCTTTCCTTTCCATTTTCTTTGGTCCCCTCTCTTTGTTCATATTCTTCCATTCATTGACTTTATCTGCAATTTCTGTTTATACAGACATGAAAACGGAACTTCCAACTGGTAGACTGAATATAGATGTCATGTTTCATGTGGTGCATATTTATTTTAGTTTCCCGTAGTAATACTGTCTTTTCCTTTTGCTTCTTTCATAAATACATTCAAGTTCAGTCAACTAAATGTAAGAAATTCAAGGTTAAGAGATTTTCACTTCTGGGCTTTCTGAGGGATATGGAAGGTCATAAGGTGCTTCATAAAGGAACTTAATTTGGAAAAGTAAAACCGACTTTGAAGGAAGAAAATGGAAGATTTTACACTACAAGGACTACTGAATCATCATTCAACAGTATATAGACTCATGATGTCTTGCGCATAGTAGCCATGATTTTGCTGTACCCTTGTTTGTGAAAATAGAGAAACCAATGTTAAGAAAAAGATTTATTTGATGACAACTGCATTTTCTCATCCTAGAATACTGGCCAAGGAAAATCTTATTTTTCCATGTAGGAGTCGTCTAAAATGAACGGGGATACCGAAGATGTCACGCCCCATACCCCACAAAGCATGAACATCCGCGTATAAGTCGAAATAAAGTGCGACGCTCCCAGGTTACGTCACCGACCCGAAAGCTCAAATCAGAGAAAACACGCCACATGCGAAAACGACATATATATAATAAATATATATACACCCGGACAAATTATTAGTAACCATGAATAGCAAGAGTTAATAATTTACAAACAATTAAAACAATATATACTTTCATTTAAAAACACTTATATATACAATATCCATTAAAACCAGAGATACAGCAAAAGGGCCACGAGTACAAAAAAAGAGGTCGATGGCCTAGGGGAATCGGACTAACACCCGGAGGGCTACAGTCAAAAAGTATCGGCCCTCACTCCTAAGGCTGGGACCTAAACTAGGGCTCCCAGTCGGGGTCAGATCCAGACGTCTCAAAAGAACTCTCGGACTACCCTGGCTCTTCCTCTGAGCTCATAGCCTCAGACTCTATTTCAGGCTCAGGGTCCTGCTCTTCAACCTCAAAATTCATGGCTGGGGATCTGAAATGTCGGTTTTACCATAACTGTGAGAAAATCTCAGCAAGTACAAACCACTAATCCTAAACTAGGCTAATGTGCACCTCCCAGAGGGTAAATAAAACACATCAAACAATGAACCAGTAAAATCCACATTAATTTTCACTACGATCTCACAGCCCAATATATTACTTCAGCCCTGCAAGTTAGGCATTTGATATCAATATAAGTCAAGTGCAATTATACCGATCCGAAGGCCCACAGTTGAATATAACGACCCGTAGGCACGACCCGTAGGCCCGACCCGAAGGTCACAAGAGATTATATCAACCCGTAGGCCCGACCCGAAGGCCACAGTTTGATATAACGACCCGTAGGCCCGACCCGAAGGCCATAATCCATAAATCGACCCGTAGGCCCGACCCGAAGGCCACGATTAAATAAATCTCAGGTATGCACATTGTTGCACTCAATTCCCAATCAATCACAACATGGCATACAAATCATATACTCAGAAATTCATGCCAATGCCCAAGCCACCTGCCGAATACAGTTATTTACCAAGCCAATGAATTTAACGCTCTCTTGGCACCATCAATTCATCACCCCTCTAGTTCAATAAATTTCAATACTCATTCCACGCATTCATTCCAAAGTAACTCAATGCGCTAAAGGCCCGCCTTGGGCAATTCAATCCCAATAGTCATTCTCACCATTTCGGGGTCATTCAATAGAGTTTACTCAAGTCCCAATTGACCCCTTCAAGTGCCTAAATTCCCGCCATTAATCAATGAATCAACTAAATACTCAACTTGGACAATTTGCACAAATTCGGTACTGAATGAACAGTACCAGGGGAGGACACATTTTGTCCACTAAACCACAATTAAACACCCTCATTAGGCTCATATCTCAAACCCCAATCACCCAACAACCAAATACATTTAATTAGGCCACAAATAAGCCTAATTAACCCCTAGTCCAATTCCAAGTCATTAACTCTTGAACTTAATTAGTGCCACACTTAGAAAATTTTACACAAATTCGGTACTGTATGAACAGTACCAGACCAGATTTGCATTTAGGCACTAAACCACCTTTAAACCATCTCATTAAGGCCTAATCAATTACCCTAATCATCCAACCCCCAAATACACATCATTAAGCCTCAAATGAGCCTAATTAACACTTGAATTGTCTAAGTCCAAGCCTTGAATCATTAAATTTAATTAGTGCAAAACTTAGACAAATTTGTGCAATTTCGGTACTGATGAACAGTACCAAGTTTTTGCACAAATTAGGCCTTAAGTCATACTTAAGCCATCTCATAAGACCCCAATCACCATTACTAATTACCCAATGATCAAAACACACCTAAGTAGGCCTCAAATAAGTCTAATTAACCCCGAAAATGTCCAATTTAAAGTCATTAACAATTAAGCCCAATTAATACAAAACTTAGATAAAATTGCACATTTTCGGTACTTTGTGAACAGTACCAGAACAAGGGCTGTTTTGGGCCTTAATCCACCATTAAATAATCTCATTAGGTCCTAATGACCCATACAAAACATTCCACACACAATTAAACCTAATTAACCCCTAAAATGCATAATTAAATTAATTAGGGGTTTAGGGGTTTATACTCGCCTAACAACGATTCGGGACGACGGGAACAGGCAGTCGATCACCGACGAGCGGTAAGGATCGACGGCGGCGCTCCGGTGCAAGCCGGCGGTCCGCGGCAACGACGAAACCGATGATTAGCTGCTATTTCTGTTCTATTTAGGCCGAAACCGGGGCTGTGGTGGCTGGTCTTGGGGGGGGAAAGGGTGCTGGTGGTCTTGGCTCTACGGGGACAACTCCTACGGTAATCTTGTTCGGTGTGAACAAGACAGTTTGAGCAGAACGTGAACTGTAGAACAGAAAATGGGAAAGAAGAAGGAAATTCTCGGGGAATTGGCCGAATAATCTGCTAGAGAGAGAGTGATCTGGTCAAATAAGGGTCAACAATTTGCTAGTGGACTCCAAGTGTCAAAATCTTGGCCATTTGGACAATTTTGCCCTTGATCAAAGGGCCCATATTTGATCTAATCCAATTATTTAGGGGTAAAATGGTCATTTGCCACTAACCAAGGGCTGACCAGACCTGGTTTAACTCTAACCAACCTTGGTTAATCCCAAAATTAAATCCAATTTTCGGAATTAATTAAAAATGGCCTAGGGGCATTTTCGTAATTTTTCGATCGCGAACCGAAATTCCAATTTTCGTACATACGCATTCCATATGTGTGTGGCCAACATAATATGGCGTCGAATTAACGAAATTCACTTTTTAAGTCCTCGGAAATCGACTGCGAAGTTTCGGGAATAAAATAATATTATTTTTTCAATTTTTGTCGAAATTTCAATTTTTAGCCAAAACCACTCTAAATGTGCGTGGCCACTCCAAAATGACATTGGTTGCGAAAAATAACCTCAAACGACCTCCGAATTCAGCCTCGGTACCCACATGGGCAAAACCGTAATTTTTCGTTTTGGGGTCGAAATTCCAATTTTTAATCGTACGCACTCCAGTCATGCGTGGTTACCCCAAAATGGCATCGATTCCGAAAAATAATTTCGTTTGGACCTCGGAAACGGACATCGAGGTCCCTAGGGGCAAAATCGTAATTTTCCCCAATTTCTGTCGAAATTTCTATTTTCAGCCGTTCTTGTCCCAAACTTAATTGGCCACTATAAAATGACATCCGTCTTGTAAAATAGTCGTAATTACCCTTGAAATTTTGATATCGAAGTTCGGGCTTAATATCGCGATCAAAATAGCTCGTTTTGAAGTCTTAGGGTCTCTCACTAACGGGGGGCTGTTTAGATGTCACGCGTATCAACCTAAGATTATCCGAGTCGTAATGGCCTCGAATTTCGAGAGAACGAGAGGAAGTATCGCTAGTACCAGGGGTCACGATCGTTTGGATCAAAATCGGGGTTCATTTGTCAGGACTACTTTCGATCGTGCGGAATCACCCGCGATCCGATAGACGTTACTGACGATATCAACCCGTCATTTTCCTAAGATCGGCCTATATTGGCTCAAAATATTCCCTCGATGTTCGTCGAAATTGGCGCTCAATCGCGATCGGATTCTCGGTCCACATACCTATTCCTATTTAGCCTTTCCCATTTGGTTAGTATCCCGTGATTGATCAAGTCCGGTCGAGACTTACTAAAATCAAACGAGAATTAAACACTTTATTGATCCCGATAACAGGTCAAAATTTAGGATGTTACATTTGTAGGAAAATATTTTTCAAAATATTTATTTTCTGTGAAATAAATGGAGTTTTCATGAGAGTCGGACTTCACAACAACTAGTTCATGACTTGTGCTGTTAGTGTGAATTATTGAGTGAAGTAAAGAAATTCAATAAAAGATCATTGCTTGAAAACAAAAATATGTTTCATCAATAAGTATATGTTGGGCTCATTTGCAGATGCCATATCTGTGAAAAAAAACTTCATTACTTCTTTATTATAGAAAACCACATGTTTTCTTTATTATAGAAAACCACATATCTATGAAAAAAAATATTTCATCAATAACTGAGTTAGACGACGGAGCAAGACTCGAACCCTTTAAGTATATCACCACTATTATCTATGTTTCGATCTACTGTTATCAAGTCACAGACTGAAGAAGTATATTTCGAACTTAATCACAACCTGTTATTGCAGGTTTTGACGAACTTGCTCCACCAAGAACATTTTGTGATAGGTTCAAGACATGCTTAGTGAGCATATTGGAATGTATCTGCAACCGCAATCTTTTCTAGCAGTTAAGCTGAATTCTTTGGAGTTTGAAACGAAAAAAGCGCTTTTAAGGTTATTTCGGAATTCGTGGACATGGAAAGGCCTAGTCAAGTCTTGTAATTTGGTGGATTGAAGAGCCAAGTGATGGCTTCAAAAGATAACTTTCATACTCCTCTTGATCAAACTCAAAGGCAACTACAATTGAGGGACTGAGCGTTTCGGAAACAAGAACTCAGATTGCATAGGAAATCCCTTTGCACTTGCGTATGACAATTTCTTCAACCTTGGATTGTATGTGATAAACCAACCGATGCACTGACAGGCTGCTGATTGGTTCTGGCATTGTCAGTCAATGATTAGGTGGTCAGTTAGCAGTAAACTCTGCGAACATTCATTGGCCAAGGTTTAATAGAAGTTGCCTGATATTGGAGGCAATGAGTTTCTAAAAATGGACTTATGCATTATGTAATAAAAGTTTCATCATCTAGCATGCACTTTTCATTGATAAGGGAATCATTCTCTAGAGTTGATAATCTGGTAGTTCTTCGATATTTGCTAAACTGCTCATGAATTGTTTGATCGTAGCAAGCAAGCTAGAGAAAGGATTTTACTTGTGGCCATGAGTTTTAAGCACCCTGATATCAAGCTTTCTCTTGGCTAGTTCCCACTTGGGAACCAAGAGCAACTTAGCCAAAGTAGGAAGATTCAACCTTTCTTATTAAATTACTGTGGTTATAATTATAACGTACTATCATGCCATACAGATAAACGTGCATCGAACATATTAATTATAGCCTAACGTTGCAAGTTTGGATGTATTTCCCCCCACCAACTATATAGATCTCTGTACAGGTTTGAAGCATTTTTCACAAGGAAATTAAGACTTTTTGCAAGATTAATTTGAATGAATTTCCCTCCACCAACCATGTACATTTTTCAATCTCTGATGATTATAATGACAAAGTAATTTTAGCATTTCACTATGCTTGGAGGATTTGCTGTTTATGGTATTTTTGGATCCAATTCCCATGGCTCTCCCCTTTATGTATATATGGAAGTCGCCTCATAGGAATGCCTTTTGATTTCAACATCGAAATCTACAATGAAATTGTCTCTGCACCAGCTTCAATGAAACAGCGAAGAAGAATATTGCGCCAATATACTCCTTTGGAGTGTAATTTCAAACGATTCTAGCAACATTGAGAAAGACTCCAGCAGTGCATAAACAAACAACCAACAAACCAGAGAGAGAGCTGGTGATTAAGGTAGAGTTGCTTTTTCATCTTATTGTGCGGGTGCTTTGCCTGTGTGGAATTTATGGGAGAAAGATTTAACATACAAGGAAAACATGATTGACAGATCTTAGAACTGTCGAGGGTATGCGAGAACCAACATAAAATTAAATCACACAGTTTAATACCAAACCAACAAAACTGAAGATGGTGAAAACTCATCAGCACTCATACATCTGTCATACAGAGGGCTCTCGCGAGGCAGTCGGTAGTTCTAGCTCGGGCTCAGATAATGATATGCGTGGAGAGACATAAAAGTTGACCATCTCCTTGGAGAATATCAGTCAGTTGGGGTCTCTTCCGTGTGACATTCCGAAATTCCACCAATTGGAATTTATTAAATAATTGAGTTTTATGAGGTGTGCTCGAAGTAAAATTCTCGCCCGGAACTGATCATTCCTGGGAATGCTAACCATTAGGGAAAGGCTAATAGGAGAATTAAATTCGAGCGACTAAAAGAAATTCGATCGTGAATGTATTTCGACCATTAAATCGCGTAAGTGATATTTTGAGCCACTGTTGGCCGATTCAAGAGTAGTTAGGGGTCAGTTCGCCACTGTCCTAGTAGTGGATCGCGGGTGATTCCGTTGGACCACGAAACGATTTGACGAGTGATTCTGAAATTATATCGAACGATCATCCCCTGGGATCAAGTGATTGATCTTCGCGATTTTAATGACAATCGAGGTCATCACGCACCGGATGGACTTGCACATGACTCGATTTAGTATTAGTCATGAGTCGATTTCGCGAATTTCCCCAGCCAGCCGCCCGTTAGCTCGAGAAACGCTCGAGTTGCGTTTAATAGAATTTAATTATGAAATTTTGCCCAAATTGGACACCAGAAAATTTAGGAAGTCACGCCGGGACATTAGGACGACGTTGCACGTGACACGTGTGAATTTTTGGTGCGCTCAAATCCTTCGGAAAAATTCGATTTGGGCAAGAAACGGAGAATTGGACCATTTTACCCCCTGGGAATTAATAAAAGATTAGTTATGTGAGAGAAGGGCATTTTGGTAAATTACCAAAAAGTGGTCAAAATTGATATTTAAACCCTTGACCCCCTTTCTCTCTCTTCCCTCTCTTCTTTTTCGTCCCCTTCCCGTGAAAATCCCCCTCCTTCGTGAACCCCTCCCCCTTTTCTTTTTTGGCCGTGACTTTTCCCTCTTGCCGTGAGCTCCTTGGCCGCCGCTCACCACCACTACACCGGACCATCCTCAAGCCACCGTCCATGACGCCGTACGCCACCATCACACCCCTCCCGCCGTCCCTCCTTCTCTCTCTTGGCCGTGAGGCCCTCGGCCATACGCAAGTCACACCGTCGCCGTCTAAGCCGATCGCCGCCACCCGGAAGTTGTATGTTGTCGCCGTCGTCCCCGATTAAGTGCCGCCACTTTTCGTTCTAGCCGAGGAAGTCTAGAACGCGGGTAAGTCGCACCTAAACCTAATTTAGGACTTCGGGTATTGACGGGTAATTTTCGGACAAAATCAGTATGGAATTAGGTGCGGAATTGTATGAATAGGGAGTAGAAATTTTATGGCGGGCCTTAGGAATTAATTCGGATAATATTTATTGGAAATTCAGAAAATAGGGGCTGCGAATTACTCTTCATATTCCCCGAAACACTGTTCACAAGCTATGGATTACTGTTCACGGGTCTGTGAGGGTCCGATTGAGACGCGAGTTGAATTTTTGGAACCTAGAAATTATGGCGAGAAAGTCCCGTGAAGGATCGGAATTAATCCGACGCCATTTAGTCGGAGAAAAATGGAAATTTACTTGTTGGATGCTTAGTTAATTATAAATAAATGGTGGTGCACAAATTGAGCATGTTGTTGTGCAATTGGGTGATTATATATGCTTGTTGGGTGTACTCGTGAGTTAGATTAAATTAATTATTGATATTGCCATGTCCTATGTTTAGTGAGTATGAATCATGAGTTAAATAATGCGTCTGCGGGCCGCGCGTAATGGGCAAATTGATCGTGGTAAAAGCGTGCTGGGTGTGTGCATGAGTAAGAAAGGAATAGTGTGTGGCATGGCATGAAAGATTGTGGAAAGTTGTGCCGTCCTGAGGCGTGCACGTTTACGCGGGAAGATGCCCGGTATTACCGGAAGACTGCCAGTCTGAGGCGTGAACTTCTACGCGGATTGCGCAGTAGGTAGCAGATGTTGAGCCTGAGGCGTGTACGTCTACGCAAGCAAGAAACATGGCCTGAGGCGTGCACGTTTACGTGGGGCCCGAAGTGTTATGGAAAGAGGTCACAGTGTACCTGAGGCGTGTACGTGTACGCGGGTCACTGGCGAGGAATGTGGATGGAATAGTGCGAGAATGGAAAGAGTGCATGACATGAAAATTGTGCATGCTTATGATTGTATTAAATTGCTTGCTATGTGATTATGTGGCATGTGTGTATGTTTGTGTGTTTTGCGAAATTGTCTGGAGATACGTGATAGCCTAGGTTGGGTTTAGGGGTGTACTTACTGAGAAGTGTCTCACGGTTATTTTCAACCAAATAATTTCAGAACCCCGACAGGACCCATGAATCCTCCGCCACCGCCACTAGTACGTTTTGGGGTACCAGTGCACTTCGGATTAGATGTGGCAGAATTTCCTATGCTAGATAATTCTACCTGGATTAGACACACGACCACAGTGTTCGTAGAAGTAGGTTTACCGCTTTTCGAGGAGCATCGATATACTGCTTGGTTTTTCCGGGATGCCGATGGGGATGAGTTCGGGCCAGTCAGGGGTTTTGACGTTCCCTTTGAGCTAGTAGGGGATTAGGACCCGATGGCCGTACCCCCGATAGACGGAGAGTTGACTAGTGTGGATACTAGTTTAGCCCAGTCGGGTTTGCATTCGGCGGTCGCAGCTCAGGGATCTTCGGAGGCTGAGTATGAGCCCGAGCCCGAAGCATTGTAAGCTGAGGATGATCCGATGGACATAGATTTAGAACCAATACCCGAGGAGGAATCAGAGGACGAGGCTGAACCTGAAGCGGAGCCTAAAGCGGAACCTGATGAGGAACCTGAGGACCCCGAGGAGCCCGATGAGGAGGCTGGTTATGCATAACCATATGCGGAATTCATGGATCCTAATTACTTGCCTGAGTATAATTTCTTCGATTTCTTGGCTAAGGAGTATCAGAACGCAGCTCCAGTTGAGTCGGGCGACATCAATCACCCGATTGTGATCGAAAAGCAGTCGAGCCCTCGGAGGAGCAAACCGCTTAGGAGAGTTCAAATCGGGAAGATGAGGAGTCAGACTCGGAATGGACTCCTAGCAGGGGGCGTTAGGGGTTAGTTCGGGGGTTCTTAATAGGTTTTTGGAAAGTAATATTTTTGGGATAGAAAGTCAGGTCATCGATCTTTTTGGTATATCGATGTTTGGTATCACAGGGTGCAAGTATACATGATGGTGGTGAAGTCTGGCAGTTGTAAGTTGTGAATATTTTACAAGTTGAAATGAAAGTAGTTGTATATTCTCTCTAATTGTTCTCCCCAGTTTGTCCGGGTTTATTGTTGATATCCGCTGTGGTAGTAAATCTCTGATGGCGTTTGAGGTCAGCGACATTCCTGGGACGTCGCTTGAATCGACCAGAGGCGGATGACGCGTGCCCGTTGGGGTTCGGCACGTGACATTCCGAGTCCCCACCGATTAAATAGACCTTTACCACAAAATTAGCATTTTTGTACTCGACAATTACTTCATATGTCATCTTTTGTATAGTGTTTTATAGGGAAAAGTGTCAGAAAAGTCCTAATCTTATTGCATTTGTCACGACCTCCCTGCGGCGTGGCCCCCTCGAATGTGGGCCGACAAGGGTCTTTGGTAAGAGGCTAATAGATTGCTAAGTCTAAACCTAAAGACTTAACTCAGGCTCTCTCAAATCCATACCAACTCACGACTTAAAGTTCAAATTATTAACATGCAAATTGATTTTTATCTAGGAGTCGTCACTAATCAATTTAGGGTGGGTCGATTAGAAACCCAAGCAAGGTGATGGGAGAATCGCCTTACTCCTGCGAAGCCGAGATTTAAATGAGTACGGGGACTTGGTTACACTAGTCAGATAATTAATGCCCTTTCAGTATCTTCCTCCTATTCAATTTTAAAAACATTTTTATGCAACTTGGATGGATTTTAAAACCTATCTACTAATAAGTGAGGTGAATATGCGGGTACACAATCATTAAATTAACAATTGGCAGCCAAAATGCATATGTAGTTTAGGGTTCTAATCCTAGCTAAGGAGATGACATTGAACATATTGAAATCATGCAATCATATAATGACAAAGATAACTTGCATAAATAACAACACGGCATCAATTTTTAGGACATTTAAAACCATGAGGTAAAGCCCTAAAGGCTTGTTTAAAAATATTTTCACATATTATTTTTTTATGAAAAATTGCTCAAAATCTAGCTATTTGAGCCATTTCCTAATTTTAAGAAATAAATAAAATTATATATATACATTTTTTAAATAATATTAAATAATCGGATTTGAGTCAGGTCATCCGATTCGGGTCTGATCGATCGATCCGGGTTTGCGAACCTAAATTGAATTGGCTGACCCGGGTTAGATCTTCGGATTCAAACCGGTCGGGCTGACCTAGGTCGATGACTAGGGTTCTCCATTGATCCAAACTCGATTTGGGTCTGGTCCAATGGATAAAGACAAAATAGGCTGGCCCGAAGGGGGCCAAACCGCTCAAAATGGCTTGCAAACCAGTCCGACGAGGACTGCAAGTCGAGTTTTGGCCAGTTCCCATGTGCCCTAGACATGCGAGAATGTCGATCGGGTGAATTCTCGCGTTTTGAAGAAGTTTCTACCAGCCACAGGCCTCATCCTCCTCATCACCTCAAGCTAAGAAGGTTTTCACTCGGCCGGTTGCATGGTGGCCAACCAAAGTGGTCGCCGGCTAAGCCTCGATTGGGGCCCTTTGAGCCTAAACGTCGATCGGGGCTTGGCCAGCAAACCCAAGCCAACCTTAGGCCCTCTTTGGCCTCACTTGGCCACCACGTGACCTCTGACAGCCTCACGACTCCCCAGCCAACATGGAAATGGCCGACTGGGACTCAACACAATTGGAACTTACTTGGACAATTTGTCGAGCACTTGCCCTCGTCACTAAAAAGGGGGGTCCCCGACTTATTTCGGGACCCCGACCTACTTCGACGGCCAAGACTCGCCTCCGGTGGCAATGTGTGGACCGGGGGCAGGATTGGTATGGGTCGAGATTCGCACGAAATGACCATTGCGGGTCCTAACCACTCTACACACCAAAACAAGGGAAAACAAAGGGATTGAGAACTCTTAACAGTCGAGTCACGCCTAGGGGTCTCCGACAGGCCTGCCGGCAATGACGAGGTTGATAGGCTTCCTTTCAAGACCTGTAAACTCTCAACCTCGCTCTATTCTCTTTGAATTCTCTCTGGTTTTCCTCTTTCCTCTTCTTGTTTTCTTGAGAAAATTTTGCCGACCTCTCTCTCTCCTCTCCCTAGTTTTTATAGCCATGCCGGCTACTTGCTGCCTCCCCTCTCCACCACTCAATCTCTGTTCTGCTGTAGACTTTCTTGGCCATGTACTTTGCATGCTCAATGTTCTGCCGCCGTCCGGCCGAGAGGCGTTCAACGCACCGAGGGGGGGTGGAAGGCAACTGTAAGGAAAGAGGGGGAGGAGGAAGAGAGAAGGTCGGGCCCGGCAGGAAGGAGGACGGGTTGGGCCAAGCCCAACTAGCACTATTAAGGGGCCAAAAGAAAAGAAAAGGGCTGGGCCCTAGAGGGAAAGAAGGAGACAACCAGGTTGACTCGGCCCCAATCTAGCCCGATCCGCTTTTTTTTTTATAAAAATTTCTTAAATTAAAGAAAATATATTTTAATAATGCAAAATGGACCTAATATCTATATGCCATGATATTTTTGTTTAGAGATTAAAATTTAACATCTATTTTTTTTGCAATAATTTTTAATTGGGTAAGTAAAATCTAGGTGTCAATTTAGTCCTAAAATTTTTGACCTATTGCTACGCAGGCTAAAAAAAAGAAATAGAAAAAATAACTAAAATTTCGAAAAATTATTAAAATATTATTAAAAGTTGTCCACATTAGCATCAGTCTTCAGTGTTAGCCGTGCCACGTGGACCGGCCGGCATCCACATCGGTAAAATCCTACCAAAATTAGCCATAATGACTAAATTGACACTGCGTCGAAAGGTTTAGGATTATATTGGCACCAAAAAAAGATTTATGATTAAGTTGGTATCAATACAACAGATTTAAGACTTTTCTGACACTTTTATCGTATTTTGTACAATAAATGAGGTGGCCTCGTTATGTAGAGAGCTTCTGTACAACAAGAATGAGTTTAGTAATTAATGCAAATCCTTAAATGGCTGATTTTAACTATAAAATAAATCAAGTTGATCATTTACCCTTTGACAACTAGCATGGTTCTATGTATCTTCCTCAAGACCATCTGCCTTCCCGGAGCACTCTGATTGTTGTATTTATTTAAATTATGTTAATGAGCTATAATTTCAACTTTTTTCGTACTTGAATATCGTTTGCCTCTCTAACTACTGGGAATTGCCCCAGTTGCCACCTTTCTCACTTGAGAAGAGAGAAGTGGGAAGTTCGATTCCCCAACTTCTCAGGAAGGTTAGGGGTGGGGACACATAGTTTTAGGTGTGAGTTTCGACTTCCACGCTCTGTAAAAAGTAATGCAAAAGTATAAAAGTGAGACAAGAGATAGAGTAAGAGGAAGAGTGGGACAGACCAAAAAAAAAAATATCGTTTGCCTCTTTGACTTGTAATTCTTGATCGGTACCTATCCTCAACAAATTCTACTGTTTAATAAAACAACTAATGTTTGATCGACCTCTCCATTTCGTTCCGTATATCCATGTAAAGAACAAATCTCACGCAGCTATTGTGCGCAATTACAAAACTTGATATCAAGAGGGAAGAAGTCACAAAGTCCAAATCTGTTGGATTCAATAAACTACAAATAAACCAAGTTTTTAATAAACAGTTTTCATTCTCTTATTATTTCATTTTACTGTAAATTGAAGTCAAACGCAACCTGTTATTTCTTAAATATTTTACAGTTTCTTAAATTTCCGTGATTCTTTCATAAATTTAGTGAATTTATTTATCCAGTATAGTATTTCTTGGTTATATTGAATGGAATCGCTGGAACAAATTAAGCTATTAAATTATTGATAGTTTAGCGGCCAATAACATATATATTTAGCTTTGTTAATTGAAAATTTTATTTGATGAAAGTCCAGTATTCACTTAACTAAATTACTTGGATCAAATCAATTAAAATTCAAGAGTTTGTCAAATCTCTAATCTATGCTGATGTGTAAAGTAATTTATTTTAATCTTATCTGGCTCGAATAAATTCTCTTGTAGGAAATATTTTTAACTTTAAATTAAGAGAGATTCAATAGCAATATATATACATACATATATGTATGTATGTATACATAGATACTATTTTCTAATGTATCTTTTTCAATATTTCAGCTATTCAATTCATTGCGAATTTATGTTAAGCGAATTTGAAATTAGCAAGAAAGGCTACATAAACTATAAAATATATATTTTAAATGCGACATCTCTTCTTTTATCTTTTTGTTATTAATATTGTTCATCATTTGAACTAAGTTAAAGAAATATTTTTACAGTGTAACTTATCCACTTAATGCAGCAAGCAATAATTTAGATTATACTCAATCTAAAATAACAATACATTAAGAGTCATTACATATCATGCGACTTGTTTTCGTAATTTTTCATTGTGATGGGAAGTCGTTTCCAATATCAGTCTAAGGCATTGAAATTGGAATAAGTTTACGTTACAAAATTAACCATCACGATTGTATGTCAAGTGAGGAAATATTTTCACAGAGAGCTTAACACTAGCGTTTCGCCACTGGACCATCCCTTTGATGCGGACGCTATGCCCCAACACGAGAGTCCAAAATATTCAACTTAGTAAACAATGAAACCCGAAAAATTCAATTCAATTTAGTAGACTCGGAGTTGATTTTTTATAGAATTGATGCAGAGTACAAACTATGAAGCAATGGACCCGCAGTCACAGCAGAAAAATATTCATGAAAAAAGATAGATGAATAATCATGGGAGTCGGATTTCATAACAATTAGATCATAACTCCCGTCGTCGGAGTGATTTATTAAGTGATGTAAAGGAATTAATTTAATCAATAAAAGATCTTGTTTGAAAACTTATACAAAATAAAAAAATAAATAAACAAAGGGTTTCATCTATAAGTATGTTGGGCTCAATTTGCTGATACCAAAACTACGTAAACACCTTTGTTATTTCTTTATTGTTGAAAACTGCATGTTAATGGTTAAGTAACGAAATTTTGTGTGTAAATTAGGTGCATGGCACATATTTAATTGTTTACACCATCAAATGTGACAAACATTAGATCATTTGATTGGATTTCGAACTCTATCCTACATGATTGACGAGGTTAGGTGGGCCATTTAACAAAAATGTGATTGGCAATAACCTAGTTTCAATATTATCAATGAAAACAATTCATTATTCATCATATATTTAAACAATCATAACAATCCAAAGAAATGTTGTGTTAGTGAGAGAATTTTTTAACTTCTAGTGGAAATTTAAAGTTTCTTTTCATTTTCCAACTTTATTATAAAGAAAGTCATTGATTGCCCAACGCGTTCCATGCACCGCCTCTTTTGCTTATTCTCTAACTTCTCGCTCCATCTATGATTAAGTGACGTATATGAACTCGAAGTGCAGATTTTTTTTTTGATCTCAAAAAAAACTATTTTCATTTGAGTAGCAGAACTAGAAGATCAACAATGATTAGCATCTAAACGTAACTAATCCCAAAGGGGTATAGGGGGCTTAGAAAGCCAATTAGAAGGAGGGGACCCTAGTTTATGGACTTCGGCAATCTGATCTGCGCAATGATTTGCTTCTCATGGGTAATAGACTTACAGACACTGATTTTAGCTGTGCCAAAAGGCCCAATCATTCATCAATTAATGAACCTAGGGCCCATGGGCTGCGGGCATGGCCTGATAAGAGCTCCACAACGGAGATGTTTATCATTTTGAAGCTCCACGGGCAGAACACTTTCACCAACTCGCAGATCACCACTGCTTGCTCGCAGATCAAACTCGAAGTGTGGAATTTGAGAAGACCAAATATTTGCGAGTCCTCCTCTTTCTTCAGTGGCATAGGAGCCTGGAAGATCTGGTTTGGTTTTCATATTCAAATTGAAAACCCATTTCTTATATTTTATTCTTTTCTTTTCTTTATTCTTTGTAATTTTACTTTCATCAGATTTTGGGCCATCATTTTCAGGACATTTCAAAGGAAAACCAACTCACTTTCTTTCACACGGCATGTATCTATAACATTTTTAGTGGTATGAAAGTACTGTATAATGTTTTTAACAGGACTTTAGTTTAGTTATCAACTTCCATTTGCACCTGCTTTTACAATATTGCCATTGAAGAAATTTTATTTTATGCTATTTCCCTGATAATTGTTCAAAATTTTAAGTAGCTTCAATCAAATCAAGGGGTCTGCTGGGAATTTTTTTTAAATTTGGGGAGCCAAAACAAATAACACAGTGGTTGGGGAGAAGACAAGTTGGATCTTTTGGTAGGAGTGCGTAGCCAAAGCTCGATGGCTTTGCCCAGGAAGATCAACTTTATCCCAAGTCTATTTCTCCAAAAGAAATATGAAATCTGCCATTGGGTCTATGTTGCTTACACCACAAGGTCCATCATCCAAAAACCTTGGTGGCCCTACCAATCGACCATCGGTGTTGATACAATTTGTTAGGAGATCACCTAGAGAGAACCTAAGTCCAAACTTATTAACATATCCAGTTGAACCCACATTTACTTGAAAAACTTAAATCAATTAGTTATAGGCCGACTATGATATATTAACTGCTCCATACCATACTCATTCTCCTCCTATATGGGGCTTTCCAACATAATTCACGTGTGCATCTCAACATCTTGAACTGCCTTTTTTGTTATTTTTCTTTTCCTCTTTGACGTTGAGAATTCTTACTTGGCGCTTCATATGTGTACTCTATTTTATTCCCTTGCACTTAGATTTTTCCTTTATGTAGACGCTGGAACAAAATTTGTGTTAGTAATTCAATATGTTTTTCGACGTAAGTTTCTTTAAGCGATTCGTGTTTGCCCGAGAAGGTCGAGTGAAGAAGTAAAAGAACGGCGCAGTTGGTCCCGTCATGCGAGCAAAGCTTTCGAAGGGAGTGTAGATAATGAGATATGACATCTTCAAAGAGCACGAGGACTTCACTATGATCATGGTCACGATCTTAGCCTTTCATTATATTCCCAAATCCGAGAGAAATATATGAGTAAAATAACAGTTGCAGGCGAGACTAACGCATCAAAGCAAGCTTCAGTTGAATATGCGTTATAATTGTAAGCAAGAAATCTCTGAGTATCTTAGATTATGGGAAAAATAAATGTCACCGTAGGAAAGAACCAAAATTAAACGAGGACGTGATAATTGAGGAACAAATTCTAGCATTTTGTTTACAAAAGATTTAACAGTATTTTATGATTTTCAAAGCATTATTAATTTTAATATTTTGGAAAACCCAAACATAAAGATGAATTGAAAAACTTTGATTGAGGGTTTTATGACTAATGAGATACGCCGAGTCTAGCAACATTTATGATTGAAATATCTACTCGGACTCGGACAGTGCAAATTCAGACGTACGTCCAATTTTTATTCCCTCGTGATATAATAAATGGGATGGGACAGCGAGTGACCCTACACGTCCATCCTGCAAGAAGAGGGTATGCATTATCGCAATCTATATATTAATCGAACTTGTTGGTGAAGAATATGCTTAGCAAGTACCAACTCAGATAGGAGCATCTGTATTGCACGTTGGTTTTCTCTTTTGCTCATTTTTTATCAATAAAAAAAGCAAATCAAGTCAAGTCGTGCTCGATCTCAAATTGCAATTAAAGAGCACCAGGAGCATATTGACTTCAAATTTCATTTTTAAGAAAATATTTTGCAATGGACGTGAGTATGTGAGGGATGCTCGTTAGGTTCCATGTGCTTTGTGCACATTGCTGCGGAAATTGCGACGTGCAATAAATTGACCTCCTCCAACAATGGGCATCAAATTTTTAATAATCTTCGATTGATGCAACGATCTACTGCGGAATTGCTTTTACTTTAGGAGCCAAAACGAATAACACAGAGGTTGAGGAGAAGACAAAACAGCTCTCGAACTGCGATTTCTGTTATTTATATTTTCCTTTATGACATTAAGAATTCTGACTTTGCACTTTATAGGCATACACTGTCATATTCCCTCGCGCTCCGCTTTGTACTTACTAAATAACATTGGAGCAAAATTCGTATCGGTATGTTTTTCAATCCTAGTAGCAAGTTTCCATTTTGCTTTCTTTCGAAAGCGGAAGGCTTACGTATTGTTGGGCAACGCCAAATATGAATTAATAAGGCTCGGCGACTCAGTTATTATTTGACTTTCGTCTCACTTTTTTTTTATTTTTCGAGCTTTTATAATTTCCCCGGATAATGTTGACTCTCGTCTCATTTTCCCTCACCTTGCCGGCTTTGCCCAAGCGCGTAGCGGGTGCCCAGATGTCAACGGACTTGGTCATGTGCAAAAATTGGTAATAAATGTAGTTGTCTAATGTCTATGCACCTCCCGTGCCATCTGCGAGTGAAAGCGAGAGCAAGAGAGAGAGAGAGCAGAGCGACGACTTCGACGGCGACAATACGGTGATTCTGTCTCTCGGAACGATTGGTTATGCAATAACCATTTTTTATACAAATGTGACTAACAATAACCTAATTTCAATGTTTTTTTTTACGAAAATAATTCATTATCATTCCAGTTATTAAACAATAATATCAATCCATATAATTAGAAAATTCATTGATTACCTAGATGTTATTTCAGTGAGGCATTTTTTTTATTTTTAGTGAAAATTTGGGTTTTTTTTTTATCTTTCAATTTTATTATAGCGGATCACCCAACGCGTTTGTTTAAAAAGTCTCTCGTTACCTAACGCCTTAAAAAGTCTCTCATTACCTAACGCATTTTCACGTATTATCTCTGATGTTTTTTTTTCCTTTACCTTCTCCTTCCACGCATCTACTTAACGTGTATGACCTAACTTGTTTGTTAAAAAAGCGATTGATCACCTAACGTGTTTTCGTGGATTGTCTAGTTTGTTTTTTCTTGTACCTTCTTCTTCCATGCATCTACCTATATAATTAAAGAAGTTCTTAATTACCTAAGGGTGCGTTTGTTTTGGTAAAAGTATTTTTCAACAAAGTGTTTTTCAGATTTTCATCCGTTTGATTGTCTGAAAATGATTTGATCAACCGGAAACACTTTTCGATCAAGGAAAACATTCATGTATAAATTTAGGAAAGTGAATTCCCTAATTTAAGAAGGTGAAAACACTTTCTAGATTGATTATCTTAAATTCGTTAATATTTTATTTTTCTTTTCTTTTTTCATTTTTTTCCTTTTCTTTTTCTTTTTTTCTTTTCTTTTTTCCTTTTCCTTCTTCCTCCGTCCACTGGTAGCCGGCCTCGCAGGCTCACCCGATCCAAGCGAGCCCAAACTTGACCGAGGATGGCGAGTTGTGAGCTTGTCAGCCCGAGCTCCGTCGAGGCCGGCGAGCTATAAGCTTGTTAGCCTGAGCTCGGCTGAGGCTGGCGAGCTACAAGCTCGTCAACCCGAGCTCTGTCAAGGCCAGTGAGCTCGTTGCTCACCAAATCTAAGTGAGTTGAGATCGGGATCGGCAAAGGCCGACGAGCTCGTGGCTCTCCAGATCCAAGTGAGCCAGAACTCGGGCGAGGCCGATGAGCTCGAGCTCGCCTGTGGCCGTTGCCGGGCGAGCCTCGAGCTTGCCTGTGGTCATCGCCAGGCAAGCCTCCTGCTCGCCTATGGCCGTCGCCGAACGGTCGAGGCAATGGAAGAGAAAAAAAAAAAAGGAAAGAAAAGAAAAAAGAAAAAGAAAAGAGAAAAATAATTAAAAATTCCAATTTTTTAAAAGAAAAGAAAAGGAAAAATAATTAAAAATTCGATTTTTAAAAAAAATAAAAGAAAAATATATAATAATATAAAATTCGAATTTTTTAAATAAAAAATTTGATTTTTTTTGTCCGAAATAAAGTCATGAGATTAAAATCATTTTCCAAATAATATCCAAACACAAGAAAACATTTTCGATTACATGTTACTAAATGAAGGAAAACGACCGTTTTTCTTCGTTTGGTAATATATGATCGAAATCGCTTTCTAACATTTAGATTTTATTGGAAAATGATTTCAATCTATCTTATGCAAAAAAAAAATTTCGAATTTTTTAATTATTTTTAATTTCTTTTTTAAAAAAATTCAAATTTTTAATCATTTCTTTTTCTTTCTCCTTCTTCCTCTGCCGCCACTGGCCGACAACACCTCGATAACGGCCCCAGGCAAGCTCGAGCTCGTCGGCCTAACATGAGTTGCAAGCTCGCCGGCCTTGGTTGAGCCCGAGCTCACCTGGATTTGGCGAGCCGTAAGCTCGCCAGGATTGGCCGAGCTTGGGCTCGCTTGGATCTGAGGAGCCACGAGCTCACTGGCCTTGGCTGAGCCCTAGCTCGTCGGGATCTAGCGAGGTTCAAACTCGCTAGCCTCGAGCGAGGTGGAGGCAAGGTGGAGGCGGCGAGGTCGATCGAGCCTCATGAGCTTGAGCTCGCCAAATCTCGGCAAGACTCAAGCTCGCCGCGCTAAGGCTAGCGAGCTCGGCCTTGCCTGAGGTAGGTTGTCGCCGGCCCACACTTGTAGCCGGTCGTCGACCGCCGCCAAGGCCAGCAATCGGCGGAGGGAGGAAGACGGAAAAAGAAAATAAAAGAAAAAGAAAAGAAAATTAAAATATTAATAAATTTAAGATAATCAATTCCAAAAAATGTTTTCACCTTCTTAAAGTAAGAAATTCACTTTCCTAAATTTATACATGAATGGTTTCCTTGATCGGAAAGTGATTTCGGTTGACCAAATCATTTTTGGACAACAAAACGAATGAAAGTCCGAAAAATACTTTTCCGAAAAATAATTTCACCAAAACAAACGCACTCTAAGTGTTACTATAATGTAAATGACCTAAAGCGTTTTTCTAAAAAGGTCATTGATTGTCTAACACGTTTTCAAGGACAGTCTTCTCCCCTGCATTGTATCTACCTCTATAATAAAAGAATTCCTTAATTACGTAAGTGTTATTATAACATACAAGGCGCAGCGCAATTTTTCAAAAAGTCATTGATTGCCTACCTAATACGTTTTCATAGATTGTTTCTTTTGTTTTTATCTTCACCTTCTTAGCTCTGTCGTACTTATAAAAAAATTTCGCTCCACGGTATCTATAAAAATTTCTTGAATGTGAATTCACGTCCGTCCAGTTGCCCATGATATCCTAGGATTACCCTCGATGAAAATGATTATATTATTGAGAATAATTCGGCAGATCGATTCCCAATAAGAACTTGCTTCCAAGTCGAAGTAGGATGTAGACATAGAAGAAGAAGGCAATTAAATTTTGAATACTGTGTTACATCCACAAGCTCTCTTTGTATTTCCTTCAACTTTGCAATAAGACGAGGACTTTCAGGGCAAATTTTAGAGATAATCTCAAATAAGTCATGTCAACTCACTTCCTAGTAATCATAAGGAAATTTTCCAACCTTGTAGTTGGAGATAATTTATAGTAATCTTTCTTCTATGAGATGAGATGAGATGTAATGTAATATTTTATTTTTTATTCAGCCGACTTCGATTGATTTTGAGGTAGTGCTGACACAGGTGTTAGGTCACGCTTTCACAAGTTGCTAGATCACTAATATCATAATTGGAAATGTATAATTGTTTACTCTCGTTCAGTTTACTGTGTTTGCTTGTTTTCATTTTCTTTTTTCCTTTTCTTTTTTAAACTAGTGCTTTTATAGTCCGGTTGCCGTTCACATTGAGAAACCTAGGCAAAATTTCTTAGCTAAGGTTTATCAAACTCACCTTGATGTTAGCGAGGAACGTTGAGCGAGAGAGAGAGAATAGAGAGAGACCTTAATTTGCAAAGAGTAGAGCTCCTATGGCGAACTCAGATGCTGGAACAAGTAGCAGCAATGCAAGAGGAGCTGATTATCAAGTGTTCTTGAATTTCCATGGACAAGATACTCGAGATGGATTCACCGACTTCCTTTATCAAGATTTGGTAGAGAATTGCATTCATGTCTTCATGGATGACGAAGAACTTCGAGTCGGTGAAGAAATTGGTGGAGAACTCCTGCGAGCAATCGACAACTCCCAGATCTACATACCCATCTTTTCAAGAAATTATGCTAGTAGCAAATGGTGTCTCCGTGAGCTCGCAAGGATGGTAGACAACACATCCAAGTCAGAGGAGAAAAAAATCCTACCCATTTTTTACGACGTGGAGACAAAGGATGTTGACCTTAAAACCTCATTATACACAGCGGCCACAGAGAAGCACAAGGAGGAGCACAAGGAGAAGTTTCCTGATGGGGGAGAATCCTGGGAGGGAGAATCCTGGGAGGAGGCTCTTAAGAAGGTCGATAAAATTAAGGGCTGGGAGCTGCAAAAATGCAAAAGGTAAGCTCTAAAGATCCCTGACCTTTCTTGCTCTAGAATCAAGCCCGTCCTATACAAGGGGAGATAAATAAATTAGCAAAACTTCACACCTTTAAAAAAAAAATTCAAGTACAATCATATGCAAGAGTTATTAAGGGTAAATAAAAGGAGTACACTGTTGTTTTGGCATACATGTAATTTACATGATCGATATAGCTTTTGTAACTAATGAACTGGCTTCTATTTGTGGCAGCAAAGCAGTACTTATGAAGTCAGCAGTTAAAGAAGTTTTAAATAGGCTAAAGAGAAAACATAAGATTGTGACTAAAGATTTAGTTGGACTTGATGATAGAGTGGCAGAAGTACTGGAATTGTTAGATGTCGACTGTGTTGATGAAGTGAGGCTGCTCAAACTTCATGGAATGGGGGGCATCGGTAAAACCACTCTAGCCGGGGTTATCTACAATAAAATTTCTTCTTGCTTTGGAAAGTGTTGCGCCTTCCTTGACAATATTCGAGATACATTCGAGAAGGAGGGTTTAGTCTCGTTGCAGAAGAAGCTACTGACAGAAATTGCTAGTTCTAGCTCTGCAGAAATTATTAGAGGAGTTGATCACGGAAGGGAGAGGATAGAAGAAACACTTGGTGGTAAGAAAGTTCTCATTGTTCTTGATGACGTTGATGAGAAAGAACAAATCGAGAATCTAATGGGACAAGGTCTCTTGCATCCTGGAACAAGAATAATTATCACCACTAGGAACACAAGTGTACTGGAGTTTATTAAGCAAAGAATGGCTCGTGAAATGACGGAAACGAATTCTGGCCATGCATTCCAAATTCTGGCTTATGAAATGAACGAGATGAATTTTGATCATGCACTCCAACTTTTCAAGAGGCATGCATTACTTGAGGGCTATCTGGCAAAGGATTTTGATAGCCTCGCAAGAGATATTGTCTTTACTACCGGGGCCTTCCTTTGGCTCTTGAAGTTATAGGTTCATTACTTTGTGGAAAGCCCAAAATCAAATGGGTGGATACGTTAAAACGGTTAAAGAAAATACCACATAAAGATGTACAAGAGAAGTTGATGATTAGCTATAAGGCCCTAAACTATCGTCAAAGCGAAATTTTTCTCGATGTCGCATGCTTTTTCATCAATGAGGATATGACGAATGCCAATTACATGTGGGAGGCTTGTGGATTTTATCCTAACTTGGAAATTGATGTCCTTGTCGAAATGTCCTTGATAAAGATAAAGGATAACAAATTTTGGATGCATGACCAACTGAGAGACTTGGGACGGGAAATTGTTCGTCAAGAAAGTCTTACAAATCCTGGGAAGCGGAGTAGGCTGTGGACCAGCGAGGGGTCCCTTGATTCAGTAAGAACCAAAGAGGTAAGACAACTATCAGGTTCAAATGAAAGAAGTGACATCCTACATTTGGGGATTCAACTTTCTGCTCGTGATCTTTTCTTCCATTTCATTCATTCAAATCATAAATAAAATTACTGGTTACTGACAAGCTTTCAACTAATCATTCCAATTGATTTATTGGCAGAGGAAGAAAAAAGTTGAAGCACTTAATCTACGGGGAAGGCCTTCTCATATCTCAATTAGCTATGAAGAAATTGAAAGGTTTGAAAGTTTGAGGTTCCTGAGATTATCTAATGGGACCTTGCATGGGGATTTCATCGCTTCTCTACCAAAGTTGAGATGGCTTTCGTGGTGTTGTCCCTCACCGGATTTTAGTGTGGCTAGCATGCATTCAAAGAATTTAGTCGTCCTTGAACTTTTTGACAATCGCTTCACAGATGATTCAAAAGTATGGGACTTAATTAAGGTATGGTTTCCATCTCGATTTATAACAGTTGCCTTGTACATTATTTGGCTTCTTTCTGTAAAGTTTATACTTCGTTTTTGCAGATGGCAACCAAACTTAAAAGTCTAGCTCTTGTGAAATGTCATGGCATTACTAGAACTCCAGACTTGTCTGGATGCCTGGATTTAGAGAGGTTGACTTTTGATAATTGTGGGAGTTTGAAGGAAATCGACAGCTCCATTGGAAAGCTAGCGTGGTTGCTTGACTTGAATATTACCCATTGTGGGCTCGTTGAACATGTGCCTGATGAAATTGGAGGGCTAGTGAAGCTTGAGCGCTTCTCTTTGAAGAGCTGCTACAATGTGTGTAGACTACCCACCGCTATCGGCAACTTAGCATCATTAATGGAGTTGGACCTTTCAATGACTAAAATTACAAGCCTGCCAGATTCCATAGGAAAGTTAAGGTGTTTGTCAGATCTCAACCTACTAGGCTCAGGAATCACTGAAATTCCAAACACAATTGAAGGTTAGTGGAACTGTAACATCTTTATCTGAAAGACACTAAGATTAAACAGCTTCTGGATTCCATTGGAAAATTAAAATCATTGTGCACTCTGAATTTGTCATGTCACGTGACCAAGTAAATTCAAATCGATGGGGGTTTCCCAAAGCTATTGGAATGTTGGACAAACTTAAGGAGCTTATGTCAATAGTCATAGAGAGTTGATAGGCGAAATTCCTGATGAAATAGGATATCTATCCTCTCTAAGAGTCCTAGATTTAAGTGGGACCAAAATCTGTCGAGTTCTCGGGAACAATCAACATGCTTTCTCGCCTCTCAACACTTGACTTAACATGGTGTGATCAAATTACAAAGTTGCCTAAGCTTCCAGCGAGTTTAGTCCGTTAACGTGTTAAATCTCACTCACTGAAGGTGGTCTCAAATCGCTCAAAGCTCACCAATTTGGTAGAGTTGATCCTCTCCGATGACTCTTGAGTATTGATATTCGTCAAACCTAATGCATACATGTGACTTGGCGTGGATTGGAGGGCTATCCAAACTTAAGAAGTTGGAGTTGCGTCTTCTCAATATCGCTCCACCACCAACAGAGTTGGGTCTACTTTATCTTCTAGAATATCTTGCTTTGTGTGGTCTACATCTGCACCCCCCTCAAGCAGCCACGGCCTTCTTTACTTTCTTCAGAACTTGACAATTTCAGCTCGACAGGACCGCCACCATCCAACTTGCAAATTCTGTCAAATTTAACGCTTCGTTCCTCGCGATTGCAAGAAATTCAACTCAATGGACTTTTGCAATTGCAGAGCTTATGTTTGGAGATGTGTGACCTTGAGAGCTTATCCATACCATCTAGATTAAGGACGCTGAAAGTAAAACGTTGCCCCAATCTGATTGAGAATCAGTTTCTTGGTATGTTGGAATCACCGGAGGAATTATTAATTGTCAGCTGCGGGTCATTTGAAAGGATAGTATGCGGTGAGGTAGGATCTCTCAGGGTCCTCGATCAATCAGAGTCTTCTTCGAGTGAGTCGAGCTATTGTTCACGGGGAGGGAGTACTTCTTCTTCACAATAACTTAAAGAAACTAAAAAACTTCGATTGGAGCGTTGCAAAAACCTACTTGAGATTCAAGTCATCGGTACATTGTTATCATTGCAAGACATCTCTACTGTAAGTTGCGATGCTATTGAAAAGTTAAGCAGTATATCGAACTTGAAGAACCTTCACCATTTGGTCATCTATGAGTGCTCTAGGCTGCAGGTTGTTAAGGGCCTTGACGAACTAGAGTTTTTGATGGAGTTGTTTGTCGACAAGTGTCCTTCACTGGAAACATTGCTTGACATATCGAACTCGAAAATACCGGATGAGTGCCAAACGCTAGTTAGACGGTGCGGGAAGTCGCTTGACTCTTCACCAAATGACTATATTCATTTCAAGAGTTACAAAACAACTGCTCAACAAGGTGCGCCTCAAACAGAGACAAACAAGGTGAGCCTCGACCAGGATTTTATCGTAACACCAAAGAATTTCACCTAAAATGCGAACAAGATGTAAATTTCTTTTTAACAACGTATTCTAAAATAAAGTAGTTAGAAGCACACCACTACACACACCTATCATATTCCAGATAAATTTATAGAAAGTTCAAGAATTGAATCGACTATGTAAATTTACCAAAAATTATAACAGCCTTCAACCAGTCTATAGAATCATTTTGTCACTTGCAAATGTCTAGGATTCTCAATTTTTCCCTACCATAACAAACCAAACGTCACCATATGAGAGGAGACATCTGATACAGGCAACGGTCTTTCCTTTCCATTTTATTTGGTCCCCCTCTTTGGTCATATTCTTCCATTCATTGACTTTATCTACAATTTCTGTTTATACTGACATGAAAACGGAACTTCCAACTCGTAGACTGAATTTCTGACCCTAATGTAACTGATCAATGGTAGGTTAAATTGGTAAGTTAATGGTTACTCCCTGTCTGCAGTGATAGATGTCTTGTTTCATGTAGTGCATATGTAATTTAGTTTCCTGTAGTAAAAGTGTCTTTTTCTTTTGCTTCTTTCGTTAATGCATTCACCTTAATGTTGTTTTTTTTTTGTCTTGTCAGAAAATGAAATTTACTCACTAAGAAAAGATAGTAGGACCCGATAAATGGGCATCGGTACATAAGAGCTCCCAAAGGGCTTAGGGAGGAGACAAGACCCAATTCAGAGCTAGATAATTTCTTTTATGGGTTTTGGCAACCCAGTTCACTAAAAGTCTGTGATTCATCGCTTTGTTTTCAGATATGTTCGAGTTGGGGTTCCATCTGTTAAAGCTCTTTAACCCAGCCACAACAAAGTCGATGAGATTGATTGGATCGGGTTTTCCGTTCATGATGATGGCCCGGTTGCGGCGCCTTCCATATATTCCACAAGGTCGCAGCAACCAGCTCTAGATTCGGAGAGTTACTCGACTTTCCTTTCAAATTCCCTAACCAGCCTTCAATTTGTGTAAGGCCCTGGCTTGAGATGTGGATGGGATTCGACCAAATTCCCTTCGTCCAAGGACACAACAAAAACAGGTGCTCCAGAGTTTCCATGCTTCGATTGTATAAAGAGCATGTGGGATCAAGTATAATTTTCCTCCAAAATAAATTCTCTTTAATTGGGAGAGCATTCTGGCATAAATTCCACATGAAAATTCTGACCTTAGGTGGATAGTGCAAATTCCATATGTCTGTCCAGAAGGTGGGAGGAGGTTGGAAAGAAGCTGAGGCGTGGTTTTCCTTCTGTTTATCTGCTTTCTCTCGGATGTGGTTGTATCATCTTTTAACTGTGTACTTGCCTGCTTGAGTTCCAGTCCATACTAGCTGGTCTTTCTCTATTTGAGGTTTGATAGGGATAGCAAGGATTTCTCTCACTGATTGATCGTCAAAATATTCTGTTAAAGTTGTTTCGTCCCATCTGCCTTCCTCACTGACAATGAGTTCAGAGACAAAGCGTGGTTCGTCTTTATTAGCAGAACCTCCTATAATTCTCCTCTTCAGCCATATATCGTCCCTGATTCTTATCTGTGAACCATTCCCTACTGCCCACATCACTTGGGGTGAGTTAGAGTCTCTTCCTAGAATCAGACTTTGCCAACCCCCTGAGGGGCGTTGTCCCTTTCCCACGTGCCAGAAATCTCTATTAAGAAAATAAAGTCCCTTAAACACATTGCTCAAGAGAGAGTTTGGGTTGTTACTCAGACGCCAAGCCTGCTTTCCAAACATTGATTTATTGAAGGAGAGCAGGTCTCTGAATCCCAGACCAGCCTTACTTATCCTTTCTTGTCTTCAGGATATCCCGTCTTCCAGTGAATTCCAGCTTTGGTCTCATTGGTTTTCCACCATAATGAAGCAACTTCCTGTTCAATAGCCTTACAAATAGTTCAATGTTAGAGATTTTCACTTCTGGACATTCTGAGGGATATGGAAGGTCATAATGTGCTTTGTAGATGAACTTTATTTGGAAAAGTAAAACCAACTTTGAAGGAAAGAAAAGGGGGATCTTACACTACATGGACTCATGATGTCTTGCACATAAGAGCCATGAGTTTGCTGTACCTTTGTTTGTCAAAAAGGCAAAACCAATGTTAAGAAAAAGATTTATTTGATGACAACTGCATTTTCTCATCCTAGAATACTGGCTAAAGAAAATCTTATATTTCATGTAGGAGGAGGCTAAAATGATAGGGGATGCCAAAGAGCCTGATACCGAGCTTCAGCTTCAGTTCCATCCATCTGCAAGTTCTCGGGATCATGAAATTAGGGAAGAGCCTCCCATTGACAATGTCAGAGAAGGGACTCCACCTGGAAAGTAAAATTAGACGACGGAGCAAGACTCGAACTCTATAAGTATTTCACCACCATCGTCTATGTTTCAATCTACTATTATCATGTCACACGGACTAAAGAAGTATATATTGAACTTAACCACAACCTGTTTTTGCAGGTCTTGATGAGCTTACTCCACCAAGAACATTTTGTGAATGGTTCAAGACATGCTTAGCAAGCATATTGGAATGTGTCTGCAACCGCGACTTTCCTAGCATTAAAGCTGAAATTCTTTGAAGTTCGAAACAGAGGAAGCATATGAAGGACAATTCAGAATCTGTGGAGATGGAAAGACCAAGTCAAGTCTCGTCATTTTGGTTGATTGAAGAACTAAGTGATAGCATCAAAAGATAACTTTCAGACTCCTCTTATCAACCTCAAAGGCAACTACAGTCGAGGGACAAGCGTTCCAGAAACAAGAACTCATGTTGCATAGGATATTCCTTTGCATTGAGGATTCATTATCCATTTGTCAGAGGTAAGTCTTTCTCCTAGTGCAGTACAAATTGATTCCCTTATGGTTCAACTAACAAAGTGTTTTCTAATATTTGGCTTGTGTATGACAGTTTCTTCAACCTTCGACGGCATGTGATAAACCAATCAATGCACCGGCAGGCAACTGATTGGCGTTGATATACATTTTCAGCCAATGATTAGGTGGTTGGTTAGCATTAATCTCTGTCAACATTCATTGGCCGAGATTTAATAGAGGTTGCCTGATATTGGATGCAGTGGCTTCCTAAATAACAGACTTAACGCATTTTGTATACAAGTCATTTTTCATCATCTAGGGTGCACTTTTCTTTAATAAGGGAATCGTTCTCCAAAGTTGATAATCTGGTAGTTATTCGTTACCTGCTAAATTGCTCATGAATTGTTTGATCGTCGCAAGCAAGCCAAGAGAAAGGATTCACTTGTGGCCACGAGTTCTAAGGACCCTGATATCAAGCTTTCTCTTGACTCGTTCGTACTTCGGAACCAAGAACTACTTACCAAAATAGGAAGATTCAAACTCACTTATGAAATCACTGTGGTTATAATTGTAACCTACTATCATGTCATACACATAAAAGCACATTGAACATATTGATTCTAGCCTAACTTTGCGGGTTGCGCCCCCTCAAAACCAACTATATAGATCTTTGTACAGATTTGAAACCTTATTTCACGAGGAAATTAAGATTTATTTGCAAGACTAATTTGAATGAATTTCCCTCCACCAACCACGCAAATCTTTGAATCTCTGATGATCATAATGACATAGTAATTTTAGCATTTCACAATGCTTGGATGATTTGCTGTTTTTGGTACTTTTGGATCCCATTCCCGGGGCTCTGCCTTTTATATATATGGAAGTCGCCTCATGGGTATACCTTCTGATTTCAACAACGAAAGCTACGTGAAATTGTCTCTGCTCCAGCTTTAATGAAGCAGCGAAGAAGAATATTGCGCTAAAATGCTCTGTTGGAGTGTAATTTCAAAAAATCCGAGCAACATTGAGAAAGACTCTAGCAGTGCTTAAACAAATAACCAACAAACCAGAGAGAGAGCGATGGTACAGTTGCTTTTTCATCTTATTGTGCTGGTGCTTTGTCTGTGTGGAATTTCTGGGAGAAAGATTTAACATACAAGGAAAACATGATTGACAGATCTTGAACTGTCGAGGGTATGCGAGAACCAAGATAAAATTAAATCACACAGTTTAAATCCTAACCAACAAAACTGAAGATGGTGAAAACTCATCAGCATTCATACATCTGTCATACAGAGGGTTCTCGCGATGCAGTGGGTAGCTCTAGCTCGGGCTCAGATATAAGTGGAGAGACATAAAAGTCTACCATCTCCTTGGTTGCTTCTTCCAAACTTGGAGGATCCCACTGCACATCATTTGAAAAAACCCACCATGATTTCTGCCGTGTGAGTTGAGAAAATGTGTAATGGAAAAATTGGGACTTAATTTTACCTTTGGAGCGAAATCCTTATCCACTAACCGTGCCCGAACACCCTACAGATGGCAAAGAGTACTATTAATCAGAACATAAACTATATCTTTGCGACCCCACATATGGCAAAGAGTACAATCATCTGACGATAAGGAGAGAGAAAAAAAAAACCACAAGATTCAATCATACAATTGCAGTGGATGTTGAAGATTTGCATACCTCACAAAAGTCTTTGGAAACTTCTCCGGAGATTCCACGAAGGGATATTCGGTATTCCCGAGTTAAACATTGATCAAGACTCTGGAATCTGCCTTCGCGAATCTGAAAGTAATAATTATAACAAACACAATGTCTGGAGAAGGAATCTATGTCCAACAAAAAAAAATCAAAAGAATGGTAACTCACTGATCTTAAAGTGACTTTTAAGCTCAATGGAGAAGCTTCCCTTAGTTTCTTGAGGGTCATTGCACACCATTCACCATAAGAGTCAGCTGCTTCAATTTCCTACGCAACACCAATTTAATAAGATGTTAATAAAAGAACATCTAGGATACTATCTATGCCGACTCATTGCATATCTCAGTTGATCAGTGCCAATTCTAACATCATGTCATCTGGCAAAATAAAACATCGGTCAAACCATCTCAAAAACCAGCATGATGTCAAGCATTATGGACTTTCCAACAATAAACATAAGAGTCCTTTTCAGGGTCTCCTATCCAACTTACCAGTGCATGTATAATTTCCTCGACTGTGTCATGGCTAAAGCATTTATCAATCACATCAATCCTGAGTCAACACTAAAATATTGTAAGAGAACAAGAAAAAGATACCCCGTTTAAAAAATTATTCAATACACACTTCAATAACTGCTAGAAATAAAACTTAAGAGATTAGAGTGCAAAAGAATTGCTGGCAGTAAGCAAAACAAAATATGGAGGTTCATTATTTAATAAACGCACGAAGGAATATGCTTGCACAAAGAAGGAAGAAACTTTTTTCCATAAAAGCAGCAATCACTATGCTATCTGGAATATTTACTTGTGCCCTGCACAGTTCTAATGTGCAGAACAACTGATCATATGTCATAACTAATAATTTATCATGTATATTTTAAGTGTTTAGAATGACTGATTCATAGTTTTACTCGGGTTTGGATAAAACAGAATCAACCCCAGAAAAGTGTGAAAATAGCTAGTGCATACAAAAACTTATGTGTGGTAGAACGCAATTACTCACAATGTACATCATTTATTAGCTACATCACAAACTTCTCTAGTGTGTTCCCTAGACAGATGTATAACGTAAAATTATACCGCATTGATCCAAAAGCATACAGTCATCCACACAGAGGAGGATAAATGTAAAGAAAACCATGCTGCAAAGATTCCAGAAGCTGTAGACTAAAGTTGAACTTTACTTATGAATGATACTCCTCCTGTCGGGATAAACAAGATCACCATATTGTGAAAGGGATGTCTCTATAACAGATGGATCATCAGTAGTCAGTCTACCAAGACGCTCTTCGATCAAAGCCAATCTCTGTCAAGGTCATTAATTATAACTCAGAATAGATTATCAAGGTATGTAGTGTAAAAACACCGAAGCAGCAGTCAAAGGGGGCATTGAAAACAGACCGCATTTAGTGAATAGTGAGTAGCCAAGCGGCAGGCAACCATTTCCACACCATTAAGCTTATCCCTCAGAAGAGCCAGGTATTCCCCTGGAATAAGAAGGCCACACATTCTAAGACAGTATCCTAACCCTAGTTATCGACAAATTGGGATTCAAAGAGAAAGAGTAATAAACCATGCAAAGAAAATACTGTGGAAACTATATAAGCTTTACATTACAAACAGAAGGACAAAACATCAGTATGATCTCTTCATGGTTTCAATAATTAAGTATATTGCAAACAAAGGCTTTCCTTTAGCGCAATGCATAGGATGGTCTTCAAAATAATTTCTGCATGCCAAAAGGGAACTAATGGATACAGTAAAACATTCGCACATGTGGTAAAGATTACATTTACAAAGAACTTCCAGTTTACAGACACCAACAGAACATTTTGAGGCCTAAATGTTATCCGACCCTTCTGGCCTATTTTAAATTTGGTGAACGATCTCCTTATTTCATTACACAGTTTAGCCAAGACCTCCCTTTTGTTTGCAGAGACAATGTACCTAGATAGCCAGGTAAACGGGAAAGGTGGAAGGAAGCTCCTGCATCTGGATGAAATCCTATTTGAACCTCTGGATGGGAAAAAACCTGCAATTGGAAGCATTAGCTCAAGCATTTACTATGCGGAATTGCTGCAGAAATATGAAACCAGGTGCATTATATGTTTGTTTGTTCCAGTTAGTCCTTCCATTAAAAAACTAAACAAAAATGGTGAAGTAGCTGTCACAAGGCTGAAACATGCCACCTTGGCATCTACGCAGCCACGTAGGGTCCACGTGGCTATTACACAGTTAAAAAACATAAAAATAAAGTAGTGGTTTCAGAAAGAAAATTGAGAAATGAAAAAAAGGAAAACCATCTTCAGCTTGCTCTGGCAAATAGAGGGCAGCCATGCACCGACAGCCACCGCCAAGGGTGGCCAGACCCTCCAAGGCTCGGGTGACAGTGGCCAGACCTTCACGGAGCTTAGGCATGGTGCAGCCCCCATCCATCACAGAGGCACACACCCGGTGAGAGAGATACGAGGGAAAAGCAGTCCTGGTCCTCGGCCGCCCCTCGGCACACCGCGGCAAGGGCCACAGCCCTCGCAACAGATCTGGGTGAGGGTGACAGCCTCACGTCAGATCTGCAGTGGTCCTGCCGGATTTAACTTAGTCCCAGAAAGACGGACTATGAAAATTTCATGCATTTGTTGCCAAACCATTGTCGATAAATACCAAAAACTAGATCATAAGATTGAGTAAACCACGAGTGCTTTGTGATTTGGAGAGAAATCCCAACATTAAATTAAATGTTGGCAAAGGAAGTTGAATAAACACAACCCCAACGAGCACATATACGAAAGCAGTTAACATCTATATCAGTATTTAGGAAAAGTCACGTACAGTTTTATCAGTTGCTAATCGAAACATTCCAGGAAGAGAAATCCCAGCTCCACTTGCCATAGTGACACCGTCCAAAATAGCCAGCTGCCCAAGAGTGAAGTAAATAAAAAGTGACCGACTCATAAGTTGAAACTAATGCGAGTGCTGAGACATTCAAACAACTTTGATTGACTAAAAATTAAATCCAAGAAATTGAATATTACACCTACTAAATGGTTGACGCTTGCAGTTTTTACTATGAAAATGGGTCAACAAGTTGATGTCAAGTAAACAAACATTTTGATAGAATATTAAATGCCAAATAATAAATAATGAAAGTAACTTGGAGTACATCATGCAATTACTTTTAGAAACGGAATCCTGCTTGACATGGAAGAAACTGTGCCTATAAGATGACTACCTAAGTAGCACCGACACCGACACCGACACGACATGCGACACGACACGACACTCCGACGCGTCATTTCTCAAAAATAGAGAATTCCAACATGGTGGGACACGTTGTATATTATATTTATATTTTTATATATACATGATAAATTATCATCTTTATGATTATTTCAATCAAATTAATTTGATTCAAATCCACAATTAAATGAATAATTAAAAAAAAGAGTGTCGGACGAGTGTCGGTGTCCGACACATGTCAGACACGACACGGAGGCTCCCGGAGAGTGTCCGTGCTTCCTAGATGACTACTATAAATCAATTGCAGTAAATGTCACTCACTTTACATTTGACTCAAGGAACAAAGAGGGAAAACGTAAATGATTTTTAATTGTTCTTCTTTCTTAATTAAGCATAGAGTAACACGTTGACAAGAGCTAAACATCAAAAGGACTTACTTTTGCTCCAAGAAGAATCATGTCAAGAATCACAAGGACTTACTTTCTCCTCTCATCTCACCATGAATTGCCTTACACATAAAGATCATGGTCAAGCAGATCATTAGTCAAAGATTGTTTTACTGATCATGCCACCAAAGCGGAGGTACCTCATCTACTTGAGATTCATCTGTAACAAAGTATGTCCACCTTAGTGACCTAGACTGCTTATGCTACGGAAAATGGTGCAGAAGCGGAATGGAGTAGATCACATGTCAAGAAGCACGATATCCAACTAGTAGGTTCGATAACTTTAATAATTTGGATCGTGATAGAGCTCCAAGGATTCATCCACCATCACTCACTTTGTAACACAGAAAGTTTCTTTTGCCAGTTTTTGTTCTGTGATTACGAGTTTAGAGCAACATTTAATTTAATGTTACTATAATCACTCATCCAAGTAATTTCCAAGATTTCAAAAGTTTGTGTAAACGCTTTCTAATTGTGTAGTGAACTGGTTTTGTTCAGATTGCCAACTTTAGCAATCCACAATGTAACAGTACCCTATATCAGCATGTGTACATGAGTTGTAGTTTGAAGGGATATTAGCAATCTCCATATCACTGGAATCCAGTAATACCACAAGATATGAGATTCAAGCTTTTCATCCATGACAAGAAAACTAACACTTAAGCATACTTCAACCACTTATTCACAAAACTTGAAGCATCAATTCAAAAACTATAATTATCAGAACCATAGGAATTTAGGGTGAAAGTTCCGTTTCTCATCCAGCCTGGAGAAATCATACCCTACTCTATGATGTCTGGCCAATAATATATTGTGTCAATAGGTCATTACACAAACCAAGAGAATTTCAGAGGAAAATCCAAGCCCTGAAATTATCCATTACACAGTAGGCTGATTCTACATCTCAAAGAGCTAACAGTTTATAAACTTTAAAAGGAGGTACTCACATGTGGCTTCAAATACGTCCCTTGCACGTAAATGAACTTATATAAAGTATCAAAGAAAGTTTTGCACTCCTCAATGTTCCCTGCATGTATGTTGACTATTTGGTTAGAAACAAAAATAAGGAAAGAAAAGTAACAGAACCAAAAGATCATAATCAAGGGAATAAAAGAAGATTGATAGCAAAGTTGCGTGCTCTTTGAAGAGCACTTGAGGGGCATTATTTCAGACCTTCCACCATAGTTTATCTATCACATCCCACCTGATTCAATCTTTAGTTCCCCTCAAACACACTAGTTCCTAATCCGACCTTTTCTCTACAACCACAAATCCACCATTGCATATCGTCTCCAGTTATAAAAATTACCTTCGCATGTTGATATTAAACACCCCAACATTGTCACCTATATGATTATCTTTCCCTTGAACCAATCCTCTACTTCTAATATCTATTTAAATAAATAGCAAAGAAAAAGGACATAAAAACTATTAGAGAAAAAAATGTTTAAAACAGAAAGCCAAATAAATGAAAGAATTCATCACCGTCCGACCTCCAGTGAGCAAATGATAAAGGGTAATGACATCTCCACCGGAGCAGAAAGCTTTGCCACTACCCTTCAGACCAGACAAAAAAGTTCATGTTAATTCAAAGACTGTGAACCCTGACAATAACAAAAGGAATGCCTGAAATGCGACTTCACTTCTCCTTCTGTATAGACTCTAGACAAAACAAAACCAGGATCTATTGGGAAATTATCAGCTCTTGTACGAGAGCACGTAACGGTAATACCTTCATCGACACAAACCCGACATTTGGATTATCTTCCCATGATTCATAGAGCCTCTTCAGCCTGGCCACCTGTAGAAAACATCAGCACAAAGTTGAAGCTTTAATCATTCTAGAAAAGAAAACTGAACCGGGTATCACGAAACGCGAAAAATGAAAAGGCTTTTCGTTCCGATTGGGGTTGGTGAGGAATTATTTCGGGTCGGAGAGAGAGGGGAAGAACCAAACCATTGAGGTAGTGAGAGAGTTAAGAGCGGATGGTCTGTTGAGGATCGCAGTTCTTGAGCTGGCTCTTCCATCCACTAGAACCTGACGCCACAAACATACATGAATCGAAATATAAGCTCCCAATCTAAACGAACCACCTTTTGTATCCGCAAAGTAGACACTGCGACTTGACTTCATCGAGTTTCTTGAACGAATCAAAATGGCTACCAGGACAAGTTGCATCGGATGAACAAATTGAAACCCAGAGAGAGAGGGAGAGAGGGACCTGGTCTTGGACGTCGTCGAGGCTAGCGTAATGGGGCTGAGCGGAGAGACTTCTCTGGTGAGGGGAAGAGCCGAGCTTGCGAAGCGAACGCCTGGCTCTCACTAAAACCTTCAAGCTATGCATCTCTCTCTCTCTCTCTCTCTCTCTCTTGTTCTTGATGTTGTTTGAACACTCTACAAAGGTTTTTGAAGGGAAGGGTGCAATGCCTTCCCTCCGGAGCAAATGCCTGAACCTGTCCCTCCAGCCTCCCCTCGAAACGGGAAGCGAACGCTGAACAGTGCACGCTGACAAGGCGAAGATCAAGCGGCCATTCGAATAAGGTTTATTGTCCGAGTCGTAATCGTACGAGAGAACTCGGATTGGGCTTTTGTCATCTGGGCTTTATATGGACCGGTCTATGATCTGGACGACAAGGCCTGCCAAAATCAAGCTCCCGCGATAACTTCTCCCCGAATCGTGGGAAAATCGCAGGAAAGCTCCGTGAATTTTGATTCAACACGCAATGTCATCCCCGAACTTTCGATTTATCCAACGCCATCCCTAAAATTTCAATTCATTCAATATAGTTCCTGAATTTTTAATTTTTTCGATGTAATCTCTCAACTTTTGATAACATTTTCACATAGTTCAGGGACTCGATCGAATATATACTAAAAGTTCGGAGATCATTTGAACAAATAAAAAATTGAGGAACGATATTGCACATTAAACTAAATTTCACGTTAAGTCAAAATTCAGAATCACTTGTGTTGTTATCCCTCCAATTTTCATTTAGTCCCATGACCAAATTTTGTCTAAGTTTTTTTTTTCCATGCGATTTTCTGCAAATTCATGCTTGTCTTCCAGCATTTCATGTTCAGCTAGTGTCGACTTTACGTTCTTAATAAGCTCCACCCGCTTTCATCTCGTGTTGATGATTTTGGTGTAGCTTAAAGAAATGCTGTCTTGAGATAATGTATACAAGCAATGAAGCTGGTTCTTTTCAGTTTGAGATTAAAAAGCTGAAAGAAATGCTTTATTGCATTGTTAACTACAAACGAATCATTCTGGTCAAATTAAGTCCAGACAATGTCCTCATCTCAAAGAACAGCGCAATTCCATTGGCCGCACCCTTCGTGTTAGAAGACTTCATTTGATTGTCGTTGTGCCCATTTTGGTTAACTTTAGCTGGTCCGTACCTCGTGTGTAGGCACTAGTCAGCTCGAAAACGAGTGCCCCTCCTCGGACTCTTCCACAGGAACAGCATATGGTGAATCCCAATCAGCATCGAAGACTTCTTGTAGCTGCAAAACTATGTCCTGGTCATATGTCCCGAAGCCGACACCAGCAGTAGTATAGAAATAGTCCCATATGAGGTTGCTTGTTCCGACGTGGGCTCTCACATCGCTAACAGCATACTTTCCATGGTTGACCCGGTGTAACCAGGATACATATTCCCAGTGCTAGTCCCTTTCCTAATCGCAGCTCCAGTCATGTTAAAACCCGCACTTTGTAGTATTTGATCTCAACTTTGCCAGAACACTTGTTGTATTTCAAGAGGAGCAGAGGACATTGGAATAGAGGAGAGATTTCAGGTAAACGTCAGTGTTGTTTATGAAATGTGCCCAATGTGCTACCAATATCTTCACTTTGGCATGCTTGGAAAAGACGACCTGAAAATTATCGTTACCTCAGAAAATATGTTCCCAGTAACAGCATATGGGAGGAAATAAAGTTGGCCAATAAAGATAAATCAAAAATAGCCTGAGTGATTAACCCATTTTGTCAGTGAGCAGTTCATCACAGCAAAAGCTTTACACATTTTCCTTATTCATTTCAAAACAAAAGTGGTGTATGGTGATGATAGCAGGAAAATACTACTGCTTACGACAAGCTGAAAGCATTGTCATTTTTCTGTTCCAAGCACACAAGATAACTCCAAAACAAGAAGCCAATGACAGCCATCAAACTTCAGTATTTGCGGTGCCACTAAATGCTTCGTTGGTTCAATCTTTGAATATTCATGCAAGTCACAGTCCATCTCCATAAAAGAAAATGGAATCGGGTAGATGCAAGACTGAAACGATTCTAAATGAACATCATATTGACTTTTATCAGATGATTTGGATTTACACGTACAAACAAGGGCAGCAACTGTCGCAAGAAAGGAGCCTACCTCTGACACAGCAGAAGAAATGGATGACCAATAAACAGTTTGATCAGCATATTGTGATTGACCAAGCCAGTCCATTGTGCTGATCCTAACGGTGGCTCCACTTCCAACTGATTTAATCGTGTCAACCCACGCCTGTTCGTCAGCCTGGACCTTGCCAAATGACAGCTGCAATGGCAGTATATTGTATGTTAAAGATAGAATCTTGTAAGATGAAACTTAGGGGATCCTCCAAAAGGATCAGTGGAGCAATCGCAACGTGATCCAATCTACTTAAAAGCTGAGCACCCTCATTATTCATGAAGGAATCCACACAGAAAAAGTTTACTTGCTAAGATATCGGATAGAAGACAATAGACAACTAGACTGGGTCAATTAGCCAAATTCTAATTGAGCACATAGACACCGGAACTGCCATATCTCAAATCAACAAACTTAATAAACTCAACATAAAATGCAACCATTCATTCTTTATCTTTTGATTCAACAAACAATTATAGGATGAAACAAGTCTAACCTGTGATGGCTAACTATTTTGATGATGTCTAAATGCAATTCTTACTTTCCATGTCAAGACAAAATTACAAATGTTAAATAGATAGGTTTACAAGTTACCTCTGGAGGAGCAAAAGAAAGATAACTAAGTTGAGATTGGGAAGATGTATGATTACATCCGGGAGTATCTAATGGAAGATGAAACATGTGGGGATGTGACAGGACTGGATAGCCTGCTACATGAGGAACCTCCACAGATAGAGGAAGAGGCGACCTGCCATGACATATTGGCTCATAACAATAAGTGGACTCAGAAAATGTCAAAATCAACCTTCACCAGATAATTATGATGGCAAGTGAACTCCAAGCAAATCAAGCACAAAACCATTTGATTGAGCACCAAACTGATCGAATGGTTACGACATCACACCACCGGCTAATATCAGACCAAGAATAAGCTGCTGATTTCAAATTTAAGAATAACTTTTTGACAGAAGCCTGCGACCAAGTCCAAGCATTGGCGTTGCCAAACCAGAGTCAGCCGTGTCTATCCAGTTACAGACAGGCATCCAACTAGAAGCCCTCAAGAGAGTAACCCCTATCCTTGTCTCTTATTTTAGAAACTTCTTTCTTCTTTTAAAGGCTATGTACCATGCACTGAAGAATATCTGCTTACTCATCAATCCCGCAGAGCAGCATTTCCAAAATGAACAGTTTGAAAAAATAAAATCCAATATCTTCCTTTCAATCTGGATATTTTTACTTTTCTTCTTTTAAAAGCTATTTACCATACATAAGAACTGTTCTGCTTTCACTTTACTCATATTGTTCAATCTTCTGGGAGAAAACAAACTGAAAAATAAGAAGCAAATGCCAGGAATAAGTATTTAAGATACATTTGGCAAACATTTATAGCTGATCCAACCTAGTGGGATAAGGCTTGGTTTGTTGTTGTCGTCATAACCATCTTGAAAGAACTCCGACAAAGATAAAATAAAAAATCTATTAAAAACTTTAAGCTGCAGCACCAAAAACAATCTTAACAAACAACAGAAGATTCCAATTACCCATCACTTATCAATCATCATAACCTCAGGAGTTTCAGACCTGAGCCTAGAGTTAATCTGATGGTTGAAAGACCAAAAAAGGATATTCCTTGACTAAAAGTGATACAGCAGAAAATCCTATGAGGCAGAGACATGCTTTTATGAAATAAAATGAACTTTTCTATCACCCAAAGAAACAAAGAAAATGAACAACGCAACCAAATGCCAGGGGTTAAAAAAAGAAGAGCCTAACGATTCACAGATTCTTAAATTATGCAAGCAAAAGAGTCGCACAAGAAAAAGTGCAATATGGATGTTTTTGTCATACTTGCATCGCTCTACAGATTCAAGGAAATGTGACCAACAGGGAACTTTTCTGGTGATCTGCCATTGTTGACCCCAGACATTCTTTGTGTAGGCTGAGGCATTGAGAGAGGAAAGTTTCCACAAGTTGTCATTGTAGGATTCCACCTTCTTTGCTATTTTGGGACAATTAACAAGGTATATTCCAAGTTCCTTCACCTGTAAAGATTTTATCATTATAATTCTTCTATATGGCTCTAATACACAGACAAATCTACAGATTGTTGAGATGATATGTCTTAAAAATAAATGTGGCACAATCTTCTACAATATGTCTTGCCAACAAGAAAAATGGCTGAGAACCCTCACCTCTTCTTTTGTTCAGTCAAAATTTAGCCACAGTCGTCGGATCGTTATCCTCACCAATAATAAATGGCAACACTATATTCCTGAGAAAGGGTCTTCTTACAACCTGAGAAAGGGACTTCCAATCATTGTTCATGGATCCAATATAAACATCTTGATTATCTGATATCCACACTTTGGCATGAACTATGCCTGATCCCCACCATTTGGCAAATAACAGAGTTACAGACTTGACGTTTGTCCTTCCTGAAGCAAGGTCATCTGGTTCTTTGTCATAGTCAGGATACACTCCTGAGTGCTGTAAAAGCCTGATAAAGTTTAATATTTTTCAGAGGTGGGCTAATGTTTGCAAGAAGTAAATGAGAACATCTCTAATAGATATGGTAAATATGAAAGCAGAAGCTTTGAGAAAATGAGTCCGGGTTTATGCAGCATAGACATTGTCGTCTACTTCCTACATACTTAATATCAGGCTTGACACTTCTCTAAAGTAATGATTTCCTCACTGCTTTGGTAAGTAATTCTGGCACTACAGTCGTTCACTATCTTCATCCATCGGATTAATCTCCTACCTGAGGCTCCCTTGGAACTTTTGGAGGACTAGGATTCTCCAATGAAGGTACTTTTACTTTCTCAAAGTGAAATGTACATCAAATTCCATCACTTAGCATTCATGCAGTTCTCCAAGATAGACGGCTTCTGGGATTTTACTCGGGAGAACATGTTAAGCAAATTACCTACCACGTGCTTCAGAAATTTTAGAATAAGTACTCACTTGACATGTTGACACAAAATGTGATTAAAGAGCAGGAGGAACAAAACTATGAAACAAACTACCAGATATAAAACAAAAGGTGGCCACGATTAGCCATTTGCGAAATACCCCAAAGGTAAAGCCCCAATGGCTACTTTACACCCCACAAATCAGCATATGCAAAGGGCACGAGCAAGCACTATCCGCAATTACCTGATGGTGACATTCCGATCAGCGGCATCTTCGATGGCTTTGTAAACACCCGACCCAAATCGGCCCCGAACCGGAGCATATCAGACCGAGAGTAACCATAATCGCCGGAGCGGGGATCATCGGGGCGAGCATTCAGCTGCCAATACTGCGCTATGACGTCCAGCTTCTTCGTCGAGTTCCCCGCCAACCACCGCAGCACATCCGCTAAAACCATTCGTTTACCCCATCAGCAACCAATAACACATTTTAAAAAAAGATCCAATTTTTAACACCAACCCCACTCTCTCCTACTCCGTTCCTTCAATTATACACTTCCTAAACCAAACTGCACCGCACTGCTCAGTCGAAACGCAATCGTCGCGGCGTTTTAAGCGTAACGTTATCCATTGTGTTACCTCTGATTATAATCAGCAAAAAAATAAAATTACCAGAACTACATCTATTAATTATTTAACTATATAATCCACTACATTATGTGTTAAGCATAACCGCATCCGGTGAAGATTGTATCAAGCATGCTCCTATTTTGTTATTCAATAATCTTGTTGACATTTGAGCAAAATGGTCTTATCATGTTTTTGCAGAGTGACGGTTTGTTATTGACCGCATAACTATCACCTTGGCACTGGATAACTTGCTCTTCGATCATAAGGAAGTTGAAGCTTTTTAAAATACTATATAGCTTCCAAAAGTTATTTATTCGTAGATTACGCTTAATTAAACAAAGAATTTTAATGATCATGGCCACTGCACCTACATATTAATGTAACATTATTATACTCGAAATTGATCAAGATTAACAATATATGACATGTAATTACGATCATTCACATTTGACTTCGTTTTGAAGATAGGTTGCGAAATAGTCTATGTTTCCATCGGAGAAGAAGCGCCGAGGGGGGGTGCAATATGTAGTAGTACCGTGCAGCAACCGCTAGTTGCAACGATGCTACGCACGAGCCCTAAAGCACGACGCTCGTAACCACACAAACACGTGCGGCCGCCACGTGTCACGTCAGCTCGACACCTACATGAACATGTCGGGTCAACCCGGACCGGTTCCTACCCCATTTGATCAGACCCGCATCGCCTCTCTTTCAGTTCATCAACCTCAAGTCAGTGAGTATTCTTAAAGAGAGTGACAGAGAGACAGAGAGAGCAGGAGATGGCGGTGGACGATGCGTACAAGGCGAGGGCGGGAGGGAGGAACTGGCTAATGAGCCCGAGGGCGATGGCGGTCAGCGGGATCTTCCTGGCGGCGGCAACGGGCTATTACGTCTTCTACAAAGACAAGAGGAACGCCAGGGAGGGACACGCCACAGTCGGGAACGGAGTCACGGCCCATGACCCACCTTCGGATGTTCGAAACAGGAAGTGAATATGACTCGCGTGAGGGATGTTGACTTGTAATTGTGCATTGCGGAGTCTCGGTCGGTCAGTATGTATCATCCTTTTTGGAAGTTACGTCAACGGATGATGAATAGAAATGATCGAGCATTTGTTAATCCAAACTAGAAACTACGTATTTTCGCTATGCTTGCGATTCAAAGTGATAGAGGAGCAAGTTTTGGTCCATGTGGGCTCGTTTCATTGTGCCAAGAAGATCTCCGAGTGATTATGACCGACGCTCTTTTCCGAGTCTAGATTAAAAGTTTTAAGTCTGATTGAATCTTTCTAAAGGTTCTTTGCTTTTCGTAGTTTTGGCTTTTAGGTTTTTGAAATTAAACTAGAGAAGGGAATGTGGAGAGTCATATATAACTAGGTATATATGATCTTATAAACTGAACCTTCTAGTAGTTATAATTAGGGGTGTCAATGGGTCGGATTGGGTCGAGGTTTTTATGATACTTGACCCGACCCAAAACAAGACCCGAACATGATATAGCCGCACGATCGGGTCGGTTTGGTTCGGATTCGGGTTCGTGTTTTATATTTTTATTATAAATTAAGGTTAAATTACACCTAAGGATGTCAATGGGCGGGTTGGGTCTAGTCTCCACGCTACCCTACTCAACCCGAATCATAAAAGATATGTTGATCCGAACCGAACATGATCCGAAAACTTAAAAACCAGATCGGGTTTTGGTCTTTTTAGATTCAAGCTAATATTTAACGATGTTACAATTGCTTGAAAGTTATCGGAATTACCCAACCGCCTCCACCAATCCCCATCGGCAATAAATTGAGTGCTAATCCGTTCATTCCAAGACTGGAGCAGTTAAGATATTTCTTCCGTGTATCCACATACGATGCCATTCTACAGGAAAGATCTCCAGTCAATTCGTCCCGATCAAACAAGGAGCTCAAAAAGGCCCGTCGTGAACATCGATTGCTCTCGACGACGAAAACTAATTAAGGTCCGGGACTGGGAGGGTACCATGAAACGAATCTTTTCTTGTGTCCCAATAGTGCGACCTGGTTCTATCAATTACTTGATCCTTGGATGCAGTATCTCTCTTTCTCTCTAAATGTCTGTTCCCATGAAAAAGGCCGACTGCCATTTCTAATGAGACTGGAAATTTATTAAAAAGAACAGAAGCCGTTTGAAATATTTTCGATAGGAATAGAGTGGTCAACCATCGCCTCCTCCCCACTCCCTTATTATTTGCTAGTGCCTTTCATTGCTAACTGGGACGACGTTGATGAATCATCCTGTTCGACGGCCCCAGCCTTACCCCCTCTCTCTCTTTCTCTATGTGCTGCTGCTCCCTAATGCTCAGTACATGAGGACGATGGAAAAGAGCGCGCGATCAGAAGCAACCAAAATCCCAATCACAGCATACATTGAACCGATCCACACACAAGTGAACCCAAGCAAAAGAACAAAAACTTTTGTTCACGCCACATCGAAAAAGCCAGGACGAAGTTGAACGGCAGTTCTACAAAGTAAAATGTGTTTCGGTTCTAAAAATAAAAATATGTGTTTCGGTTCGGTTCGTGTTTAGAACACGAACCGAATCGAAACCATTAATTGAGATACCCGTTTGCTTAGCTAATACCCGAACATGAAGTTAACCCAACCGAAAATACCCAAAACTTCGGATCGGGTCGGGCTTCGGTTCGTGTTGGTTCGGTTATATTGTTTGGTTTGACACACTCCTAGTTATAAGTACTTTCTTATCAACACAGGCGTTTCGATAGAGTCAACCGATACTTCGCATGAGAATTTAACACAAAACATGGCCCGTCATCCACGGCACACTGCCTTAATCAACCCATTCCTCTCCTTTTCTTGCTCTTTTGCCACACCATTTTGTCTGCCGTCCCGGACCCGGACCCGGACCCAGACGGTCGTGTCTTCACTTTGTCTCCCGACTCGGTCTCTATCACCTATGCTCTCTCCCTCTTTTGATCTATCAGAAAGAAGTGGACATGTATCTCATCGTCTTGACGGTGGCAGATCTGGCTCCGCTGAGCCATTACCGGAGAACGAGCTTGTGGCCCCCCATCCGGAGCCAACTCTGGCCATACCCGCTCCGTCGACAACACCTCTACAATGCCGTCGCTGTCGTGGTGGTTGCAAAACAAACCAACCCGCTTGTCCTGAGTGGCCCCTTTCGTCCAGGGGACATTGTCGGAACATGCTGCGGACAGGCGAGAACCTTCTGTTGGTTGCGCCCTTGTTGTGTTGGTTCTTGCATGTTTAGAAAAGTAGAGAAGTGTCTCGTTACCTCATTTTCACTTTCAATAAACGAGGAACAGTCAAGACAGAGAATTCAATGGCATTCTTGCGACGATGCTAGGCCGCTGTTCCAAGACACGTAACTTGGGCGAGGTCGACGTTTTGGTAGTCTCCAAGTGTCCGACCGTCGTTCGTAGTATGTCGTTGGAGAAGAGAAGATTGTACTGTATTTTGATTTTTTCTCTTTCTCTTGTTTTTATTGGCCATTAAAATGTAATTACATGGTGGGAATGGATATTCATTGGGCGGTAGCAAAACCTTTTCTTTATTTTTAATCCCTGCCCATGATATGATTAACTTTTATAATCGACTCATCCATTCAAAACAAGGGGGCACAAAATGATTTATCTAAAACCGTCAAAAGGACTTCAAACCCGCCTTAGAATTGAAGAGCGATAAAAGCAGTTTCATCCTTTCGTTTTCGATTTTGGAACTTACGATTATGGGTTCAATTCTTACTTTAAAGAACTCAAATTCATGTGGGAAATCATAGCAACAGGTTGTTGTGCTAGTTTCATCCAAATAATCAGTTAATTACAAATAAAAATAGGGATTACCGTCAGTGAGAGAAGAGAATGCCCAAAAAGATAAGAGGGTGGCGACGGTAAATAATATGCATAAAATAGAGAACAAATGGGATGGGACAACGACTGACTATGTACATGCATCCTACCGAAAAGAGACTAGGGATTATCGCAACCTATGTTTTAATTGAAATTAGTTGGTAAAGAGTATGCTTGCCGACTAGGGCCATCTCTATTGCTCGTTAGTTTTCTCTTTTGACAAATTTATAATCCTAAACTAGTGTATCCATGATAGATTTATCCCAAATTAATTTTTTGATCATCAAAAATTTCAAACTGATATATTTGTGATAAATTTATCCTCCGTTAATTTTTGTTAGATTTAATTAATACCACAAAAAATCACAAACCGGTAAACTATCAAATTGATACACCCATCTATTATTGCATATCATCCAACTCAGCTATTTGACAATAAAATTTAACGGAAATTAACGGAGAGTTATTTTATCACGTATTTCGAGGTTTTTTTTTTTTGTTAAGAATATTTCGAGGTTTTTCGTAATATTAATTCTAATTTTTTTATTAATAGAAAAAGAAAATCAAGTATGAATCAGTATTGCATGTGGAGAATGTGAGTAGTGAGCATTGCTCGTTAGGTTCCACGCACCTTCTGCGCAATCTTTGTAGAAATTATGCGTGCAAGAATTATCCCTTCCAATAATGGGAATCAGATTTTTTATATTTTCAATTGATTCACCCATTTGCCAGGAAATTGTTTTATTTCAGGAGCCAAAAAGAATAATACAATGATTGGGGGAGAAAACAAAATAGTTCTTGAACTACGATTTCTGTTATTTTTCTTTTCCTTTATGAAATTAAGAATTCTTATTTCTTACTCCATCTGTGTACCCTATTATATTTCCTTGCACTTTGCTTTGTCCTTTACAGTAAAATTGGAACAAAATTTGTATCAGTATTTGCCTTTGTCCTTCAGTGTCCTTGGCCATGACTCTTGACGAATTGAAGAGGTAAAAGCGTGGTGTAGTCGGTCCTGTCGTGTGAGCGAAGCTCTCTTAGATAATGAAGCATGACACCATTAAAGAGCCTGAGAAATTCGTCATGATTATGGTCTTGATATTAGCCTTCCATAAATTCACAAATTTGAGAGAAATATATTGGTAAAATAACGATTAGATCTGGTCAAAATGGGTTATTAACTTATTTCTTAACTCATATTTGATGAGCTGAGTTATACGTCTTTCGCACTCATGAATTGACTCGTTCAAGGTATTATATATTTAAATAGCTAAATTTAATCTTCAATCGACCTTAAACTGCAATTACGAGACGACTACACCTACGAATTTAGGGGTCATCTGGCAATTTTCTAATGAAATAAGTTTCTTCTTCACAACTTTTATGCTAACGCACGTGCCTTCGTCATTGGGCGCAAACATCCGCCAGCGAAAAAAAGAGAGAATCTAATTTTTTTTTTATTAAATTAGTTAGCGGATTACCAACCAAGAGCATGCGCGTTGGTTCTTTTTCCTTTTTCTTTTACTAATATTAAAAAGCAAGTTAAAGTCAAAAAGTCACATGCAGCTTCCATTTCCACGCGCCTTCCCCCCGCATTAGTGCAGCAGACATCACGCATGCGATAATTTGCCGTTTTCGCGCAGCATGCATCGTAGCGATTCGATCGGCACGAAGAGTCCTTGACCGTTGGATGGCATGAAAAGCAAGTATGCACGATAGAGTGCGTTGCTATGTCGGTGATATAATGTCGGGAAAAATAACACAAATGATTATTAAATTTGATCTAATGTATAGTGTGATCTTTAAATTTTTAATTTATTTAATGTGATTCTTAAATTTTAGCTTAATATATAACGTAGTCCCTGAATTATTAATTTTTTCAATATAAAATTTAAATTTTTAGTACATATTCAATTTAGTCTATAGATTATATGAAAATGTTTAATATTGTCACTGATCTTAAATTAATGCAAAGACTACATCGAACACTTTCATAGAACATGTACCAAAAGTTCAGAGATCAAATTGAATAAATTAAAAACTTATGAATCATATTACACATTAAGCCCAAAATTTAGAAATTATTTGTACCATCATCCCTAAAATGTCCAAGGCTTGAATTGGTGGAGATCACGGCAATGATAGAAAGTATGTTATATACTCCTTTTTTGTGACGATGATCGCTAATTATCTTTATGACCAGTAAGATGTATTGAGTCGAGCAACATATGCGATTGAAAAATCTACTTGGACTCGGACGGTGCAAATTCAGATGTTATATTATAAATGGAATGGGATAGCGACCCCACACATCCATCCTGCGAGAAGAGACCGGGCACTATCGCAATCTATAATTTAATCAAAATTAGTTGGTGGAGAATATGCTCACCCACTCAAATATGGAGCATCTGTATTGCACCTTGGTCTTCTCTTTCGTTTAATTTTTTATCAATAGAAAAAGCAAATCAAGTCAAGTCGTGCTGGATCACAAAATCTCAATCAAAAGCACCAGAAGCATTGCATGTGAGGATGTTTCAGTATTTGCTTTGTTAGGTTCCACGCACCTTCCGCACGATGCTGCGGAAATCACACCTGCAATAATGGTTCCATGCACCTTCCAACAAAGGGCATCGAATCGCGCTGCAGCTTTTTGACTTTGGTGGTCTCCAAAGAAGAAATGAAAAATCAAAAGTGTGTCTGGGGATGCGTGCGTGATGCGCCATCATCACCGACCGTTTATATCGCGTTGTAGGTATGCAAAGGAGTTAATTTTATGACAAAAATCGTTGCTTCAACACTTTATTTTTAATTTTCAATTGATTCACCGATTTGCCGGGAAATTATTTTATTTTAGGAGCCAAAACGAATAATATAGTGACTAGGGAGAAGACAAAATAGTTCTTGAACTGCGATTTTTTTGTTATTTTTCTTTTCCTTTATGACATTAAATTTTTATTTATCACTTCGTATATGCCAAGACACTTATGATATTTCTTTATGACTTTGCTTTATCCTTCACGGTAACATTGGAACAAAATTTGTATCAGCAGTTGCCTTTGTCCTTCAGCATCCTTGGCCATGACTATTGACGAATTGAAGAGGTAGAAGCGTGGTGGAGTTGGTCCTGTGGTGTGAGCGAAGCTTTTATTAGATGATGAAGCATAACATCTTTATAGAGGCGAGGAATTCATCGTGATTATGATCTTGATGTTAGCCTTCCGTTATATTTATAAGTTTGAGAGAAATATACAAATAAAATAACAACTAGACCTGTCAAAATGGATCATCAACTTATTTTTTAACTCATATTTGATAGACTGAATTGTTATATTGATTAGTTATATTCAATAAATGGGTTCAAAACTTACTTAGATCTAACTCTTCTCTATTTTTCTCTCTTCATTCATTCTCGCCCTCACTTGATCTTCCGCTCGCTCACTCCGTGCTCTCATCTTAGTTTGGTTATGATTTTCCCGAATTATGTCAATATTGGTCAGGTATGAATTGGGTCGGGTGTATACCACTAGATTGTATTGCATGAAAATGGATCAAAATGGGTTAAATTAGTCAATTTAGGTATGACCATTTTCGACCCTACTAGACCCACCCGTTTGACAGGCCTAATAATAGCTACAGGTGAGACCATAAATAATAATCATGAGCATTAATTAGACTCACCACAGAAAAGAAGCGAAATTAAACGAGAAGATGATGATTGAGGAACAAACACTAGCATTTTGCTTTAAAATGATTTAACAATATTTTATGATTTTCATAGGATTGTTTTAATGTAACGCAACTAGTGTATCAGTTGTGTGTGTTGAAGACCCAAACGTAAAGATTACTTGAAACTTTCGTTAAGGTTTTTTTTTTTATCAATGGAAGATGGACATTCTCTGGTTTTAAAATATTATAAATAGATATATCGTTCTATCTAGCAACTTTTATAATTGCAAAATCCACTCGGACTCGAAACAGGTTTTCTCTCGAAATGCAGAGTCGAAAGTAATGAACTTGGGCAGTTGCAATTAGAAAAATAATCGTGAAGAATATTCAATTCCTAACTCACGTTGTCCGCAAAGGAATTAATTTAATCAATAAAAAAATCGTTTCTTGAAGACTTTTACAAATTCCAAAAAAAAAAAAAAAAAAGTTCCATCTATAAGTATGTGTGCGCAATCCGCAAATACCATAACTATGACAAAACCATTATTACTTCTTCATCGTAGAAAACCTCATGTTAATAGTCAATGAAAGAAACTTTGCATGTGAATTAGGCGTACGGCATACGTATGATAATTTATACTATCATTCTTAAAGAATATTAAATTATTTAGGCTCTATTTATTTCACGAAAAATAAATAACTTATAAAACATTATGATCGGAAAATATTTTCACCATCCACGGAAATAATTGGATATAAACTATTGTCAATAATAAAAACGTTTTTCATTGATTAATTATTTCAAGCGATCGTTTTTTTTTAAATCATTCATTTTTTTTTTGCGAAATAAATGGAGCCTTAATTATATTTGTATTCAATATTGCATAATTCATGAGGTTCCCTGGGCTATATAACAACATTGTGATTTTCAACGTGGTTTAATGAGAATCTGTTAGGATTCAATATTGGAACAATATCTACCCAAATAATTTTAAAAAAAAGTCATTGATTAACATTTAGTAAGAGAACTTTTGCACTTCTAATAGTTAATGAAAAAGTTTTCATTATCGATAATAATTTATATGCAAACATTGCCATGCATGATCAAAATATTTTTAGTTTATCTATTTTTATAAGCGATAAAAACGATTATTTTTATAAATATATTTATAATTTTCTTTATTTTTGCGAAATAAAAGGTATGGGTGATTGGTCCCTGGTATGGTCCAGTCCCACCTAGGAACCGGGAGGATAGGTTCCCAAAACTAAGAACCAACGAGTCCGGTCCGGGTCAGCTCAATGTAACTAGTCACATTAAAAGTGCTTGTTGTTCTAAAACTTCTTTCTGTCCTCGGCATTAAGCAAATGAAATATCTACCAAACTTGGCCTTTTGCAAACAGATGACATGAAACCTAAACAAATCTTTGGAAAGAGTTGATCAAATTATATTGAGAAAAATCATCAAGCTCCTTGGGACCTGTCTTTGCTGCATGTGATGAAGATGCGCATGAACAACTTAACAAAAAATTAAAGGATCATACTATTTCCACCAAAGTTTCCACCACTAGGGAGATGGGAAATCTAACAACGATCTTTCTTGAAATGTTCGGCCTGAACTCAAATGGTGCCAAAGTGAAGGACAAGAAAAGAGGGGTTTAAGAAAGGTCGGAAGGATCCATGTAGCGACATTAATCTTGCATAATCTTAGCAATTAAAAGAAGAAAACATCAATGAAAAACTAAACCCTCCAATCATCGAGAAATAAAGATTATTTTGCGGCTATGAATGATCAAACGTTAGTAATGATCCTCATATTGAAAAATGGAACCAAAAGACGAGGGCAAGTTGAAGCTCGCAACGACAAAACCTAGGAAAGAAGAGACGACAGGACAAAGGAGAGACGACCATAGACGGTGGATGAGCCAAAGGAGAGATAACCGTGGACAGGCAAATGACGAACCGATGCTGCGAGAATTTCGGAAGAGAGGATGAAGAGTCGATTGTCAAGGATTGAAGCGAAGTTAGGGTTTCACAATTCAACTTTACTTTACTTAATTTTTTGAAGGAATAAAATATATATATAATCAATTCGATTCTCATTCTAAAATCGGGAATCGCACCGACACTTTCTGGAACCGCACGAAATCAGCCGATCTGGTCCGGTTCGCGCGATCTCTGAATTAGTTGGCTCGTATCGTAAGCCCTTGGTAAATTGGAATCTTGAGTGAAAATTGAATTTTCTTTTCTGTTTTCGAACTTTATTAGAGCAGGGACCACTTTATAGATCCAATACATTGTCTCGATTGAATAATCTCTCTTTATTGATATGCGAGCCCCTTTATAAAAACCAAATATACATATTTTTATCTAATCAATTCTCGTGGAGCCCGCTCTTTTTTGTCCTTTCTTTCATCCCTTATCCTGCCGCGCGTCCTTCGTGACCTGACAGGCTGTCATCCCCTCTTCACTCTGTACTCGCGCGCCACACACCCACGCGCGTGTTGCCCAAATGTTGTACTCGCTTGCTGATTGGGTCCAAGAAAAGCCATCCATGACGACTGGATCGACGAGTTTTTCATTACCCTCTGTATCTTTTGTTTTACTTTAGTGAAAAAATCGATTTTTCTATTTATTTACCAATTTTATTTTATTTTTTAATTTACACGTTTACTTACAAGAGTCAAGCGAGGTCTTAGATGAGGTGAGACTCACCTTGATTTCTCTTGAAGTTTGCGAGCAACGTTCCGAGAGGGAGAAGATAGAGGGAATAGAGAGAGAGAGAGAGGCCTTGATTGGCAAAGTAAAGCTCCTATGGCGAACCCAGATGCCGGAACGAGCAGCAGCAACGCAGGAGGAGGCCAGTATCAAGTGTTCTTGAATTTCCGTGGCCGAGATACTCGAGTTGGATTCACCGACTTCCTTTATGAAGACTTGAAAGAGAATGGCATTCATGTCTTCATGGACGACGAGGAACTTCGAGTCGGCGAAGAAATCGGTGTAGAGCTCCTGCAAGCAATCGACGACTCCCAGATCTACATACCCATCTTCTCAAGAGATTATGCTAGTAGCAAATGGTGTCTCCGTGAGCTCGCAAGGATGGTAGACAACACATCCAAGTCGGAGGAGAAAAAATCCTACCCATTTTTACGATGTGGCGCCAGACGATGTTGACCTTAAAACCCCATTATACAGAAAGGCCATGGAGAAGCACAGGGAGGAGCACAAGAAGAAGCAGGAGGAGAAGTCTCCTCACGAAGTAGAATCCTGGGAGGGAGAATCCTGGGAGAAGGCTCTTAAGAAGGTCGATGAAATCAAGGGCTGGGAGCTGCAAAAATGCAAAAAGGTAAAAGGCTCTGAAGATCCCTGACGTTTCTGGATCTAGATTCAAGCCCGTCCTATACAGGGACGACGGGAGATAAAATAAATTAGCAACTCTTCACATTTCTTAAAAAAAAAAATTTACGAGTACAATCATATGCAAGGGTTATTAAGGGAAAATAAAAGGAGTACACCGTTTTTTTTTTTTTCGATCTAGAGGCGCATGTTAATTTACATCATCGATATAGCTTTTGTAACTAATGAACTGGCTTCTATTTGTGGCAGCAAAGGCGCAACTTATGAAGTTGGCAGTTACAGAGGTTTTGCATAGGCTGAAGAGAAAAGATAAGATTGTGACTGAAGATTTAGTTGGACTTGATGATCGAGTGGCAGAAGTACTGGAATTGTTAGGTGTTAACTGTGGTGATGAAGTGAGGCTGCTCAAACTTCATGGAATGGGGGGCATCGGTAAAACCACTCTAGCCGGGGTCGTCTACAACGAACTTTCTTCTCGCTTTGGAAAGTATTGCGCCTTCCTTGACAATATTCGAGAAACGTCAAAGAAGGAGGGTCTAATCTCGTTGCAGAAGAAGTTACTAACAGAAATTGCTGGTTCTAGCTCTGCAGAAAATATTAGAGAAGTTGATTACGGAAGGGAGAGGATAGAGAAGACAATTTGCGATAAGAAGGTTCTAATTGTTCTTGATGACGTTGATGAGAAAAAACAGATCGAGAATCTAATTGACAGCGCCGGTTGCATCCCGGAACAAGAATAATTATCACCACTAGGAACACTAGTGTACTGCCGTCTGAGCAAAGAATGGCTCATGAAATGAAGAAGATGAATTCTGACCATACACTGCAAATTCTGGCTTATGAAATGAAGGAGATGAATTTTGATCACGCACTCCAACTTTTCTCGAGGCATGCGTTTCTTGAAGGCTCTCTGGCAAAGGATTTTGACAGCCTCTCAAGAGATATTGCCTTTACTACCGGGGGCCTTCCTTTGGCTCTTGAAGTTATAGGTTCGTTTCTTTGTGGAAAGCCCAAAGCAAAATGGGAGAATACATTAGAACGGTTAAAGAAAATACCTTATAAAGATGTACAAGAGACGTTGATGATTAGCTATGAGGCCCTAAACGATTGGCAGCGCGAAATTTTTCTCGATGTCGCATGCTTTTTCATCGATGAGGATATGACAAATGCCAATTACATGTGGGAGGCTTGTGGATTTTATCCTAACTTGGAAATTGATGTTCTTGTTGAAATGTCCTTGATAAAGATAAAGGATAACAACAGATTTTGGATGCATGACCAACTGAGAGATCTGGGACGGGAAATTGTTCGTCGAGAAAGTCAAAATCTTTGGGAGCGGAGTAGGCTATGGACGAGCGAGGAGATCCTTGATGTCATAAGAACCGAAAAGGTAAGACAACTATCAGGTTCAAATGAAAAAAGCGACATCTTGCATTTGAGGATTCAACTTTCTGCTTATGATTTTTTCTTCCATTTCATTCATTCAAGTGATAAATAAAATTACTAGTTACCGACAAACTTCTACTAATCACTGCAATTTTTTATTGGCAGAGGAAGAAAAAGGTTAAAGCAATCGATTTACGGGGAAGCAATTCTCATATCTCAATTAGAAATGAAGAAATTGAAAGGTTTGAGAGTTTGAGGTTCCTCAGATTATCCGATGAGACATTTCTTGGGGATTCCATTATTCGTCTACCAGAGTTGAGATGGATGTCCTGGCGGTCTTCTCCCCTACGAGATTGTAGTGTGGCTGGTATGCATTCAAAGAAATTAGTTGTCCTTGAACTTTTTAACATTCGCTTCACAGATGATTCGAAAGTATGGGACTTAATTAAGGTATGGTTTACATATCAATTTATAACAGTTGTCTCGTACATTATTTGACTTCTTTTTGTAACGTTTATACTTCCTTTTTGCAGATGGCAACCAAACTTAAAAATCTAGCTCTTGAAAATTGTGATCGCATTACTAGAACTCCAGACTTGTCGAAATTCCTGGCTTTAGAGAGGTTGACTTTTAGTTATTGTGGGAGGTTGAAGGAAATCGACAGCTCCATTGGAAAGCTAACGTGCTTGCTTGACTTGAATATCACCCGTTGTAAGCTCCTGAAAGATGTTCCTAAAGATATTGGAGGGCTAGTGAAGCTTGAGAACTTCTCTTTGGGGATGCTCCAAAGTGCACGGACTCCCCACCTCTATTGGCAAATTAGCATCATTAAGGAAGTTGGACCTTTCATGTACGGGAATTACAAGCCTGCCGGATTCCATCGGAAAGCTGCCACGTTTGTCAGATCTCAGCCTACAAGGCTCAGCAATCACTATATTTCCAGACGAAATTGAAGGGCTGGTGGAACTGCGACATCTTTGTCTGAAAGGCACTAAGATTAAACAACTTCCGGATTCCATTGGAAAATTAAAATCATTGCGCACTCTGAATTTGTCATATGTCGATTTTTTGGAACCAAGATCAAATCGATGGACGATACCCAAAGAGATCGGAATGTTGGACAAACTGGAGGAGCTTGATTTTAAATGTCGGAGGGAGTTGGTAGGCGAAATTCCTTATGAAATAGGAAATCTATCCTCTCTAAGAGTCCTAAATTTATTTCACACCAGTATCTCTGGGGTTCCGGGAGCAATCCACATGCTTTCTCGCCTCTCAACACTTGACTTAAGATGGTGTAAAAAGATTACAGAGTTGCCTGAGCTTCCAACGAGCTTAGTCCATTTATATATTCGATCTTACTCACTGAAGGTAATCCCAAATCTCTCGAGGCTTACCAATCTGGTAGAGTTGGACCTATGGGATTGTTTTGAGTGTCGAGAATCATCAAACCCACTGCACACGTGTGACTTGGGGTGGATTGGAGGGCTATCCAAACTAAAGAAATTGCGGTTGTCTCTTCTCAATGTCGTTGTACCGCCTACAGGGTTGGGTCCCCTTTCTCTTCTAGAAGATCTTGACTTGCGTGGTCTACATCCGCACCCCCTCGAGCAGCCACGGCCTTCTTTACGTCCTTTAGGACTTGACAATTTTAGCTCAGCAGGATCGCCACCGTCCAACTCGGAAATTCTGTCAATTCTGACGCTTGGTTTCTCGCGATTGCAAGAAATTCAATTCGATGGACTTTCGCAATTGCAGCGCTTACGTGTGGGCGACTGTCCCCTTCAGAGCTTATCTATACCATCTAGCGTAACGCAACTGGAAGTAATTCGTTGCCCTAATTTGATTGAGATTCGGTTTCCTGGTATGTCGGCATCACTGGAGGACTTACATATTGAAAACTGCGGGTCAATTGAAAGGATAGTATTTTGCGGTGAGGTGGGATCTCTCGGTGTCCTCGATCAATCAGAGTCTTCTTCGAGTGAGTCAACCTATTTTGCACCAGGAGTACTTCTTCTTCCCAATGCCTTGAAGAAACTAGAAAGGCTTAACGTGCAGTACTGCGAAAACCTACTTGAGATTCGAGTCATCGAGTTATCAAACTGGAAGAACCTTCATAGTTTGGAAATCTCTATGTGCCCTAAGCTGCGGGTTGTTGAGAGCCTTGACGAACTAGAGTTTTTGACCAAGTTGAAAGTCTACGAGTGTCCTTCGCTGGAAGCATTGCTTGACATAACGAACTCGAAAATACCCGATAAGTGCCTAATACGAGTTGCAGATGATCTACACCACCAGGTGAAGGTACCGATCATACTTTCAAGCGTTACAAAAGGGTGGTTCAACAGGGTGCGCGTCAACCAGAGACAAACGAGGTGAGCCCCAACCGAAATTTTATTGTTACACCAAAGAATTTCACCTAAAATGCGAACTAGATGTAAATTTCTTTTTGACGACTTATTCTAACATAAAGTAGTTAGAAGCATGCCACTGCTCACACCTATCATATTTCAGATAAATTTATAGAATGTTCAAGAGTTGAATCAACAATGTAAATTTACCAAAACTTTTAACAGCCTTCAACCAGTCTATAGAATCATTTTTTTCACTTGCAAATGTCGAGGATTCTCAAATTTTCCCTACCATAACAAACCAAACGTCACCATATGAGAGGAGATATCTGATACGGGCAATGGCATCGCACTTTCCTTTCCATTTTCTTTGGTGTCGCCTCTCTTTGGTCAAATTCTTCCATTCATTGACTTTATCTACAATTACTTTATATACTGTCATGAAAACGGAACTTCCAACGCGTAGACTGAATTTCTGACCCTAATGTAACTGATCAGTGGTAGGTTAAATAAAAAAGTTCGTATTTCCTCGCTGTCTGCAATGATAGATGTCTTATTTCATGCGGTACATATTTTTTTTAGTTTCCTGAAGAATACTGTCCTTTCCTTTTGCTTCTTTCATAAATACGTTCAAGCTCAGTCAACTGAATGTAAGAAATTCAAGGTTAGAGAGATTTTCACTTCTGGACATTCTGAGGGATATGGAAGGTCATAATGTGCTTCGTAGAGGAACATAACTTGGAAAAGTAAAACCGACTTTGAAGGAAGAAAAACGGGAGATTTTACCCTAGTTGGACTACTGAATCATCATCATTCAGCAGTATATAGACTCACCATGTCTTGCACAAAGGAGCCATGAGTTTGTTGTACCCTCGTCTGTGAAAATAGCGAAACCAATGTTAAGAAAAAGATTTATTTGATGACAACTGCATTTTCTCACCTAGAATACTGGCTAAAGAGAATCTTATTTTTCATGTAGGAGGAGGCTAAAATGGAATGGGATGCCGAAGAGCTCGATGAGCTTGAGCTTCAATCATCATCATCTGCAAGTTTTTCAGATCATGAAATTAGCGAAGAACCTACCAGTGACAATGTCAAGGAAGGGACTCTGCCTGGTAAAGGGTGTCAATGGGTGGAGGTCGGGTCGGGCTTTCATGATACCCGACCCGACTCGAAAATAATAGGGTTGTGCTTGACCTGCCCAGACCCGGCCCAAGACCCTGTTCAGCATACACCCCAAGGGCCGGGTCGGGCCGGTCCGGGCCGGGTTGGGTTTCGGGTTTTTTCTGTTCACACACACCTTTCTCCCACTCTCTCTCCTCCTCCTCTTCGTCTTCTTCACCGTTTCTCTCTCTAGTTGCAGACAAATTGGAAAGACCAGAGAGAGAGAGAGAGAGAGAGAGAGAGAGTGAGAGAGATGAATTTGATACAGAGGGACAACAATCTCCAGCGCGTCCATCATCTCCAAAGGCCCCTTGTAAGAGCTCTGCACCTCGTTCTCCTCCTTGTCCTCCTCCTAGTCCTCCCCCCGACGACTGGTTCCCGATGTCGTCGCTATCCTTCTCGATCGAGGACAACCCCGCCGACGACGAGCCGCTTCACGCCGGCGCCGGCGCCACCGCGCCCCCCTCGCCGCCGAAGGAGTCGAGCTCCGGCGGATCGAAGGCCGAGGGCCGGGCGGCGCCGATCGAGAACCCGGGGGGCTCGACCTTGACCCCACGGCCGCCATGGATCTGAGCAAGCAAGCGAACGAGCGAGCTCCAGCGAGACGAGCGAGGAGGAACGAGCTATGACGAGACGCCCTGGATCTTCGAACAGAGTTTCATGCGAGAGAGCGAGCTCCGGCGAGACGAAATCCAGGCGACGGATGTGGAGTTCAGTGTCGGAAAATCGTGAGAGAGAGGAGAGAGAAGGGGAGAGAGAGGAGAGAGATGCGGAGATTGCCGACGAAATGTGTGCAAAAAGTGAGAGAGAGGAGAGAGAAGGGGAGAGACGAGAGAGAGAAAAAGCATTTTAAGGATATAGTGTTAATGGGTCATGGGACATACCCAACCCTAATGAAACCCCAAATTTTTGGGCCATATTCGAAAATATTAAGGCCCGACTCTAAAATACCTCAAACAAGGGCCGGACCGGGTCGGCGGGGTCGGGCTGGGCCGGCCTGGGTTTTATTGACACCCTACTGCCTGGAAATCAAAATCAGATGATGGAGCAAGAGTCAAACCCTTTAAGTATATGACCACTATTGTCTATATTTGGATCTAGTGTTATCAAGTCATAGATTGAAGAGGTATATATTGAACTTACTCAAAACCTGTTTTTGCAGGTCTTGATGAACTAAAAAAAGACAAAATGATGACGGGCAATAAAATCGAACCCATTTAAGTATATCACCCCTATTGTTACGTTTCGAAGGGAATCCATTATCAAGTCACAAATTGAAGAGGTATATATCGAACTTAATCACAACCTGTTTTTGCAGGTCTTGATGAACTTGGAAAGCAAAGTCGACAATGAAGCAAGACTCAAACCCTTTAAGTATATCACCACTATTGTCTATGTTTCGATCTAATGTTATCAAGTCAGATCAAGAGGTATATGTTGAACTTAATCACAACCCTTTTTGCAGGTCTTGAGAACCAAGAAACAAAATCAGATCAAATAGCAAGATTCAAACCCTTTAAGTATATCACCACTATTCGAACTACTATTCAAGTCATAGGATAAAAGAGTATATATTGAACTTAGTCACAACCTGCTTTTTTTGGATGTTTTGATGAACTTGGAAAGCAAAATCAGAGTGTACAGCAAGACTTAAACACTTTAAGTATATCACCACTATTGTCTATGGACTTATTTATCAAGTCACTAATTTGAAAAAATATTTATTGAACTTAACCACAAGCTATTTTTTTTTGAAGGTGTCCTGATTTAACTTGTTTCCACCAAAAGAACATTTTGTGAAATTTCGAGACATACTTATTGAGCATATTGGAATGTATCTGCAACCGCAATCTTTCCTAGCAGTTGTTTGAATTCTTTGAAGTTCAAGCAGAAAAAGCATTTTAAGGATATAATTCGGTATTCCTGGACATGGAAATGCCTAGTCAATTCTTGTTATTTGGTTGATTGAGGAGCCAAGTGATGGCTTGAGGGACTAACTGTTCTAGAAACAAGAAACTCAGATTGCATAGGAATTCCCTTTGTGCTTGCGTATGACAGTTTCTTCAACCTTGGACACCATGTGATAAACTAACCGACAGGCTGACAGGTTGCTGATTGGTGTTGGCATTGTCAGCCAATGATTAGGTGGCTGTTTAGCTGTCATCTCTGTGAACATTCATTGACCAAGGTTTAACAGAAGTTGCCTGATATTGGAGGCAGCGAGTTTCTAAAAATGGACTTAATGCATTTTGTAATAAAAGTTTCATCATCTAGTAGGCACTTTTCTTTGATAAGGGAATCCATTCTCCAGAGTTGATAATCTGGTAGTCCTTCGATATTTGCTAAATTCCTCATGAATTGCTTGATCGTACCAAGCAAGCAAGAGAGAGGGTTTCGCCTGTGGCCATGAGTTAAAAGGATCCTCATATCAAGCTTTGTCTTGGCTCGTTCCTGGTTCCCACTTGAGAACCAAGAACAACTTGCCAAAATAGGAAGATTCAAACTCACTTATGAAATTACTGTTGCTATAATTGTTACCTACTATCATGTCATACGGATAAAAGCGCATTGAACATATTAATTCCAGCCTAACTTAGCAGGTTTGGATGTTTTTACCCCCACCAACTATATAGATCTCTGTACAGATTTGAAAACTTTTTCGCAAGGAAATTAGGACTTATTTGCAAGACTAATTTGAATGAATTTCCCTCAACCAACCATATAGATTCTAGAATCTCTGAAGGTCATATTGACATGGTAATTTTGGCATTTCACTATGCTTGGAGGGTTTGCTGTTTTTGGTACTTTTGGATCCCATTCCCAGGGCTCTGCCCCCTTATATATATGGAAGTCGCCTCACGCGTTGCCTTTTGATTTCAACATCGAAAACTACATGAAATTGTCTCCGCTTCAGCTTTAATGAAGCAGCGAAGAAGAATTTTGCATTTAAATGCTCTGTTGGAGTGTAATTTCAAAAAATCCTAGCAACATTGGGAAAGACTAGCAGTGCATAAACAAATAACCAACAAACCAGAGAGAGAGCTGGTGATTATGGTACAGTTGCTTTTTCATCTTATTGTGCTGGTGCTTTGTCTGTGTGGAATTTCTGGGAGAAAGATCTAGCATACAAGGAAAACATGATTAACAGATCTCGAACTGTCGAGGGTATGCAAGAACCAAGATAAAATTAAATCACACAGTTTAATAACTAACCAACAAAACCAAAGATGGTGAAAACTCATTAGCATTCATGCATCTGTCATACAGATGGTTCTCGTGAGGCAGTGGGTAGTTTTAGCTCAGCCTCGGATATAAGTGGGGAGACACAAAAAGTCGACCATCTCCTTGGTTACTTCTTCCAAACTAGGAGGATCCCACTGCACATTATTTGAAAACCCACAAATAATTTGTCATGTAAGTTGAGAAAATGTGTAAGGTTGGAAAAATTGGGACTTAATTTTACCTTTGGAGCGAAATCCTTATCCACTAACTGTGCCCGAACACCCTACAGATGGCGAAGAGTACTATAAATCAGAACATAAACTATATCTTTGCAACCCCACATATGGCAAAGAGTACAATCATCTGACGATAAGGAGGAAAACAAAACCACAAGATTCAATCATACAATTGCAGTAGATGTTGAAGATTTGCATACCTCACAAAAGTCTTTGGAAACTTCTCCAGAGATTCCATGAAGGGATATTCGAATTCCGAGTTAAACATTGATCAAGAGTTTGGAATCTGCCTTTGCGAATCTGAAAGTAAAAATTATAACCAACTCAATGTCTGGAGAAGGAATCTATGTCCAACAAAAAAAATCAAAAGAATGGTAACTCACTGATTTTACGGTGACTTTTAAGCTCAATGGAGAAGCTTCCCTTAGTTTCTTGAGGGTCATTGCACACCATTCACCATAAGAGTCAGCTGCTTCAATTTCCTAAGCAACACCAATTTAATAAGATGTTAATGAAAGAACATCTAGGATACTATCTATGCTGACTCATTGCATTTCTCAGTTGATCAGTGCCAATTCTAGCATCATGCATCTGGCAAAATAAAACATCGGTCAATCATCTCAAAAACCAGTATGATGTCAAGCATTATGGACTTTCCAACAATAAACATAAGAGTCCTTTCCAGGGTCTCCCATCCAACTTACCAGTGCACATATAATTTCCTCGACCGTGTCATGGCTAAAGCATTTATCGATCACATCAATCCTGAGTCAACACTAAAATATTGTAAGAGAACAAGAAAAAAATACCCCATTTAAAAAATTATTCAATACGCACTTCAATAACTGTAAGAAATAAAACTTTAAGAGATTAGAGAGCACAAGAATTGCGGGCAGTAAGCAAAACAAAATATGCAGGTTCATTTTTTATTAAATGCATGAAGGAAGAAACTTTTTTCCATAAAAGCAGCAATCACTATGCTATCTGGAATATTTACTTGTGTGCCCTGCACAGTTCTAATGTGCACAACAACTGATCATATGTCATAACTAATAACTTATCATGTATATTTTAAGAGTTTAGAATGACTGATTCCTAGTTCTTCTCGGGTTTGGATAAAACAGAATCAACCCCAGAAACGTGTAAAAATAGCTAGTGCATACAAAAAGTTGTGTGGTAGAACGCAATCTGCTCACAATGTACATCATTATTAGCTGCATCACAAACTTCTCTAGTGTGATCCCTAGACAGATGTATAACGTAAAGTTATACCGCATTGATCCAAAAGCATACAGTCATCCACACAGAGGAGAATAAATGTAAAAAAAAAACCATGCTGGGGTTGATTCTGTTTTATCCAAACCCGAGAAGAACTATGAATCAGTCATAGTTTCAATAATTAAGAATATTGCAAACAAAGGCTTCTCTAGTGTGATCCCTAGACAGATGTATAACGTAAAGTTATACCGCATTGATCCAAAAGCATACAGTCATCCACACAGAGGAGGATAAATGGATAAAAAAAACCATGCTGCAAATATTCCAGAAGCTGTAGACTAAAGTTGAACATTACTTGTGAATGATACTCCTCCTGTCGGGATAAACAAGATCACCATATTGTGAAAGGGATGTCTCTATAACAGATGGATCATCAGTAGTCAGTCTATCAAGACGCTCTTCTATCAAAGCTAATCTCTGTCAAGGTCATTAATTGTAACTCAGAATAGATTATGAAGGTATGTAGTGTAAAAACACTGAAGCAGCAGTCAAAGGGGCATTGAAAACAAACCGCATTTAGTGAATAGTGAGTAGCCAAGCGGCAGGCAACCATTTCCACACCATTAAGCTTATCCCCCGTAAGAGCCAGGTATTCCCCTGGAAGAAGAAGGCCACACATTCTAAGACAGAATCTAAATGCTAGTTATCGACAAATTGGGATTCAAAGAGAAAGAGTACTAAACTGTGCAAAGAAGATACTGTGGAAACTATATAAGCTATACATTACAAACAGAAGGACAAAACATCAATATGATCCCTTCATGGTTTCAATAATTAAGTATATTGCAAACAAAGGCTTCACTTTAGCGCAATGCATAGGATGGTCTTCAAAATAATTCCTGCATGCCAAAAGGGAACTAATAATGGATACAGTAAAAACATTCGCACATGCAGTAGAGATTACATTTACGAAGAGCTTCCAGTTTACAGACAACAACAGAACATTTTGAGGCTTAAATGTTACCCAACCCTTCTGGCCTATTTTAAATTTGGTGAATGATCTCCTTATTACATTACACAGTTTAGCCAAGACCTCCCTTTTTGTTTGCAGAGACAATGTATCTAGATAGCCAGGTAAACGGGAAAGGTGGAAGGAAGCTCCTGCATCTGGATGAAATCCTATTTGAACCTCTGGATGGGAAAAAACCTGCAATTGGAAGCATTAGCTCAAGCATTTACTTTGCGGAATTGCTGCAGAAATACAAAACCAGGTGCATTATATGTTTGTTTGTTCAAGTTAGTCCTTCCATTGAAAAACTAAACATAAATGGTGAAGTAGCTGTCACAAGGCTGAAACATGCCACCTTGGCATCTACGCAGCCACGTAGGGTCCACGTGGCTATTGCACAGTTAAAAAACATAAAAATGAAGAAATAAAAATAAAGTAGTGGTTTGAGAAAGAAAATTGAGAAAAGAAAAAAAGGAAAACCATCTTCAGCTTGCTCTGGCAAATAGAGGGCAGTCACGCACCGACAGCCACCGGCAAGGATGGCCAGACCCTCCCAGGCTCAGGTGACAGTGGCCAGATCTTCACGGAGCTTAGGCATGGTGCAGCCCCCATCCATCACAGAGGCACACACCTGGTGAGAAAGATACGAGGGAAAAGCAGTCCTGGTCCTCAGCCACCCCACGGCACACAGCGGCAAGGGCCACAGCCCTCACAACAGATCTGGGCGAGGGTCACAGACTCACGTCAGATCTGCAGTGGTTCCGCCAGATTTGAACTGGTCCCAGAAAGACGGACTATGAAAATTTCATGCATTTGTTGCCAAACCATTGTCGATAAATACCAAAAACTAGATCATAAGATTGAGTAAACCACAAGTGCTTTGTGATTTGGAGAGAAATCCCAACATTAAATTAAACGTTGGCAAAGGAAGTTGAATAAACACAACCCCAACGAGCACATATATGAAAGCAGTTAACATCTATATCAGTATTTAGGAAAAGTCACATACAGTTTTATCAGTTGCTAGTCGAAACATTCCAGGAAGAGAAATCCCAGCGCCACTTGCCATAGTGACACCGTCCAAAATAGCCAGCTGCCCAAGAGTGAAGTAAATAAAAAGTGACCAACTTATAAGTTGAAACTAACGCGAGAGTGCTGAGACATTCAAACAACTTTGATAGACTAAAAATTAAATCCAAGAAATTGAACATTGCATCTACTAAATGGTTAACGCTTGCAGTTTTACAGTGAAAATGGGTCGATAAGTTGATGTCAAGTAAACAGAAATTTTGATAGAATATTAAATGCCAAATAATAAATAATGAAAGTAACTTGGAGTACACTATGCAATTACTTTTAGAAACGGAATCCTGCTTGACATGGAAGAAAGTGTGCCTATAAGATGACTACTACAAACCAATTGCAGTAAATGTCACTCGCTTTACATTAGACTCAAGGAACAAAGAGGGAAAACATAAATGATATTTTATTGTTCTTCTTTCTTAATTAAGCATAGAGTAATACGTTGACAAGAGCTAAACATCAAAAGGACTTACTTTTGCTCCAAGAAGAATCATGTCAAGAATCACAAGGACTTACTTTCTCCTCTCATCTCACCATGAATTGCCTTACACATAAAGATCGTGGTCAAGCAGATCATTAGTCAAAGATTGTTTTACTGATCATGCCACCAATGCGGAGGTACCTCATCTACTTGAGATTCATCAGTAACAAAGTATGTCCACCTTAGTGACCTAGACTGCTTATACTCTACGGAAAATGGTGCCGAAGCGGAATGGAGTAAATCACATGTCAAGACGAACTATATCCAACTAGTAGGTTCAATAATTTTAATAATTTAGATCGTGATAGAACTCCAAGGATTCATCCACCATCACTCACTTTGTAACACAGAAAGTTTCTTTTGCCAGTTTTTGTTCCGTGATTACAAGTTTAGAGCAAGATTTAATTTAATGTTACTATAATCACTCATCAAAGTTATTTCCAAGATTTCAAAAGTTTGTGTAAATGCTTTCTAATTGTATAGTGAACTGGTTTTGTTCAGATTGCCAATTTTAGCGATCCACAATGTAAGAGTACCATATATCAGCATGTGTACATGAGTTGTAGTTTGCAGGGATATTAGCAATCTCCATATCACTGGAATCCAGTAATACCACAAGATGTGAGATTCAAGCTTTTCATCCATGACAAGAAAACTAGCACTTAAGCATACTTCAACCACTTATTCACAAAACTTGAAGCATCAATTAAAAAACTATGAGATGAAAATTTTTAGTATCAACTATATAATTTATCAGAATCATAGGAATTTAGGGTGAAAGTTCCGTTTCTCATCCAGCCAGGAGAAATCTTACCCTACTCTATGATGTCTGGCCAATAATATATTGTGTCAAGAGGTCATTACACAAACCAAGAGAATTTCAGAGGAAAATCCAAGCCCTGAAATTATCCATAACACAGTAGGCTAATTCTACATCTCAAAGAGCTAACAGTTTACAAACTTTAAAAGGAGGTACTCACATGTGGTTTCAAATACGTCCCTTGCACGTAAACAAACTTATATAAAGTATCAAAGAAAGTTTTGCACTCCTCAATGTTCCCTGCATGTATGTTGACTATTTGATCAGAAACAAAAGTAAGGAAAGAAAAGTAAAAGAACCAAAAGATCATAATCAAGGGAATAAAAGAAGATTGATAGCAAAGTTGTGTGCTCTGTGAAGAGCAATTAGGGGCATTATTTCAGAGCTTCCACCTTAGTTTATCCATCACATCCCGCCTGATTCAATCTTTAGTTCCCCTCAAACACATTAGTTCCTAATCCGACTTTTGCTCTACAGCCACAAATCCACCATTGCATATTGTCTCCAGTTATAAAAATTACCTTCACAAGTTGATATTTAACACCCCAACATTATCACCTATATAATATTCTTCCCCTCGAACCAATCTTCTACTTCTAATTACTAAATAAATAAATAGCAAAGAAAAAGGACAGAAAAACTATTAGAGAAAAAAATGTTTAAAATAGAAAGCCAAATAAATGAAAGAGTTCATCACTGTCCGACCTTCAGTGAGCATATGATAAAGGGTAACGACATCTCCACCGGAGCAGAAAGCTTTGCCACTACCCTTCAGATCAGACAAAAAAGTTCATGTTAATTCAAAGACTGTGAACCCTGACAATAACAAAAGGCATGCCTGAAATGTGAATTCGCTTCTCCTTCTGTATAGACTCTAGACAAAACAAAACCAGGATCTATAGGAAATTATCAGCTCTTGGACGAGAGCATCTAACGGTAATACCTTCATCGACACAAACCCGACGTTTGGATTCTCTTCCCACGATTCGTAGAGCCTCTTCAGCCTGGCCACCTGTAGAAACCATCAGCACAAAGTTGAAGCTTTAATTATGCCAGAACAGAAAACTGAACTGGGCATCACGAAACGCGAAAAATGAAAAGGCTTTTCATTCTGATTGGGGTTGGTGAGGAATTATTTCGGGCCGAAGCGAGAGAGGAAGAACCAAACCGTTGAGGTAGTGAGAGAATTAAGAGCGGATGGTCTGTTGAGGATCGCGGTTCTTGAGCTGGCTCTTCCATCCACTAGAACCTGACGCCACACAAACATACATGAATCGAAATATAAGCACCCAATCTAAATGAACCACCTTTTGTATCCGCAAAGTAGACACTGCGACTTGACTTCATCGAGTTTCTTGAACGAACCAAAATGGCTACCTGGACAAGCTGCATCAGATGATGAACAAATTGAAACCCAGAGAGAGAGAGAGAGAGAGGGACCTGGTCTTGGACGTCGTCGTGGCTAGCGTAATGGGGCTGAGCGGAGAGACTTCTCTGGTGCGGGAAAGAGCCGAGCTGGCGAAGCGAACGTCTGGCTCTCGCCAAAACCTTCAAGCTATGCATCTCTCCCTCTCTCTCTGTCTCCTTCTCTTGCTGGTGTTTGAACAACCTACGAAGGTTTTTGAAGAGTGTTTCTCCGGGGCAAATGCCTGAACCTGTAGCTCCAGCCTCCCTTAAAACGAGAAGCGAACGCTGAACAGTGCACACTGAGAAGGCGAAGAAGAAGAGAACGGCAAAGCAAAGATCAAGCGGCCATTCGAATGAGGTTATTGTCCGAGTCGTAATCGTACGACAGAACTTCCATCGGGCTTTTGTCATCTGGGCTTTATATGGACCGGTCTATGATCTGGACGATAAGGCCTGCCAAAATCAAACTCCTGCGATACCTCCTCCCCGAATCTTGGGAAAATGACACGAATGCTCTCCGAACTTTAATTCGATATGCAATATCATCCGTAAACTTTCAATTTATTCAATATAGTTCTTGAATTCTTAATTTGTTCGATGCAGTACCGTAACTTTCAATAACATTTTCATATAGTTCGGGGACTAGATCGAATATGTACTAAAAGTTCGAAAATCACATTGAACAAATAAAAAATTGAGGGATGATATTGCACATTAAACTAAATTCCATATTAAGTCAAAGTTCAGGGATTACTTGTGTCGTTATCCCCCGAATTTTCCTTTAGTCCCATGACCTTATTTTGTCTTTTGAGCTATTTTTTTTTTTCCATGCGATTTTTCTACAAATTCATGCTTGTATTCCAGCATTTCATGTTCAGCTAGTGTCAACTTTATATTCTTAATAAGCTCCACCCGCTTTCATCTCGTGTTGATGATTTTGGTGTAGCTTGAAGAAATGCTGTGTCTGGAGATAATGTATACAAGCAACGAAGCTGGTTCTTTTCAGTTTGAGATTAAAAAGCTGAAAGAAATGCTTTATTGCATTGTTAACTACAAACGAATCATTCAGGTCAAACTAAAGTCCAAACAATGTCCTCGTCTCAAAGAGTGGCACGACTCCATTGGCCGTACCCTTCGTGTTAGAAGACTTCATTTGATTGTCGTTGTGCACCTTTCGGTTAGCTGTAGCCGGCCCGTACCTCGTGTGTAGGCACTAGTCAGCTTGAAAACGAGTGCCCCTCCTCGGACTCTTCCACAGGAACAGCATATGGTGAATCCCAATCAGCATCGAAGACTTCTTGAAGCTGCGAAACTATGTCCTGGTCATACGTCCCGAAGCCGACGCCAGCAGTAGTATAGAAATAGTCCCATATGAGGTTGCTTGTTCCAACGTGGGCTCTCACATCGCTAACAGCATACTTTCCATGGTTGACCCGGGTGTAACCAGGATACATATTCCCGGTGCTAGTCCCTTTCCTAATCGCAGCTCCAGTCATGTTAAAACCCGGCACTTTGTAGTATTTGATCTCAACTTTGCCAGAACACTTGTTGTATTTTGAAGAGGAGCAGAGGACATTGGAATAGAGGAGAGAATTCAGGTAAACATCAGTGTTGTTTATGAAATGTGCCCAATGTGCTACCAATATCTTCACTTTGGCATGCTTAGAAAAGACAACCTGAAAATTATCATTTACCTCAGAAAATATGTTCCCAGTAACAGCATATGGTAGGAAATAAAGTTGCCCAATAAAGATAAATAAAAAATAGCCTGTGTGATTAACCCATTTTGTCAGTGAGCAGTTCATCAAAGCAAAAGCTTTACACATTTTCCTTATTCATTTCAAAATGAAAGTGGTGTGGTGGTGATAGCAGGAAAATACTACTGCTTACCACAAGCTGAAAGCATTGTCATTTTTCTGTTCCAAGCACGCAAGATAACTCCAAAACAAGAAGCCAATGACAGCCATCTTCAGTATTTGCGGTGCCACTAAATGCTTCGTTGGTTCAATCTTTGAATATTCATGCAAGTCACAGTCCATCTCCATAAAAGAAAATGGAATCGAGTAGATGCAAGACTGAAACGATTCTAAATGAACACCATATTGATTTTTATCAGATGATTTGGATTTACATGTACAGACAAGGGCAGCAACTGTCGCAAGAAAGGAGCCTACCTCTGACACAGCAGAAGAAATGGATGACCAATAAACAGTTTGATCAGCATATTGTGATTGACCAAGCCAGTCCATTGTGCTGATCCTAACGGTGGCTCCACTTCCAACTGATTTAATCGTGTCAACCCACGCCTGTTCGTCAGCCTGGACCTTGCCAAATGACAGCTGCAATGGCAGTATATTGTATGTTAAAGATAGAATCTTGTAAGATGAAACTTAGGGGATCCTCCAAAAGGATCAGTAGAGCAATCACAATGTGACCCAATCTACTTAAAAGTTGAGCACCCTCATTATTCATGAAGGAATCCACACAGAAAAAGTTCACTTGCTAAGATATTGGATAGAAGACAATAGACAACTAGACTGGGTCAATTAGCCAAATTCTAATTGAGCACATAGACACCAGAACTGGGATATTGCAAATCAACAAACTTAAGAAACTCAACTTAAAATGCAACCATTCATTCTTTATCTTTTGATTCAACAAACAATTATAGGATGAAACAAGTCTAACCTGTGATGGCTAACTATTTTGATGATGTCTAAATGCAATTCTTCCTTTCTATATCAAGACAAAATTACAAATGTTAAATAGATAGGTTTACAAGTTACCTCAGGAGGAGCAAAAGAAAGATAGCTAAGTTGAGATTGGGAAGATGTATGATTACATCCAGGAGTATCTAATGGAAGACGAAACATGTGAGGATGTGACAGGACTGGATAGCCTGCTACATGAGGAACCTCCACAGATCGAGGAAGAGGCGACCTGCCATGACATATTTGCTCATAACAATAAGTGGACTCAGAAAATGTAAAAATCAACCTTCACCATATCATTATGATGGCAAGTGAACTCAAAGCAAATCAAGCACAAAACCATTCAACTGAGCACCAAACTGATTGAATGGTTAAGACATCACACCACCGGCTAATATCAGACCAAGAATAAGCTGCTGATTTCAAATTTAAGAATAACTTTTTGACAGAAGCCTGCGACCAAGTCTAAGCATTGAGTTGCCAAACCAGTCAGCCATGTCTATCCAGTTATAGACAGGCATCCAACTAGAAGTCCTCAAGATTTTAAATCCTGTCCTTGTCTCTCATTTTAGAAACTTCTTTCTTCTTTTAAAGGCTATTTACCATGCACTGGAGAATATCTGCTTACTCATCAGTCCCCAGAGAACAGCATTTCCAAAATAAACAGTTTGAAAAAAATTAAATCCAATGTCTTCCTTTCAATCTGGATATTTTTACTTTTCTTCTTTTAAAAGCTATTTACCATACATAAGAACTGTTCTGCTTTCTCTTTACTCATACTGTTCAATCTTCTGGGAGAAAACAAACTGAAAAATAAGAAGCAAATGCCAGGAATAAGTATTTAAGATACATTTGGCAAACATTTATAGTTGATCCAACCTAGTGGGATAAGGCTTGGTTTGTTGTTGTCATCATAACCATTTTGAAAGAACTCCGACAAAGATAAAATAAAAAATCTATTAAAAACTTTAAGCTGCAGCCCCAAAAACAATCTTAACAAATAACAGAAGATTCCAATTACCCATCACTTGTCAACCATCATAACCTCAGGAGTTTCAGACCTGAGCCTAGAGTTAATCTGATGGTTGAAAGACCAAAAAGGATATTCCTTGACTAAAAGTGATACAGCAGAAAATCCTATGGAGCAGAGACATGCTTTATGAAATAAAATGAACTTTTTTTTTTTATCATCACCCAAAGAAACAAAGAAAATGAACAATCCAACAAAAAAAAAATGCCAGGGGTTCACCCAAAGAAACAAAGAAAATGAAAATGCAAGAAGAATAATGATTCACAAATTCTTAAATTATGCAGGCAAAAGAGTCGCACAAGAAAAAGTGCAATATGGATTTTTTTGTCATACTTGCATTGCTCTTCAGATTCAAGGAAATGTGACCAACAGGGAACTTTTCTGGTGATCTGCCATTGTTGACCCCAGACATTCTTTGTGTAGGCTGAGGCATTGAGAGAGGAAAGTTTCCACAAGTTGTCATTGTAGGATTCCACCTTCTTTGCTATTTTGGGACAATTAACAAGGTATATTCCAAGTTCCTTCACCTGTAAAGATTTTATCATTATAATTCTTCTATATGGCTCTAATACACAAACAAATCTACAGATTGTAGAGATGAAAAATAGGCGATATGTCTTCAAAATGGTGTAAATGTGGCATACTCTTCTACAATCTTACTTGCCAGCAAGAATGGGACGCTTATAGCTGAGAACCCACACCTCTTCTTTTGTTCAGTCAAAATTTATTTAGCCACAGTCAGATTGATATCCTCGCCAATAATAAATGGAGAAAAGGAAATACTATATTCCTGAGAAAGGGACTTCTCAAGTAAAGCGTGTACCTGAGAAAGGGACTTCCAATCATTGTTCGCGGATCCAATATAAACATCTCGATTATCTGATATCCACACTTTGGCATGAACTATGCCTGATCCCCACCATTTGGCAAATAACAGAGTTGCAGACTTGACATTTGTCCTTCCTGAAGCAAGGTCGTTTGGTTCTTTGTCATAGTCAGGATACACTCCTGAGTGCTGTAAAAAGCCTGATAAAGTTTAATATTTTTCAGAGGTGGGATAATGTTTGCAAGAAGTAAATGAGAACATCCCTAATAGATATGGTAAATATGAAAGCAGAAGCTTCGAGAAAATGAGTCCGGGTTTATGCAGCATAGACATTTTGCTCTACTTCCTACATACATTAATATCGGGCTTCACACTTCTCTAAAGTAATGATTTCCTCACTGCTTTGGTAAGTAATTCTGGCACCACAGTCATTCACTATCTTCATCCATCGGATTAATCTCCTACCTGAGGATCCCGTGGAACTTTTGGAGGACTAGGATTCTCCAATGAAGGTACTTTTACTTTCTCAAAGTGAAATGTACATCAAATTTCATCACTTAGCATTCATGCAGTTCTCCAAGATAGACGACTTCTGGGATTTTACTCGGGAGAACATGTTAAGCAAATTACCTACCACGTGCTTCAGAAACTTAGAATGAGCAATCGTTTGACATGTTGACACAAAGTGTGATTAAAGGGCAGGAGCAACAAAACTGTGAAACAAACTACCAGATATAAAACAAAAGGTAGCCATGATTAGCCATTTGGGAAACACCCCAAAGGTAAAGCCCCAATGGCTACTTTACACCCCACAAATCAGCATATGCAAAGGGCACGAGCAAGCACTATCCGCAATTACCTGATGGTGACATTCCGATCAGCGGCATCTTCGATGGCTTTGTAAACACCCCGACCCAAATCAGCCCCAAATTGGAGCATATCGGACCGAGAGTAACCATAATCGCCGGAGCGGGGATCATCGGGGCGAGCATTCAGTTGCCAATACTGCGCTATGACGTCCAGCTTCTTCGTCGAGTTCCCCGCCAACCACTGCAGCACATCCGCTAAAACCATTCGTTTACCCCATCAGCAACCAATACGCTACTTAAAAAAGATCCAATTTTTAACACCAACCCCAGTCTCTCCTACTCCGTTCCTTCAATTATACACTTCCTAAACCAAACTGCACCGCACTGCTCAGTCGAAACGCAATCGTCGCGGCGGAAGATGGGGAGGGGGAGGCGCTTACCGGTGGAGAGGACGCCGGGGACGCGGCGGAGGAGGGCATGTCGGTGGGGATGGACTGGACGAGCCATGCCTTGCAGTGAGGCGAGCTCGCCGAGACGGCGGGCGCAGGGAGATTGGCTGTGGCGATGACGATGAGCGTCAGAGCCAAACTGAGCTTCATCTTCTGGGTTCAATTCGAATCACCGTGCGCTTACGTGTGAATCAAGATCAAGGTGGGGCATGCGACCATGGCTGAAGAGAGAGAGAGAGAGAGAGAGATGAAGAAGAAGGAAAGAGAAGATTTTCGAACAGAGATGGAGATTCCCTCGTCGGGTTTGACTTTTCGAGTCCTCCGAGGTGGGGTTGCGTTATGTCGAGCGTATTCGCACGAACGTACCAAAGAACTGATTGCGTTGCCACGCTATCCCATTCTGCGTTACCTATGATTATAATCAGCAAAAAAAATAAAATTACTAGGGCTGCATCTATTAATTATTTAACTATACTATCCAATACGTTATGTGTTAAGTATAACCGCATTCGGTGAAGATCGTAACAAGTATGCTCCTATTTTGTTTTCAATAATCCTGTCCGCGTTGGAGCAAGATTGTCCTATCACGTTTTGCAGTGTGACGATTTGTTATTGACTGCGTAACTATTGCCCTGGAATCAGATAACTTGCTCTTCGATCCCGAGGAAGTTGCAGCCTTTTTAAGACACTAGATAGCTTCCAAAAGGTTCTTTATTCTTAAGTTATGCTTAATCAAACAAAAATCGTTAATGATCATAGCCAGTGCACCTGCATATTAATGCAATATTATTATATTTGAAATTGACCAAGATAAACAATCGATGACATGTAGTTACGATCTTAGGCATTGTCAATAATGTATCTCATTCTATATCATCGATGCAATATTTCAAGGCATAATATGCGATATCATCATTTGATTACATGAACTGCAATTTATGGAATCAATTTATCTCTATGATGAAACCACTAGTTATAAATGATTACGTATAAATCGAGTGCATTGATGTTAGTTATATAAGTAGTATTTTCATGATTAAAAAGCCAGATAAAGATAAATTATGTGTAGCTTTTGTTCCTATGAAGCAGCTACTTGTTTATAATTTTAGAACTGTGAATTAAGTTTGTTGATTTTAGAAGGCATTTTGAAGGAAAGCATTCAAAACTTACCATGAATGATTTGGGGTTTTTTGAAAATGGAAGATTTCTTCCCATTGTACAAATCCCGAAAGTAAGGCCAAACATAATTTTGTTTCCTTTGATTAAAAGAAGAAGAAAGTATTTTATTAGGAAAAATTGTCTAAAAAGTCATAAACCTATTACACTTTTGTAATTCTGTGATAAATCTTTCAATTTTGCCAATTGAATCTATTCAGTCAATTTTTACTAGAAATTGTTGACGTGGACAAATTTTGATAAATGTTACTATTTTTTTCTTTTTCTTCTCTTTTTTTCTTTTTTTTTTTTCTTTTTTTGTCCTTTTCTCTTCTTTTCTTTTTTTCTTTCCCTTTTTCCCTCCACTGGCCACCGTTGGGCCTCATTGATGGCTGGCGGCAGTCGTCGACCTCAAGCAAGGGACACTTGGGGCTGGGCTGGTGAGGGCCGCCCTCGCTGGACCGGACGAGGGTAGCCCAAGCCTTGCCCTGAGGCTGATTCGCATGGCCCTCGCCTGAGACGAGCAACCTTTGTTGGCCATTGATGAGGCCTAGTAGTGGCCGATGAAGGGAAAAAGAGAAAAGGAAAAGAAAAAAAAGAGAAAGGAAAGAAGGAAAAGAGAAGAAAAGAATAAAAATTAATAAAATATTGATAAAATATTAAAACATCATTAAAATTTGTCCATGTTAGCAATAGCTGTAACAAATAGGACGGCTAGTGTACATGTTAGCAATTTTCGGTCAAAATTGATCGGATAGATTCAATTGGTAAAACGCTAAAAGATTTAGGATTTAATTGGCAACATTGAAAAGTTTATGAATAAATTAGCAAAAGTGCAATGGATTTAGAATTTTTTGAACAGTTTTCTCAATTTTATTAGCATAGTAGCATCAAATAACTAAGAAACACTAATTAATGACATATTTGTCAAAGATTCCGGCAGCTAAGGATGACCCATCCTCACCTTTCGTCCTACCTGAATCACGTGGAATAAACATGCACTGTCCATACACATTTGACTTCGTTTTGAAGATAGGTCGAGAAATAGTCTTTGTTTTACCAGAGAAGAAGCGCCGAGGGAGCGTCTAGTACCATGCAGAAAGAAACCGCCAGTTGCAACGATGCTACGTACGAACGCTAAAGAACGACATTTGTAAGGACACAAACATGTGCCAGACCCACGGAGGGTCGCGTTTGCTCGACACCTACGTAAACGTGTTGGGTCAACCTTAACCGATCCCAACCCCATTTGATCAGACCCGTATCGCCTTTGTTTCATTTCATCAGCCTCAGGTCGGTGAGTTCTCTTAAGAGAGACAGAGAGAGCAGGAGATGGCGGTGGACGATGCGTACAAGGCGAGGGCGGGCGGGAGGAACTGGCCGATGAGCCCGAGGGCGATGGTGGTCGGCAGGATCCTCCTGGCGGCGGCAGCGGGTTATTACGTCTTCTACAAAGACAAGAAGAACACGAGGGACACGCGCACCATAGCCGGGAACGGAGTCACCACCCACGACCCACCTTCGGATGTCCGTGCCAGGAAGTGAACATATACGACTCGCATGAGGGATGTTAACCTTGTAATTACGTGTTCTGGAGTCTTGGTCAGCCCATATATATGTATCGGCCTTCCGAATAGAAATGATCAAGCATTAGTTTTTTTTTTTTTGGTCAAAGATCAAGCATTAGTTAATTCAAACTGAAAGGTACATCTTTGCGCTATGCTTGCTATTACGGATGATAGAGGAGCAGAGGTTCTGATGCATGTAAGCTCCTTTCATTTTTCAATTAGAATCTCCGAGTGATTGTGACGGCTCTCCTCCGAGTCTAGATTGAAAGTTTTCGAGTCTGATTGAATCTTTCTAAAGTTTGCTGCTTTCATAGTTTTGACTTTTAGGTTCTTGAAATTAAATTTGAGAAGTGAAATGTGGAAAGTCATATATAACTAGGTCTGTATGATTTTATAAACTGAACCTTCTAGTGGTTATGATGCTCTTCGCAAGTACAGACCGTTCCGATGGAGTCAACCGATACTTACACATGTGAATTTAACACAAAACATCGTCCGTCATCAACAGCACACTGCCTCAATCAACCTATTCCTCTCCTTTTCTTGCTCTTGCCGCACCATTTGGTCCCGCCATCCCCGACCCGGACAGTCATGTCTTCACTTTGTCTCCCGACTCGGTCTCTGTCGCCGATGCTCTCTCCGTCTTTCGATCTATCAGAAAGAAGTAGACATGTATCCCATCCCCTTGACAGTGGCTGATCTGGCTCAGTCTGAGCCGTCACCAGAGAACGAGCTAGCAGCACCCGTCATCATCGACTGAATTGATGCTAACTCTGCGGAGGACGGAGCCGATTCTGGCCAGACCCGCTCCATCGACAACACCCCCACGATGCCGTCGCTGTCGTGATTGATGCGAACGAACCGACCCACTTGTCCTGAGTGGCCCCTTTCGCCCAGGGGACATTGTCGGAGATAGATGCCGGGGACAGGGCGAGAACCTTCCTGTTGATTGTTGCGTACTTTCACTTTTCATGAACAAGAACTGTCAGGATAGAATTCAATGGCGTTCTTACGAGGATGCCACAGCTGTTCCAAGACACAATATTCACGCGAGGTCGACGTTATGGAAATCTCCGAGAGTCCGAGCGTCGTTAATAGTCTGTCGTTGGAGAAGAGAAGATGGCACCGAATGAGGGGTAAAAGAATACGTGTATTTTGATTTTTTTTCTCTTTTTTTCTTTTTCTTTTTTCTTGGCCATTAAAATGTAATCTAACGGTGGGAATGGATGCTCATTGGGCGGTAGCAAAACCTTGCCTTTATCTGTAGTCTCTGCCCATGATATGATTAACTTTTTTTAATTGACTCAATTATTCATAAATAATGATACAAAATGATTAATGAACAACCGTCAAAAGTACTTTAAACCCGCTATGGAATTGACCAGTGATAAAACCAGTTTCATGCTTCCCATATCGATTGTTAAATTAAGAGAACTCGTTTTCAAGTGGGAAATCATAGCAACGGGATGTTGCGCTAGTTCCATCCAAATCATCGATTAGGTACCGATAGAAATAGGGACAACCGTCAGTGAGAGAAGAGAATGAGAGAAGATTGCGTATTTGATTTCTGAGTTGTGTATTTTTTTGAATTAGTGATGACTTCTAAACATATACATTTAGAAAGAATCTCAGGTAATAAATATTGACAATAGAATTGATAACCACTGACGGAGATAACTTTGAATCAATTGTATATAATGCGGATATTTTATTTGTGCTCTCATTCTGGTGATAATCGTTGAATCAATCTCGGATTACTTAATGCGTGGATATTTTATTTGTGCTCTGATTCTGGTGCGAATTGAAATAACTAGCCATAGACTAGATCAACAGTTTACGATCAAACCTCTAAATTGTCAAATTATTAAAAAGAATGGTCATTTCGTGAGCAAACTCTTCCATCCTTTTTTTCAACTATATAAAACAAACGAGTCAGTTTTACATATTAGACTAAGGGTATGTTTGGCAATATGTCAAATAGTGATTGATTCTGTTCTTTTATTCCCAGAATCAGTTTGGGTACAGAAATTCGTTTGTTATATTTTTTGTGCCTAGGCATAATTTTGAAAAAAATTATGCGCAGAATCAGTTTTGGAACAGAATCAAGAATAAAAAAATAGCTTCTTGATTCCGGAACAATTTTTTCAAAATTGATTCTTTTTTACTTTTTTCTTTTTTTTTTTGTTATTGTTCTTTGACCTTGCCACCGCCGGCCGCTAGTCGCCGGGCGACACACATGCCGTGCGAGGGGCCACGACCGTCCGCCGGCCTGGTCGTGGCCGCGAGGGCGGCTCGCGACCTTGCCCAGCCAAGGCGAGGCTGACCTCACTGTCGCCACCTAGGTCCGTTGCCACTAGTGAGGGCGGCGGTGAGGGCCGCGATGCCCTTGCTAGCCCTTGCCTGTGGCCAGTCACCGGCGCCGGTGGCTGGCCATGGCCAAGAAAGGAAGGGGAAAGAAAGAAATAAAGAAATAAAGAAATAAATATTAAAAAATTCAAAATATTATTAACAAAAAGAAATTTTGTGTAGTTACCAAACGCATTTCTGTTCTTTTTCTATTCTAAGAATAAAAATTTTAAGCAGTTACCAAACGCCTTTAAATGCTTAAAAATTTTTTCCAGGCACAAAATAAAAAAAGATCATTTTTGCCTAGAATCAGATTCTAGGTACAGAATAATTGCCATGCGCATCCTAAATCAATCAAAAGCATGATAGCAGTGGGAAAGAAAAACGAGATCATACGTTCACAAGGGACTGTGTAGGGCAACAGATTTCACCCTCGGAGTAATTTATTAAAAAAATGACATGCATTTTATTTTGTGACTTATTCATTTAAAACTTTATTTGTTTAATAAAAATAAATAAATTGAAAAATATTTCTTAAAATTGGTTACTTCCATCACTTACAATAACTGTTATTTGCAAATTAGTAGTCTTCAAAAATATCCCTCGATCCATGCCAAAAATATATATATAATTAACCATACCAAAAAAAAAATATCCCTCGACTACACGAATTCCATGGCGTTAGACATGCGGGTTCTTCTCTCCACGATCGCGCCATGTACGTATATATGCGAAAAACCACGTGTCCCATGCAACAGGAAGAGGCAGACATGCAAACCGCCACGTGGTGTTCGACGAGGCGCGCGCTTCGGTCCCTCAACACCACGATCTCCAAAACCCGTCCGACATTATCCCGAGCGAAAAGAAGTAGAAGACGATCAAGAAATCGAACGAGAAGGGAGATGGCGAAGGAAGGAGATGGAGATTGGAGGAAGACGGCGGACACCCACAAGATGAGCCCGGAAGAAGTGTGTTGCGCTAATTCACCTCACGTAACCGGTACATACATTGCTAGAAGTGATAAGCAAAACAAGTGCAGCAAAATTAAGAGGATATCACAAATTTACGTGGTTCGACAGATAAGTCTGTCTACATCCACGGGGCAAGCACACGGAACTCACTTGTATAACAGGAGAAATTACAACGCACACACCTCAACCCGACAAACACCAAACAATGGGTCGATTTCAACCGTGAATCTTTTATCAGTACAACTCTCACAATCACAGAGATACAACACACCCAAGATTCCCTTACAAGAGATAACCCAAACCCCTACGTTCTATTTCACCCAGAACGTAGAGAAAAAACAGAGGAACAACCCAAAGCATATTAACTCTTAACTGTTCTCTCTCTATCTCTCTCTCCTTCACATATTCCTAAAGAAGTAGAGAGGTGGTTGTACGCACTAAAGTAGTGGAGGAGTGGCATCGACAGTTACTCCCTATTTTTTAGGTGTCACATTCTCCCACTTGAAGACTATTCTCGAATAGGCTTCACAGCTCCGATTTGCCCAACCATCACCAATCAAGTGATAACTACAAGCCCAAGAGAAGTTTCGCACCATAAAAACTTCTCTCTCTCGCAATAGGCCCGTCAAGACATCCGATACGTTGTCGTTGGTGTGAATTTTCTGCAATGAGATAACTCCATCTTCCACTACATCACGAATATAAAATGGTACCGACATCAATGTGTTTTCAGACGAGAGTGAAACATTGGATTAACAGCCAAATGTAATGCACTCTGACTATCATAATGAATAGTGATGACTTTTCTGTTTGATTCTTAACTCATCAAGCAATCTCTTCAACCAAATGCCTTGTTTACAAGCATCTGTTGCTGCAATGTATTCAACCTCTGTAGTAGATAATGCCACCACTGCATTGTAACTTAGACATCCAACCGATTGCTCCACTAGCTAAAAGAAAACAGTACCAAAGTGGTAGATCTTCGTCTATCACGATCTCCTGCAAAATCTGCATCCACAAATCCAACCAACTGTAAATTTTGGTTACTATAATGAATAGCCATATCGTAGATACCCTTCAAGCAACCGAAGGATCCATTTCACCATAGTCCAATGATCTCGATCCGGTTTGCCATGTACTTGCCGATCGCCTCCCTTTGCTTGTGCAATGTCCGGGTGGTGCGCACTATGGCAAACATAAGACTCCGCCGGCGCATACGGTACTCGAGCCATCTCTGCCTTCTCCGCTACGTGCTAGGACTCGCTCGTAAGACGGGTTTACAATCAATAAGAAGTGGGGTATTAACTGGTTTAGCGTTCTGCATATTGAAGCGCCGCAGAACCTTTTCAACATAACTCTTTTGAGTTATCCAGATCTTCCTATTTTCACGATATCTGAGTACGGTCATCCCAAGAATTCGGTTTACGGCTCCTAAATCTTTCATATCGAATTCCCTAGCCAAACGAGCTTTGAGGTATGCAATATCTTCTTTCGAAGTACCCGCAACTATCATGTCGTCAACATACAACAACAAGATTATAAAGCCACCATTACCATGATTGCGAACATAGGCATAATGGTCTGCTTCACATCTTTTGAACCCCAAACTCACAATGAAAGAATCAAATCGCTTATACCAGCATCTTGGCGCCTGCTTCAAGCCATAAAGCGATTTGTTCAGTCGACAAACCAAACTCTTCTTGTTCTCTTCAACAAAGCCTTCAGGTTGAGTCATAAAAATTTCTTCATCAAGATTTCCATGCAAAAAGGCTGTTTTTACATCCAACTGCTCAAGCTCTAAGTCAAGTTAATCGTTGCCACACTCAACACAAGATGAATTGTAGTTAGACGAACAACTGGAGAAAAAATTTCATTAAAATCGATACCTGATTTCTGAGCATAATCTTTCACCACTAAACGAGATTTATATCGTTCAATATTTCCGTTAGTATCTCTTTTCAATTTGTAGACCCACTTGGAACCGATAGCCTTTCGTCCTTCAGGTAATTGGACAAGATCCCAGGTTTTGTTCTTGTGCAAAGCCTCCATTTCCTCCTCCATAGATGCCCTCCATTGAGGAGCATTACTAGACTCACAAGCTTCCTGATATGTACAAGGCTCACCCTCTTCAGTTATGCAAGCGAAAGTTGTCACATAATCATTTAGCCAAACTGGAGGTCTAGTAGTCCTCCTATGAGGTCCTTGGTCACCCTGAGTTTCACCACCAAGTTCTGTCTATATGCTCTCTATCAGCTTCATCTCCACTAGCTTCATTAGTATCAGTCAAATGTTCTTCAAATTGATTTTGAACTTCTTTTGATGATTCAAGTTCAAATATCTGCGACAAATCAGCATTTGGTGTTTCTTTGTCTTTTTGCAACGAATCTTCATTGAAGACAACATCTCGGCTAATAACAACTTTGTGGGTAGTAGGATCCCACAATCTGTACCCCTTTACACCTTCTGCATAGCCAAGAAAAATACACTTTCTGGACCTCGCTTCAAGTTTTGTCCTTTGCTCTTTAGGAACCCACATATAAGTATCACAACCAAAAGTACGGAGGAAAGAATAGTCAACAGTTTTTCCAGACCATACCTCTTTCGGAATTTGTCCATTAAGAGCAGTTGTTGGGGAACGATTCACTATGTAACATGCTGTACATACAGCTTCAGCCCAAAAACTCTGCTTCATACCAGCACAGCTCAACATACTTCGAACACGATCCATTAGCGTACGATTCATACGCTCGGCCACTCCATTTTGTTGTGGAGTTCTGGGGACCATGAAATGCCTTTGAATGCCATGCTCACTACAAAAATCTAAGAACTCTTGCAGCATATATTCTCCTCCATTATCGGTTTTGAAACACCTTATTTTTGTTCCTTTCTGATTTTCTACCAACGCTTTAAATTTCTTAAAAGAAGCAAAAGCATCACTTTTTCTTTTAAGAATGTAAACCCAAACTTTTCTGGAAAAATCATCGATAAATAAAATAAAGTACTTGGCACCACCCAAAGACTCATCAGGAGACTCCCAAATGTCAGAATGTATCAAGTCTAAAATATTCTGACTTCTTGCTGTGGAACGACGAAAGGGAGTTCTATGAAACTTTCCAAACTAGCAATCTTCACAAAATTCTAAATTAATAGTCTTTAAACTAGGAAGAAGACCGCGATCAAGAAGTACCTTTAGTCCTTGCATGCTCATGTGTCCCAAACGCCTGTGCCAGAAAGTTGCCGATTCTGTCACAGCATTGGCAACTATGGCTTCACTGACTATGGTCTCTCCAATCAGCCTGTATAAACCGCCTATTAATTCTCCTTTCGCCACGATAAGTGCTCCTTTGACGATCTTAGCTCGTCCCTTTTCCAGAATAATTTTATAGCCATTTTCATCAAACTTTCCCAGCGACAGTAGACTTTTCCGCATATCTGGTACATGCCGTACACCCGATATTGTACACGTGATGCCATCAAGCATGGTAACACGAACATCTCCAATCCCCACGATTTGACATAAGTTATCATTGCCTATGTATACCGTACCTCCATCACATAACTGATACGGATGAAACCAGTCTCTATGTGATGTCATATGGAAAGAAGCGCCCGAATCCAAAATCCATTGATGTTGCATGCTCTTTATTGGGAACTGCAATCATCACCTCGCCATCTTCAGGTAAGTCTACATTTTCAATGATGTTTCCTTAGGAATTTGTTGATGTTGATGCATTTTGGGAATCAGATTTGCGATTTTGTTGATTCTCCTTGGATTTACAATCTTTACGCATGTGACCCTTTTGTCCACATTTCCAACAAGGGCCCAAAGTTCGCCTCTTTGACATGGACCTTGACTTCTTTCTCCCACTAGAACCTTTGTCCATGGATCTTCCTCTGACCATCATAGCATTACCAGAAGTGCTCTCGAGAGTTTTTCTACGAGACTCTTTTGTCAGCAACGTAGCTATAGTTGAATCCATGTCAAGATCCGCTCCAGTACTGAGACTCATGATTAAGGAATCCCATGTATCAGGCATAGAACATAAAAGTGTTACCTTCTCGTCATCCTCGATTTTGACGCCGATGGAAATCAATTTGCTCAACAGGGTGTTGAACTTGTTCAGGTGCTCTTGGAAAGAGGAGCCTTCCTTCATCTTTAATCTGTATAATTGCCGACGAAGAAAAATTTTGTTTGACATTATTTTCCCTTCATAGAGATTCTTTAATTTCTCCCATAAGCCTTTGGCAGTGGTTTCTTTAGAGACATTGAAGAGGACAGAATCATCTAATGCCAGAAGTAGATTCGCCATTGCCATTTGATCTTTCTGTGCAAAATCCTCATCTTTCATCTCTGTCGGCTTTTCGTCTTTACCGGCAAGAGCAACTGCACAACCATCTTTCACCAGCACTGCTTGTATTTTCAACTTCCACAATGGATAGTTGGATCCGTTGAATTTTGGCACCTCGAACTTTGTAGAAGTTGATGCAGCCATCACACAAAGCTGAACGCGCGTGACGTTGACGCCGATCACGTGCAAAGACAAAGCTTCTCGAACCGTCGGCTCGATACCAATTGTTGCGCTTAATTCACCTCACGAACCGGTACATACGTTGCAAGAAGTAATAAGCAAAACAAGTGCAGCAAAATTAAGAGGAGATCACAAATTTACGTGATTCGACAGATAAGTCTGTCTACATCCACGGGGCAAGCACACGGAACTCACTTGTATAACAGGAGAAATTACAACGCACACCCCTCAACCCGACAAACACCAAACAGCGGGTTGTACTCTCAACCGTGAATCTTTTATCAATACAACTCTCACAATCACAAAGATACAGCACACCCAAGATTCCCTTACAAGAGATAACCCAGACCCCCAAGTTCTATTTCACCTAGAACGTAGAGAAAAAACAGAAGAATAACCCAAAGCACATTAACTCTTAACTGTTTCCTCTCTATCTCTCTCTCCTTCACATGTTCCTAAAGAAGTAGAGGGGTGGTTATACGCACTAAAGTAGTGGGGGAGTGGCATTGACAGTTACTCCCTATTTTTTAGGTGTCACAAAGTGAGAGCTGCCGGAGTCGAGGCATCGAAGCGGCCGCCCAGACGCGGGCCCGGCGAGGTCCTGCACCCGCGGCGCAACCTGCCCTACAGCTTCCCTGCCATGGCCGTCGCCGGCTTGCTCATAATCGGGGCCGTCGGCTACCCAGCGCCTCACGTGTTGAAGAAGCCCGAGGCCGATGCCGGGGACGTCACCAAGGTGGCCACCGGCGTCACCAGGCCGGAAGACACCCACCCAAGGAAGTAGCCGCCGGCGGCTCTTGATTTCGGATTCTTTTTTGTTTCTCTTTTTATCAAGTAGGTTGTAGCGAGGTTAAGGATCTCAGTGCTCGCCTAGTCGCCTGTTTATGTCGGCGCAACTGTTTTTTGAGTTTTACTTGGGAGGTCGACGTTTTGTGGAAGTTGGAACATTATCTCTGCTTTATACTAACGTGGAGGTTGCTTAACTTTTGATTAACTACGTGTAAAAACCATCATGCCTTTATTTTTCATGTAATTTTTTTTTTCACAAAATGGGATCCTTCTACCTTCTTCTTTACATAGGATACGGCGAAGTCTTTTCTATAATTTTCACTGATATAGCTGCAAAGTTTATAAAAGCCCGCTCTTAAGGTCCCGACGCATTTTTTAAGACTACCAATGTGAGCAATGTGGCTGCACTCGTGACACCATAAATTATAGAAATGACGATGTATAAACATTGGTTTAATATTGGATGCCCTCTTTGAATTTTTAATTTATTGAATATGATGCCCGAATTTTGATCCAACATGCAATGTCGTTCTCGCACTTTTTATTTATTCGATATGGTTCATGAATTTTTGTATAGTGTTCAATGCAGTCCATGAACTTTTAAATATTTTTATATAATTTAATGATTACATCGAAATAATTTAAGAATTATATCGAACATTTATCAATAGTTCATGGATCACGTGAACAAACTAAAAGTTTTGGGATGACATTACATGTTGGAGAAAAATTCAAGGATCACGTTGCATAAATTTATAGTTCGAGAATAACATTACACATTAGAATAAAATTCAGAGATTATTTGTGCTATTATCCTTGAATCATAATCCTCTTGTCATTGGGCTGTCACGGTCCACCTTTCATTGCAAGAAGAACTTTACCAAAAAGCCCATTCATCTCAAGCCCATGAGCATTTTCCGTGCCCTTCCTCGTTTTCGACATCCGGTCGTCACCCTCGCGTAATCTCTTGGGCAGGCGAATGCAAGCGCAACCTTAAAACAACCTTAAAACCCCAACCATTTCTGCGTTAAAGCCCTAAAATTTTCCACGAGAGATCGAGAGAGGTTTTTGGTGATTCCGGAGATTGAATTCGTTCGGACGCTGCGATGGAAAGCGGTCCGAGGGAGAGCATGGTGCCGGAACCGGTGCTCCATTCGGCGAAGTCCACGCTGCTCGGCCTGGAGGCGCTGCGGACCCAGCTCCCGGAGTTCCTCTCCCTCGCCGACCCCGACGTCCTCGCCGAGCTGCCTCCGCTCCCGCGCGCCCGTGCCCTGCTCGTGCTCGCCAAGGCCGCTTCCACCCTCCTGGCCGGTATAACTCCTCCCCGTCGCGTTTTGCCGGCCTTCGACCTTCTGGGTTTCCTCGATGATGGAAATTTGGGTTCCGGGTCTTGATTTTGGGCCGCGCATTTCGCTGGTTTTTGGGTTTTCTTGGATAGCTGATGGGTCGGTATTTTGTGCGTGATGCAGTGAGGTTGAGGTGTAATGGCGTCGACCCGGACGGCCATCCTATCAAATCTGAGCTGGTAAGTGCCGAAAATCTCACTGGGTATTCTCTTTTTTCAGTTCTGGATCACAACATATTCCTGGCTCGATGGTTTATATCTGGCGGTAGAATGAGCTTAATTTCTGCGTGACTCTGGCCTCTACTTGAACTTGATTGTGTGCAATTTCTTTATGAGTGCTGGCTTACTTTTGTGTGATCTTCTGTTTGTTCCTTTTCGACGTTTGTAGGAGAGGCTAAGCTTGTATGAAGGCAAACTCGAGCGGCTTGTGGATTTGAGTAAAGGTACTCGCTAAGTCGCTATGTTACTGGGCTTTCATTCTTTCAGTTGAGGTGGCAAATTGGTATGTTTGAGTGGGTTACCGATATTCATTCACAGTCGCATAAATACGGCCGTGCCTAATCTGATCATAAGTAACCTTTATACATGCATTTAACCGTTTAGTCTATATACATTAGGTTTCCAATTTGAGTCTTTTAACTGATGTTGTTCGGCCAAGGAAGTCTAAATAGAGCGACATTATCGCTAGTAATAAGTATCTGCCAGAGCATACTCGCCATAATCGTCTGCTAGTATTTCGTATCGGAATGAGAAAAAAAACATATGGGAAAAGTGGATCACATAGAAAACCAACACCAGAGATCCTCCCATCAGCCTGGCAACTATTTGACAAATGCACAATCTATGGGAGAACTCAAAAGGCAGACACCGAGGTTAATGAGTGAATGCTTTTTCACTTCCACAGAAAGTTCACTATTCTCTTCACAAAGAGTGTTACTGCTTTAGGCTCGCCAGAGAAGCACTTAACCCTAGCACAAAAGCTCAATTGATGGCGATTTCTATTGATGATATTTTTTCATTTGTCGCAACATAATCGAAGGACAAATACCATGCTGAGGTTGGTTGAGTAATTGCAATGATATTTTTCTTTTTATGGTCTGAATATGATCGTCGGGATCAGGATTCAGGACGAATGAAAAAATGAAAGAGAGATCAGCTATTCGAAAGAGAGAGTTCATCGCGAACCCATTCTAACCCCCTTAAGAAGAATTTGAGCTACAAAGCTCCCGGTTTAGTTAAATTTGAGTTAAAACTTGGGTTTATGACCCGTGTTGCCAGCTCTATTCTTGTTCAATCCCCTCATTAGTACTTCCAAGAAAGTCAGATGTTAAATAATGAGTCATGGCAAAGTTTCATATTACTTCTAGAACTTTATTTTTGTCACAAAATTTTTGTGGGATGGGATGATCAGAATTGTTTGAAATGGCGAAATTCCTTGGTGTTGTCTGCTGCTTTTAATTGTTGTGCTAGATGATTCGCCAACAATTCTACTTAGCAGTTTGCTGCGCCTGTATTTTAGTTTTAACCTGGTTACTGTACTGTTTACTGAAGATGTACTTGCATCCTTGTTTCTTCTTCCTGAAGCTCCACTTCGGCCTTCTACTACCTTGAATCACCAAGCAGCCACCCGCTTCATCGAGCATTCTTTGCCTGATCTCGCCCCCAGGTATGCCTTCAATCACTTTCTTCACAGGATATCGATTGTTGCCCGCAGATCGCAGTAGGTTTCATGGAGAGGTTCTTTTTGCAGACCAGAGGCAGAGTATGAGGGAACTAAGTAGAGGAGGGGGGCCAAAGAGCTATGCGAGGAAGAGGAAGTATCAGTCTCGCGGGTACCAGTCTGTTCAAGCTACCACCAAGGAATTCCTGGAGAAAGCTGCGCAGGAGCTTCTTGGTAGCAATAAAACTGGTTTTAAGGGACCTCTGATTGACGATTCAGACAATGAAGACGACCATGAGGTCATCAAGGGATTGGTGGAGATTTCGTCGGATGAAGATTGATTTTGTTGCACAGGCCCTTTTTCTTGGCTTTTCTGTAGAGCGGTGTCATGCTATTTGTACATTGCAATCTATATCTGCAGAGTTCTTTGGTCATTCCTGGTCCTCTTTTGTTTGGCGGCGTTCGCATGATTCATGCCATTCGGGTAGCCGTGGACCATGAGGTCATCAAGGGATTGGTGGAGATTTCGTTGGATGAAGATTGATTTTGTTGCGCAGGCCCTTTTTCTTGGCTTTTCTGTAGAGCGGTGTCATGCTATTTGTACATTGCAATCTATATCTGCAGAGTTCTTTGGTCATTCCTGGTCCTCTTTTGTTTGGCGGCGTTCGCATGATTCATGCCATTCGGGTAGCCGTGCACTTCAAATACTCTGACACATCAGCTTTTAATGTTGTTCTTTCTTTTCTTTGGCCAAAACATCAGCTGAATTTTGACAATGGTGAATTTTGACAGTGGTGAGGGTTATGGAGTATTGTAGTTAAGCGCCTTGTTCTCAACGAGATCACATGGGGATATACTTTCTTCCCTGTTTAGGATTAGAGCGTACTAGAAAAGGTAAATGCTGCGCAATTTCTTTCTTCTTCAGAAAAAAATATGAATGAATTGCTCAAGCCAACGGTAATACATGTTAAATTCGATAGCCTGCAAAATTCCAAAGAATGAACGAATCATGGTAAAACAATCGAGAAGGGGACATCACTATTCCTTCTCATCCCCACACAAAACGGAAATCCTGCATCTTCAACTCAAAACAAGCCCAAGCCGTAGACCCCCAACAACGAGCCCGCCGCCAAGCCCAAACCCATCTCGAGGCCCAGTCTCGCTGCCCCACTGGTCGGAGCCACCGCCGGCCCCTCGTGCTCCGCCGGAGCAGGAGCGGGAGCCGGAGAGCTCACCCTGGCGTAGGCATTCCTGGGCGACAACACGACGACGATCAACTTCTGGCCCTTCTCGCAGTGGCCCGGGGCCCCGCTGATGAAGTAGTAGGGGCCCGACCTCTCCAGCTCCACCTTGGCCTCGCCGCCCTTATTGACGTGCTGCGCCACGGGGCTGGAGGCGCTGCAGCTCAGGTAGTCGGCCCTGGTGACCTGGAGGACGGAGTCCTGGGCGGCGTCGTACTTGAAGACGAGGGCGTCGCCTATCTGGAAGCGGGAGCTCTCGGCCCAGGCGTTGAGGGTGTAGGCCGTCTCCGAGGAGGGGATCCTCCACCCGCCGTTGGCGGCTCCCCCCACGACGACCTCGCTCGCTCGCGACGAGGAGACCATGCTTATTAGGAGCAGGAGGAGAAGGGCCAGCGAGAGGGAAGTTGGAAGAGAGGCTGCAGAAGCTGCCATTGGAAGAGAGGTTGATGGTGGAAAAGAAAAGCTTTATCTGGCTTCTTCGCCGTCGATAGTAAGGCGACGATGGTGGTGTAGGTTTTACTTGTGAGCTGTGAGGGTGTGCTTGTGGGGGATATATATACAGCGTGGAGAGATGAGAAGTGGAACTAGCCGTTGGAGAGAGAGAGAGAGAGAAGCTGGGATGGGAATGGTACTGTACATGACTGTTTGCTGTTTGCTGGTGTGGTGGGTGAGCTTTTTTGTACGTTCTCGAGGTAAGGGACAAGATGACAGATGGCGTGTCGTAGAAGAAGGTGAAGAAAGGGGAAAGATTCAACGGTCCGAAATGAGCTGATGCTTGCTCACATTTATTTCTTTTATGTCAAGTGGGGTCGGTTCGGGTTGGGTTAGTTAGCGTGTTAATTTGTGTGGGTACATTTTGCAAATTTTTTGGGCACACAACCAAGTCAATCACACACTCAAAAAAAGTGAATCACAACTTGATAGAACAATTGAGGCTACATTTGGTTGAGTTTTGGGGGAATGTAAGGTCATTTTCTCAAAGATATCTGGCATATAGTGTATTTGCTCAAAAGCAAATACCATTTGGTTCATGGCTTTTGGAGTAATTTGTTGCAATTGATGTTAAAAAAATGGAAAAACAGAGGGAGTTATATCGTTCATCGCCTTTGAGGGCTTAGGCTACAAACTAAAGCAACGAGACAATACTCACTAATGCCGAGGCCGAGGAGGCGATGTCACCCTTGACACCGTGGCGCCGCCAGAGAGGATCAAGCGAGAGTTGTGGGACTTGGTGGTGGTGACGTGTGGCCCATGGGGGGTTGGGGCGCCCCTCATCGATGTCCGAGTAGGTTTCAAGTTTCGAAGGTTGGAGCCGGGTACAACCACGGCTTCAAACCCATAAAACAAAAGAGCACAAGCTTCGCTAGAGAACCGTGCTCGAAATTCAATTGACCATACCAAATCGAAATCCTAGAAAGGTAGTATATCGAGAAGGGCTCTAGATATTCATGAGCTAGTTGCCATGACTGATTCAAATCATAATTCATGAATCAGTCGCCATCCCGGCCACTGAGGTTTCTCAATTTGGGGATAAATGAATCACGGTGATGATGGGTTCTAGGTACTTGTGAGAGAAGGCACGAGAATTGGATCAAGTTAAAACTTGAGAACGCTGAACCAAACACATCTCAAATTGAGAATTCCACAAATCTTATGGGCGATGTGTGGGAAGTGGAGCATCTCATCAAACTATCTTACCACTGAACATTTTTATTTACTTTAACAGTCTTTTCGATTCAATGCATACCGTCGAATTTAACATCCGGCAATCATCGGCTTCGCAGCTAGGCCACTCGAAGTTAGAGTTAGAACGTTGAGATCTAAACGCGCTCGTTTTGCTTGCGATGCATATGACTTAGAAAGCGAGCAAAAGTTTACGCGGATCGAGACCCAATTGTTTATACAAGGGAAGTGGGCCTCCTCCTCTCATCTTGTCTTTTCCACGATGCGATGGACCAACTTTCCTTATAAAACGCTCGTCCATCGGCATTGATATAAAAAACAGCAACCATGCACTCAGCATGCTTTTAGTTTTTTAAAGCAAAAACTTGATACTAGATGGTCGGTTTTAGAGTAGTTTTGGGTTTCCGTATTGGAACTCGATATCAGATGGGGTAGGGTCGATTCCCCGTATGTGAAATCGGATTTTGACCCATCCTCCCTAGGAACCGACGCCTTTTCTTATTCTTTCTTTTTTGAGTTTCCTTTCTTCTTCTTTTTGCTGGCCAAAAAGAAAACGATAACGAAATACCAATACTGGTCTGGTCTGAGCTTGTGGCTGCATCATAAGGATATGAGAATTTGGCGTAACAAAAACTTTCAAGGGCCAACATCATGTATTATATTTATGAAGTTAGACTCAATCAAACTTAAGGTTGTTTTGTTGATTGGATCCGGACTTTGAAACCGGGAACCAAACCAATCTTTTACGGAACCACCTAGAGCAGTTGAATTCGGTCCGACTCCCAGTTCAACCTGGGACCAATGCTCACTCCTATGTGACCTACAAAATTGAAAATAGTTCATTTCATCTCCATTATCATGTTGATCTACTACTTCTCTCTTGCGTATTATGTCATGTACGTACGTATTTGGTTAATATTACAAGCTTTTGGCCCATTTTGCCTAAATTAACCCGGGACCATAAGCTCCTATGTCAAAATGGAATCTTTTCGTCTCTTGTCACTTGATTTTTCTGACAATTCAATTTACAATATATAATTAAAAAAAATTAGGAATCTGTATTTCTAGTGAAGATGAGAGTCTACAGATAAGACATTAATCCAAGTGATGTTAAAACCGATATTCATAATTTTATGGGGGGTGGTGTTAGAGGTGAGCAGTTCCAGGTTTTGTCCATCTATGTTTCTCCAGAAACTCGGAACTTACAGATTGGAACAAATTCCCTAATTTTTAAAACCTATGAAATCTATCATGCATACTCAGGAATCCATAACTTACCCCGCCACAAGTTTTAGGGTCTACCCAAGTTCTACCAGTACTTTTAATTGAATGATTATAGTAAATCATCGCATATAATGACCACAATTTGCTAGAATCTACTTATCACAACTCATATTTAGATACACAAAAAAAATATGAAACATAAACAAAATAAAAGTCCCACACATAGACATCGCCGGAAATGGAAGCTCATGTTAG